>JAIFZK010000001.1:2060000-2457500 GCA_027481765.1 Tenualosa thibaudeaui | reverse complement strand
TCTAAATAATCTTAAAGGAAACCTCCAGAGTTGATCAGCTCATATCCCTGTTCTCTGAGACTGCCGAGTGCTGTTGGTAGGTATAAGAACAGAATTTGGTAAAACGTAGACTGAATTTGCAAACTGGCAGCTAATGATGGGGGCACAAGAAAACGAAACTTGCTTTTCCTCATTGGTAAGTGTTTGCTATTTGGTTATCGTTGTACCAAATTCTGTTGGTCTCACACCTACCGATAGCGCTTGGCAACATGAAACAACAAGGCTACAGAGTTGATTGACACCAGATAATCTCTTTTATGGTTGTTCCTGTGAACGTTTTCCTCACTCAGGCCCTGGCCGGCTTTGGCTGTACGGTTGGGGCAGTGGGGGCTTATTTGCTGCCAGAGTGTCATATTGTGCCCTTGAGGATGCTCATTCTGCACGCAGCGGTACATGTTGTGTGTGGGTGCAAGGGATTGCCCCGTGTCCGTGCTGAATTATGTGCCTGTCAGTTCCAATTCAGCCTGTCGTATTTTTTCTCTGCATACAGCCGCCGCTGAAATCCCCTTCTTAAGGTAGAGGCATTTGCCATTCTATGCATTTGGAGAGCTCTCTCTGTCAAGTGTGCTGTGTTCTCTCTTTGGTGTTTGAAGACTTTAGGTTTGAATTTCTAGTCTGCTTTTCATTCTGGAAGCATCTCTAAACATCTTGATGTAGTGCCTTAAGGTTTTCTCTAATAATGATTCAGCTCTGTGGCTGACCTGCATAGAGGAATCCAGTTTATTTACAGTAATACATGCAAAGTTACAACTGATATAAATACACAGTGTTCACTAAGCTTGTGTTTTAAGACACTATGGTAAAGAAGACCTTTGGTAATTTGGTATTTCACACAAGCCTTGGGAGCCTGATGTGCAGTATGTGGTTCCATCTAGCTGATATTTTTCAGTCAGCTGTAAATGTATTAGCATTGCCTGCACTGAACTGAGGGGAGTTACAGGGAATCTAAATGAGTACCTGTGGTAATTAGGTTGCACACAATTAATGTTTATTTTGTGCTCTGTGGTTGGTCAAAATGGAGGTCTGCTGTGATTTGCAAGAGACTCTAGAAATGCAGTTCTGCATTTTCTCACTCCCTACCAAGATTCATTTTAAACTTCAGTCTGTGCTATTGGTGCCAGTGTCTTGTCAAGTGTTCTTGCTGAGCTTTTGTTCACCTCTGGGACTGCGAGCTGAGGATATGCTGATATATTGAGCCGAGTCGTATCAAAGACGTGGTGCTCTGTTGTGACAGCAAACAAAAAACGTTTGCTGTGTACTTGCTGTGGTGATATGAGAGAAAACTCTCCTACCGATTTTGTCTTATGTATGAATGGACTGTATGTATGCTAAGTTCAAGGAGAACACCAGTGTGAGTTTCAAACCTTTCAAACCACTGGTCTCTGTATGGGCATCTTGCCGACTACGACAAAAAAAAAAAAAATCAGTAAACCATTACATTACATTAATATCATGAACCAATGAAAGGTATTTTTCTGTCACAAAATTTTAAGTTCCTTGTATTCTACATGTTCTAAAATGTCGCGAGTGGAAGGATATTTGCAGAAGGATGATATTTTCATGAACACAAAACAGTAACATATAAAAAACTGCCATGCATTTTTAAATATAGTTTGTACACATGCCGCTTTTCATCAGGAACATTCTCAGTTTTGACTGCAGCCATGCTCACAAGTTCGTGCCATGGATGGTTGCATAAATCTCACCACATACACTGGCTCCACCTATGGTTTTTGCAATGAGTTTGTTGTCCTACTCTTATCTGTGCTGGGCTTTGTGCAATACAGAAAAATTTAGATATTTCCAACAACATCCAAGAAGCATTTAGCATTTTTTATGGTTTAGAATCCCTTTGGGTTCATGCATGGGTTTGTTCTCAGACTGTTAAGAGAGTCGTATGATTTAACAAACCCACGTTGTTGTTGTGCATTACCATGACGGTCACCATGTCTCTCTCTGTCCCCCTCTCCTTCCCTCCCTCTCTCTCTCTTACTTTTTTTTTTAATTAGCAGACTGGACGCTGTCGCTGAGCATAGGACTGCCTATGAACTGAAGTGAGGCGGGGCAGTAAAGTGGGCCAGCTATCTCCTGGGTATGGCACTGGTGTGAGCCCCCCTGGTCTCCAAGTTAATTCCACTCCCTTGCATCTTCCTCTGTCTCTCTCTCCCCCATTGACCTTACAGTGGCTGGCTGCCGGTGAGAAGAGGCGAGCGGGGGACCTCACTGCCGGTAAGAGCCAGAGCTCTGGGTTATCAGCTTTCAATTTTCTGTATTGCAGCTCAAGGGTCAAAGCGCAGCTGCACAAACCCTCCGCGGGTTTGCAGCTTTTTAATCAACTTCCCCTGCTCCTTATATCTCGTCGCCCGTGGCCTTAGGGCACTGGATGGAGATGGAGGGGTTCATCTTGGGCCTCTTTGTTCCAGAGCAATCATTTCTCTCATATCAAAAGCACAAGGAAACATACCGAAAGACAAATTAGATGATTGAGGGTCTTTGGGATATTTGACCTTTTAATTGACTGTGTGTGTTTGTGTCTGTGTGTGTGTGTGTGTATGTGTGTGTGTGTGTGTGTGTGTGTGTGTGTGTGTGTGTGTGTGTGTGTGTGTGTGTGTGTGTGTGTGTGTGTGTGTGTGTGTGTGTGTGTGTGTGTGTGTGTGTGTGTTAGCAATAAAAAGGATATACACATAGTGAGGTTTCAGAGGTATGTTTTAGGTTGTATAAAACCATGCATGCACAATGATTTGTGCATTCTTAGGAGGCTGAGAAGCTGGGCATTAGAGTGTCTCTCACATGTTCCAGTCTACCTCTAAATAATTGTCTGATAGTAGTACTGCACTTTAGTGTCTGTGTGTTTGTCCATGACTTTAGTGTGGATTTTACATTGTGCACATTATACATGCCATTAGACTGAAAAGTATAAATACTGCACTCCCACCATAACATAAATAGTCCAAGATATGTTGCAAAATGAACAGACAAAAGTCACTGTTGTACAAGATGGATCTTTGTCAACAAACATATTCAGCACCACAGAGGTTTCAATTAGGCCTGACAATATTACATTTAAATGAAAACCTTAAATGAACGCTCAGCTTTTGTTAATCCTGGAGACCAAAAAACCCGCCAGACCCCATTCTTAGTGGTAGGCTTATGAGGGAATGAACAGGAAGCAAACTCTATGATGAATACTGAGGAGTTTGTTTACAATTCAGATGAAGCTAGTGAGATGCAACTGGAGGTGGAGCGTGATAACTTCAAAGCCTTTACAGGTGCCGGCACCTTAGCATGCAATGACATTAAAACAATGCCCTCCAAAATGCCAGAGAAAGTCAGACAGAAAAGAGTGAAATATGGACAAAAAGGGCAGAGGCAATTCGGAGAAAGGAGCTGAAAGCAGTGAGAAAAGAGAGAGGCGCTGGGGGAGACGAGAGGTGTATTTTTTTCACCGCTCTGTTCCTCGGTGGCACAGCTCCATGGATGTTTTTAGGTCCCTCTTGACTGGCAGATCAACAGGG
Source organism: Tenualosa thibaudeaui (assembly GCA_027481765.1). Lineage (NCBI taxonomy): Eukaryota > Metazoa > Chordata > Actinopteri > Clupeiformes > Clupeidae > Tenualosa > Tenualosa thibaudeaui. The sequence continues at coordinate 2,453,946 of JAIFZK010000001.1, read as the reverse complement.
CCACGTATTGTTACAATTTCACAGTCGGTCGTGCTTCGCTGCTGGCATTTGCTGCTTCAGTGGAGGCCAAGAGAGGATCTCTGAATGCTTACATTACCAGAGACATGCAGGAGATGGCTGAGAAAGAGAGAGAGAGAGAAAGAGAGAGAAGAAAGGGAATGCAAGATACTTATAGCAAAGACAAATGAAAGAAAGACCAAGGAAAAGTAACAGAGCGGAGAGTGTGAGTGGAAACAAGTTAGAAAAAGGAGGAGTGTGAGAAAGAGAGAGGGAGAGAGAGAGAGAGAGCAGAAAGAGGCCTGTCCCCATGTGGCCAAGCTGAGACTGCAGGAAGGGGGGCTCCCTGGTTTGTATGCAGTGGAAGGAGGCTGGCGAAAAGTGGCTGCAAATGAGTTCAGTCCATCAGCAGGTTCCCATGATGCCAGCAACGGAGACTGGAGACTGGCGCTGGTAACTGACCTAAATGCTGACCCGCCACATGGGATGAAGGTTGGCAGGGAATTAGTTAATGCCTCCTGCATATGATGGGAAAAAACACAACAGTTAATAAACAGGGGGCCCATGGCCCTTTAATTATCCACACTGCTGCATATATACTTACAAATATACATACATGCATTCATTCATCCATATGCACATGAATCTATACATACATACATACATACATAAATGATGTGGCTTTTGAATAAACAGGAAGAGGTGTTAATGCAGCTGGGGTGGAACTGGTGGCACAGTGTTGCACAGAGAGGTGTAGTGTGAAGAGGACACGGCCTGGAGTTGGTTCACCAATTAGCCACACTCTCTTCATGCTGATTAGCAGTTGAGGGAAGCAACTCAGTGCCATGTAATTGGCCCTGCATTGTCATATGTCAAGCAGGCACACACTCGTGTCCATCGATGTCAATCTATTCACTTGCAGGGAAGGAAATTAATATCAGCAAATAGAGCACGTATCACGTGAGCTTTGTTTGACTCTCTTGTGTCGTATTTGACAGATACAGAAAGCAACATATGTGGCAACACTCTGAGCGATTTCCCTTTGATTTTCTACCATGTTTCAGCTTATCTTCCCTACATGGAAATCCACTGTGACAGTGTGAGCATCGGTATCATTTTGGATTTCAAGCTTTCAAAGTTCCAGGCCGTAAATGTGGTATGCAATAGCCGCCGGCTTTCACGTGATTACATTTTTCAAAAGCAAAGCAAAAAAGACCAAGGCAAAAGAAGCGGAGTGATACTGTGCCAAAGAAGATATACTGTGCCGCACTTCCTTGAACATCTTGATAACCCACCCAAAACTCTTCATCACAATTTATGGTGCACAATAGACCACTGACTGCCTTGTGATGAAGCAGTGTAATCTCCCTATTACTCTGCTGGGACACTGTGGTTACTGACTGTTTGCTTTGTCATATTTGCAAAAGTCACTCAGTGAGATACATCTGTGTGTTTTAGGATGATCCTCTTTGCACATGTAATGAAATTTGAACTTAAAGCTTTGTTGGCTGCCCCTGTGTTTGATGTGCGAAAAACTCTTTAACTGTGTAACTGTGCATTCTCGTGGCCCTGGTGATGTGACAGGAAGGAGGGATCATGTTTTGTTTATTCAAATGCTTAACACTGTAATTCATTGATTAACTTGTGCCAAGCAGTGTACTTAATTAATCCTTCTCCTAATTTGGCTGTACAGCTAACGGACTGTCAATTGAGCATACTGGACTTGCAAACATCTTGGTTGAGTCATAACTGCTTGTGAGAATTTTGCCATCTCCTTGGGGCCAAAAACTCTTTTAAGAAGCTGAGGCACCAGTGTCTGTTATTAAGTCACTCGTGCTTGGAAATGCTGTTATAAAAAAGCCTCAAATGAGCTGTAATTGGGTCATTAAGTCCACCACATAAAGAAAATACAATTTGTCTCCACTGTCCTTTTGCAGATTCATAAACAAAACAAAATCATGTCCAATAGCCCTCTGCAAAGATGGCACACAAGCAGTCTAATCAGCTAATAATGGGAAACTGTCTGGTCTGCTTATCAAGATTTTCAAGCACTGTTTTCAAGGCAATGCGAGAACAAAACTGGTGGCAACACACAGAAAAAAAATCATTTTCTCACATTTTTTTGGCTTGATGGGAATAAATCTTTGTCCACTGTAATTGGTGCACCTGTGCTGATAGGACATTCTGAGTGCAGAAATGCTTTTATGTCCAATAAGGTCAGCTGTTTCTCTGCCAAATAAATTAGCAGTCAGATCTAATTAGTCAGTGAGCTAAAGCCACTGAAACATTGCCACAGCCACTCAAATCAAATTAGAATTCACTGCCACAAACAGTAATGATTGTTTTCTACTGATGAAATATGGTTAGGTATGTAGGAGGTGACAGGTATTTCAAAGGCTTTCATGAATTCTGTATGCATGTCATACATGTCCTTTATGAATTATCCTTATTAAAGCTATAATAATGAGTGTTTTTAACAGCTTTTAACAGCTACAAACATGCATCTGAGAAGACAGTAAACATAACAAAAAACATTCCACATTCCATTTGGATGTATACTGTTTCAGGTTTGCTCTGGCCTTGAGTGTGGTAAGCACAGCCCTTTGTGGGTGGTGGGTGAGTGGGTGATTCAGAGGACATGGCTTTGCTCTGTCTGAAGACAAGCTGTTTTTCCCTGTGGCATGTTGTTGAACAGGGGCGTTGGTGGTGAACATGCTAGTCTGATCCATGGATTCTAAGCATCATTTCAGCAGTTGGCAGTGAGAGGTAGGCTCCTTAATCTGGTGCTCCTCAGGCTTGGCCGTGATGGAAGAGAGAGGACAAATCTGGGATGAAGAGATATCGCTGTGAATTTTGTTTATTTCTTCCAGCTTCTCTCGTCTCTTGATTCTCTTGACACCACAGCTCTCTTCAAGCTTGCAACCAGACCCGACAAGTTTGGATCAACAGCTAAGAGATCAATAGGGAGGCGGAGGGATAACATTGCGTGGCTCTCCTGCTGCAACGCATATTGCTCTCCACATCTTCATTCAGAGTTCCAAAGCTTCCCTCTAGTTTTGTTCACCACAGGGCGAGTTGCAAAATCCCCACCCACTTGTGGATATAGACTCTGAACCAGAACCTCCACTAGAAGACAGATAAATCATCTCATCATATGTTTCTGAATGCAATCCTGAGGGACAGCTTTTTAAGCGCAGGTCAACAGCTCATCTTGGTGACATTCAATTAAGTCTACATGGCATTTTAAAAAGAAACAAGAGTAATATCCTAAATATGGAAATTTAACATGCCTCCCATCCGTTAGGATGACAGTTCAAATCCCCACGTAGCACCTCTGATTCCTGGCAAAATTTAGCCTCTTACCTAGTGTGTGTGTGTGTGTGTGTGTGTGTGTGTATGTGTGTAGTTCTGCCTCATTTAACATGCTTCCTGTTGACAACCAGCATCAGGAACCAACTTTCCCTGTGCTCTGGTGTCCATTATAATGCAGACAGCATGCCTTGTGGACCCAGAAATGCACCATGCGCCCTGTGGAGCTAGTGGGCCTTTGAGGATACCAAGTCTCAGCAGTTAATCATAATTTATTTCCATTATAATTATGCTTTAATGATAGTCTTGCCATAATTGTCCCCAGAGCGTTGGCCTCAACTTTAATGCACAAGGAAAGTGTTTGGAAGAGGATCACTAATCCTGTATTTAGTCAGAATGACTCAACATAAATTCAAAATAAGCTTGCAAAGATTGCTGGGATGCAATTTGTTTATACAGACTTTCCTGTTGCTTTTTAAATAGGGAAAATCTTGCCCAGGGCAAAAGGGGGAGTGGAAAACAATATGTGAGACCGTAAGGCAGAGAATTTAAATGAAAATGTTACCATAAGCTAGACAGTAATTTACTTGTGTTCTCTGAAAAACACCTTTCAACAGATGATCCTCTATGAAATAATAGGCAATGAAACTTACAAAATAAGCAAGCGCACCATGAAATAATGAGATCAGATGGCACAGCCTACAGCACGTCTCTGTTCTCAATAATACCCCTTGTGTGAGGCCCTTCAAAAGTCTTAAAAACAAAGAAGCCATGCAAGCTTTCCCTTGGTGTACCATGCAAGCCATGCAAGCTTTCCCTTCAGACTACTAATGTCGCTAGAGTCACAAAAGTCTAGAGATGTCTCTGCACAACCTGTGATTCCATCTGGAGTGTTCCATTGGTGGATTAAAAAAGCCAAACGCACACATTCATGTTTCTGTTCTTATATGTTCAATCACTGAAAACAAAAATCAGATCAATAATCATACTCTCTCATACTTAAAAGGAAATGTTTGGCGATACACTGTCTGGTAGATTTACAAATGTCAGCTACAGACAGTAATTCATGTTTAGTGCAACATCTTTGATAGAAATGGTTTAGGTGTTTGATTTGGACACCGTTGGTTATAATATGCCTTATAACATTCAACCGTGATGGAAGGATTCACTGTCAAGGGTCATAAAATATTGGGATTACTAGACAAAAAGGCTGAAATGCAGCAAACAAGTCAACACTACAACAAACAAGAGAAAGCCTTCATTCATCCCATAATGATCAATTAACCATCAAAGTGACAAGAAAAGCTGGTAAATCAGCATAAAAACACTATGAAATCTTGCCTAGTATTAAATAACTGACAATGATATACATAGGTCATAAATTATTAGGAATACTGGTACATACAGACAGTCAAACATGCATGACCATTGGTCATGGAAACCTATTTTTGGGCTTCATAAGAAAGCAGTGAAAGTCATGCGTGCCGCTGGTCCAGACTCAGTGAGCTATAAGCTTCTGATAATCTTCCTGTGAACTCAAGCTAATTGAACTAGTGGATCCCAGTGGAATGGAGGCTCTGCCTCAGTTCAATTGTTTATCATTTTGTCTGAGTCTTCAGTTTGACTCTACAGATCACCCAGCACTTTAGTGGTGAATATTTGCACATCTGTGTATGTGCCCTTGTGTGCATGTGTGTGTGTGTCATTTTAAGAGAAAAAGGGGTATGTGTGTTTCTCTGTGTGTTTTCGCATGTGTGTCTCATTTCCACCCAGCACTTTAGTGGAGGAGGTTTCATGTTACGATCTGGTCACCTCCTAGTTAAGTAATACAGGATTGAATTTACTCATTCTTCAGTCATGTATTTTACACTTTCGCCTGAACTCACATGAGATAAGATTGTTCACACACATTTGTCTTATTATGATGAGGGCATTTCATCCTGGTATCTCGTGGCATCCACTGTACTGTGCAATCAGGTGGTGTCGCAGGATTTCATTTCTGGAAAACAAATCTCTACGAAAGCCAATGTGAAAGTGTTTGATGTGTAAAAATCCTTAAAAGTCCTTATTGCTACCAAGGGCGGTGCCAGATGTTTTGGGCCCTATGACAGAAAATTATTTTGACCCCTCAAACACTGATTATGATATTAAGATATTCTCAGGGGAACCCGTGTCAGTGTCAGGCCCTTAGAACCATCCAAATCATAACCCCATGATGGCACCTCTGTTTGCCACTGCCAAAGCCCACTCTCTGCAAGATGGAGGTTTACAGTGAGAGTTACGACTGTAACATGTATATATATACATTACATGTGTATAAATATCTATATACATTATATATGTATATTAAAACATGTATATATATATATATAAATTGTAACTGTGACATTTTGTTGTCGCAGAGATAAACTGGCAGCAGCTCCCTGCTCCTTTCCCTCCAGACAATTTTGAGACTCATTGGAAAACTCTCGTCCGGGATTAGATTTATTTTTGTTCTTCTTTTATTGTATTGCATTGAAAGTAAATGATCTAGGACAGGACAGAGAAAGATTCATATACTGCCCTTGATCTGTGCCCATAGTAGTTGCGCCCTTGAGCATGGTATTTAACCCCCCACTACTCCAGACGAGCTGCCCAGTGGCCTAGAACACTGGGGTTGGACTAGATAGCTCTGAGGCGTGAATGTGTTTGTGTGTGTCCTTATATATGATGCATGTGTAGAAAAACATTGCTGCAAAACAAGAGAGAATGGGGGTGGGGGAAGGTATTAGAAGCGTAAGCCTACAACACTAGCATGATCTCCAGAAAGGCTGCGGTAAAAAAACATGCCTGTAGCGGCCTTTCCTTATGGTGCTGTCATGCCAGGGATACCAATTCACCGGCTCTCATTGCCTTCTTTGAGTTCCTGTGGAGACCAAGTCAAACAAGATACTCAGTGCTGTGAAAATGGCGTTCCAACCTCATTTGTGTGCCACTGGCATCAGACCACACAAGGCTATTAAAGTCACTGCAGGGAAATGGAGGGCGCCGTTCAACTGGAGAATGAAGACTGAGACACTCAAGAAGGGAATCAAAATGTGCATAATGACTTGGCATGATTACGTTTTGTATCAAAAGATGACAGCTTCTATAAACAGAAGACCTCATGCTGAATATTTGCACATCTGTGTATGTGCCCTTGTGTGCATGTGTGTGTGTGTCATTTTAAGAGAAAAAGGGGTATGTGTGTTTCTCTGTGTGTTTTCGCATGTGTGTCTCATTTCCACCAGGCTGATATCTATGCAGAGCTTAATGGAGTCCAACAGAGCTGCTAAATCAAGAGCACACCATGCTAGCTGCTAATCCCAGTACTTTTCCTCAGTGATGGATATCTTTAACCGCAAGCGTAACCAACACAGACGTCCACAGTCATTATATTTCATTTTAATGGGCAGGCCATTTATGTCTCTCTTTCAGTCAAAGTCAGTCAGAGAACTGAAAAAGAAAGTTCCTGTGAAGTCTAGTGGCAGATGAACTCTAAAATGTACTAAAATGAAAGGCAAGGATATACACGTCATCTCCAGACTTTTAATAGTGTGTATTTCCGAGGCACTGTTGAAGACTCACTTCATAGTGTTACTCCAAAGTGTTTGAAGAAAAACTGTTTTTGATTGAAGTATGCCAAAATAGAAATCCAATGTAGCTTCTATCAAGGCTGCCACTAGAGAAATATAATGCTATTTCAATTGGCGCATGTTTTATGCAGTCACAGTGGGAGGCATAGCTTTGCCTGCCCAAGGCCATGGGAGACATTAACAACAAACGTGAAGCAATTCAAAATAAATATATTTAAGACAAGTCAAATAAACCCAATTTGCTGAGGGGGGATGTTTATTGAATTAATCTTATATTTTGGGTGTGTTAATCTCTAGTTGTGACAGACATTTCAACACAGAGGCTTTCTCTTTCTCCCGGGACATGACAAGGGAGTAATGGGGAAGGAGAAGAAGGAAGAGTGACTTCTATCACTTTAGCGCTCTGATTAATTAGCTTCAACTTATCCATGAAAGCAAGTTACTGATAAATTAGGAACAAACATGAACCAATTACAAGACCCCCTCCCCTCCCCCACTACCACTATCAGCACCACCACCACTTGCTGTGACTTCAATGGAATGAACATCACAGCTCTCAGGGTTTCTGTTAAATATTGATTGGGCAGATTGGGTTCAGAACAATGCTATAGCTCTCAGTCCTTTTAAAAGGCAGAAGAGACCATCTGTATTCATCACTTTTCTCTTTTCTCACTCTCTTCCTCATTGTCATTTTGCTCTCATTTTGTTCGCTCCAAAGTGGCTGGTGCTTTAGGCGCTGTTCTGGGCACAGCTGTAAAATGTCTCGTCAGCCATTCAGACAGGGTTCACAGAAAAGAGCCTTGGTCTAGGGTACAGTCATAATTGCTTCTCTCTCTCTCTGTATTCTTCATTTTGTCTGTTTTTCATTTTTGTCTTCATGTCGCCACTCTTGCAGTTATCATCTGTATTTCCTGTGTGTCTCAATCACTTCTCTATCTTTCTTACAATTCCCCCCTCTCTCTCCCTCTCTGTTGCTCCCTCTCACTCATTCATCCTGCTGGCTACAAACAGAATCGATAGATTGCTTGTCTTGCTCCACCATCGCCCTCTGACCCTGTGGAGGGGCTCTCTCTATAAATACCCCAGGAGCCTGGTGTCGCCGTGTAATTAAGAATTGATCAGTTGGCAATTACCCCTGTGCGGCTGAAGTGGATTTGCCAACTGAGGCCCCATTTCCCCATGGGAATGTGTGGGCTTGGGTTATACTTACTCCAAATCAAACACAGACAAATTTAAGGTGTGCTGAAAGGACCTGTTAATAGGTGAGGATTAATGTGTTATGAAGGCACATATATTAGCAGCCCAGGAGAGGAGGTGGATTTGGCAATGCAGCCGATTCCATATTTAATTTTCGAATCATCTGTAGTTTTTGGCCATAAAGTCTCAAAAAATACAAGAACCACAAAGATTCTGCCACAGGTTAAGTTGGTGTGCCAAGAAGAATGGATTTCTTGGAATGGAATTCAATCATCCCTTATCCCTCCTCTTTGAGGCTGCTGAGTGTGGTCGGTGATAGCTTTTGGTACAATGTACATGATTTTTGCAAACTGGCAGACAACGCTAACTTTGAGACCTGGGTCAAGACGTGTTGATTAACAGATGTTCTTGAAAATGGCTGTATGTATTTTTGTATTTTTGTCAGCTGCAGTTTTTTAGGGTTGTAAGGAAAACGCACAAAGATTAGGAGTGTCCTGACACTTTTAGACACAAGTGTCCTTTTCTTAGTCTGACAACACACTGTCCTGGAATCTTCACGTTGATTTGGAGTTAATTCAAGCTGGTTTAGGATTGCTCCCCCTTTTACAGCTCAATTAGAGCATAGGATGCTCAGTGTGGTAATACCAATTATAAATAATTACATATTATATGTGTTCCATCACAATGGGTCACAGCTGAGTGGCGGCACAGGGTAGCACTGTCCCACCACTCTCTGGGACTGACCTCGAGATCTCTGCGCTGCTCACAGCCTCCACCAGTTGCACCAGTTCAACAATTAGACACAGCACGATATTAGGCAGGCGTGCCAACAGTGATCTGACATTTCAAAGAACCACCTCCTCACCACCCCTCTCTAGCGCTTCTCTTGTTTCCTCATGTGGCATCCAAACTCATCAGCTGAAAATGCTGTCATCAAGTGCCTGTCCTGTCCTGCTGTATGCTTTTATTTGTCTCCCCTATCAAATTGCCCATATTTAGATCTATGAACATTCAGTGAATTCAATGGCACTGTCTAGTCAAAGTGAATTTAAAAGTGAGAGCAATGTGATGTAAACCTGGCTTACTGTATATGTGTGTGTGCACATGTGTGTGTGTGTGCGGATGTGTGTTGGTAGATAGTCTCTGTGTCTTTTTCTCTTTGTCTTTTTGTCTTTGTGTGTATCTGCAACCTTCTGCAACCTTGTATCTGCGGCTTCAGTAACTTTGGAGAAGCATTCCATGGCCTTGACACAGTGGGAAAAAATCACTGTCTGTCTGACTGGCAACAGTTGTCGGTGGGTGGGTGAGAAATCACAGGCCTCTCCCATCTGTGACCTCCATCTTCCAAGTCAGGCAGTTCACAAGTAAGGCAATTCACACCACCAGATAGGACGGAGTATGCTGCCCTGGCCAATGGGCTTCAGTAACACCCATTCAGTCATTCAGTTATTCTTCGCTCTCCATTTCGCTCAAATGTCTGCAGGAGGTGGTTGTTTTGGTGAGAGAGATTGGTTAGAGGGTGTTTTTTTTTTTTTCTAGGGCCTTGTCTCATATACACTGAATATACAGATGCCATTGTTGTCACCTCTCTTCTGACTGGGTCGGACATAAAGCTGGACGATCTGCTTGACACGTATGCTTTTGTGTTCCCTCTACACAGGGAGCGTGGCCTTTTCTTTTGTATCTGTCAATCCACCATAGACAAGTGAACAAAATATCGCTCTGCACTGCATTCCCCAGGATGCTGGTGACTTGCAATCCCATTTGTGATTCAGTGGCTCTGCAGCGTGCTTGCAGAATTTCAAATGTCAAGTAGTTTGTGCTTTGTCTGCCGATTGGGCGACTGATTGCTATTGCTGTGCAAGACACAAAAACAAAACAAAAAGTCTGCAAATGTCTGACTGAATTAAAAAGATTTTTTTATATATATAAAGTTTTGGAAATGGTGAGGTTTTATGGCTGGCAGTCTCCCAGATTTATTAAGAGTCTATCAACATCGTCATTTTTTTGTAATAATATAAAAATTATAAATTTTATTATTTAGCCTCTTCAATAAACAGTGTGCATGTGTATGTTACATAATGTAGCATGCTCAGTGCTCTTGACCCAGAGGGATTAATGACACCTGTACCAGCACCATTGGTACCAGTCTGCACAGCTTGACTATTGGCAGCTAGAGAAGGTATGTAAAATGAATGAATCATTAATATTCTAAGCCGGTCACTTTAATCAAATAAAGAAAATATATTTGGGCCATTGAATAAGAAATTAAATTCATAATTCAAAGTACTTCCAACCATTGTTCAAGTAGAAAAAAACACTGAGAAAAGGTAGTAATACTAGCAGCTGAATGAAAGCAAGGACACTCTGATGAAACCCCCATAATGTTCTCATCAATTTATTTTTTAAATTTAGGGTCTACAAACTAAGCAAATTTGCTCTAAACTAGTCAAAAAAGACAATAATGCTAAACTTAAGTCAGTCCAAGTGGCCTCTCATCCAATTCCTGACTAGTCATTATGCTGCGTAGCGTCTGAATTATGTTGTGTTGCTAGGTCTGCAAGTCATGCAATCTAGCGCCACCAATGGATCAAAGCTAGAGTATCATCCATTATGGTGATTTTTGAAGCATATGCCCAATTAAAAAAAAAAAAAAAGATTTTCAAAATACAATAGACTACTTATCCCGAGCGATTTGATAAGAGGCCAAAAACAACGCCCACTGCTCTCTTGGGGATTGTTGCTGACTGCCTGGTCAAATGTTCTTAATTTTGTTTAAAATAATCTACTGACTTTTTGGCCTTCACTGGATGTTTTTAATTCAAATGGTGTTGGAATTTGGAACGATTTTCAGCACTCCTCTGAGAGGATTGTGAAGCAGCGAACACATATGGGGCACTTGTATCCCTTTTTAATGCGTAAATGTAAATCCATACATTATGTATGCTGCCTCATTTCTTGTCCAGTTCTTCTCAGTTTTCCCAATCATGTAAAATAATTGGTCAGGTGAGTTATTAAGCTGCTTGTCAGGTCTTTTTCTTTTCCAAAAATATGTCCATTTTAGCAGAGCTAGCTGGCTAGCTAACAGGTGCAAAGTCTCTGTCACCAAAGCTACTGTTATGTGATCACCATCAGATGTGTTTGAATGCCAGCCAATCAGAAAGAGATTACAGGAGAAAAAAAGTGACAATAACAGTAGTAATGTTCAGATATTGATGTTGTGCCCAGGGGGACGCGGCCACCACTTTGAAAACCCCTGGGCTAAACCATATTAATCTCCAAAACAGGCTGCTGGCTATTCATGCAAACTGCAAGGTTTTTCTCAAAAATTTCAACACTTAAAAAGCTGCAGATTTTTAGGGTTGTAGGGAAAAAGCACAAAGATTAGGAGTGACACAAGTGTCCTTTTCTTAGTCTGACAGGTGGTCACCCTAGAGCCATCATTTACCCTGGAATAAGCCATTTAACCATCAAAGTGATGTGAAAGCTAGTAAATTAACCTAAAAACAGCATAAAATGTTGCCTGATGTGCCTTTAAGAATTAAAACCCTGAAAATGTAACTGAATGGAAAAATAAATCTACTAATTCTCATCAGCAGTGTGTTTCTGATTACATTTGAAGATTACATTTATCTTTTAAATAAGATTTGAGATTTTAAAAACTCCTTTTGATGTCTGTCTTCAAAATAGTTTTTTAGTGCTTCTGTAAACAATGTGAAAATATAACCTTTTAAATGATTCAATTCATTCCAGGTCAAGAACAATTGGAGAATCACTTTGAGAAAGCTTGATAACCGCACATTCTCTTACACATGACTAAACACAAGTAATGACAACCATTTGCCACTGACTAATTAAATTTCACACCATCACACACACAGCTAAGGCCAGAATTCTCTATTGACAGAGAACTTTGCAGAGCAGAATGTTTCAGGGTTTTGGCTTGCAGTGTTGACTCCATATGGAGATGGTAGGCAGTAGTGAAATCTTTGCCAGAGGCTTCTGAATCCAATATTTTGCAGCAAGTGGCAGCATCTGTCCTCTGACACTCTGAAAGATATGCCGAACAGGTTGCAAACTTATTTATTTATTTTTGGTTTGTTTTCTTTCATTTTTTCATATCTCCATCTCTGTCTTTCTCGTTCTCCCACTCTCCAGGCATGAAAAAGATTATTTCACAGTGTGAAGGTTTATTAGAAAGACAAATCTTCACCCCCCCCCCCCCAAACCACACTAACTCACCCATAAGAGAAGAATACAAATACTGCAGACATAGAATAATGGCCCCTTGTCCTGTGGACTGCTGTGTTTTTCCACTGACAGCACCCACAACTGTCTGTGCAAGTAAGAATGTAAACAGCAGTCATTTACTAAGAAAGTGCCATGAATTGTTATGGACAAACTAAACACACACACACACACACACACATACACCACTGACTGGAATAATGATCAGGTGTCTCTTTCTTTCTTTCTTTCTTTCTTTCTTCTTCCTTTCATTTCTCTGGCTTTTGTCTCACAACTGGGCATCAGTTTGATGTGTTATCTAATGTTAGTTATCTAAATGAAAAACAACATAGTAGTGATTATACAAGCACACACAATAATGTTCACACATGCACCACACATACTCAGAAACACAGCACAAATCATCTGATCCTGGCTTACTTACTAGAGAGTAAACACAGAGATATCTGCAGTTGAAATAAAACTCAGGAACTCAGGAAGACAGCAAATGCAGGCAGAATGCGGACCGCTGAAACGATAACATCCCTTTTCATTCTACCCTCTTTCAACCCCACTGCTAAAACAACTGCCTGTGGGACTGTCTGGTTTACTTCCTTCTGTGCTTTGCATTCAGGTTTTTTTTTGTCTGTGTGCTATGTAGTTCAACTGCTTCGTCCAATTTTTTTTTTTTGCCTTTCTCTCTCACATTCTGCAGGCAACTCTGCATCTCTTTCACAACTTGTTTTTAGAACTGATGAATGTAACCACACAGGGGCGGGAAAGAGCTGCTCCAGTAGCTTTACAAGATATCACATTTGATTCTTTCAACCCTAAGGAGGTGTGAAGGAAGAAGGGCAGACAGGCTGATCCTTTCAGTCAGGTTTAGCACAAACACACAACAAGCAGAGAGCTTTATTCCTCTGCTGCTTATAGGCCTACTTTTGGGGTGAAAGCTGCAGTCTTTGAGCGAGATGTTTGAACCAACAACTACACAGTGCACTGGTTATTGGCCAGCAGTATTCACAGTGCATAGATCACAGTAGAAATATATTCATATCAGTGTCTCACTTGAGGTACCATACATGTGGATGATGCTGTTGGCAATATAGGCTTTATTATTCTGATGTGGTTCCAGGTCTAAACTCAGCTACCCGATTCAACCTTTTCATGAAATATAAAGGACTCATTTAGTTGTCAGGTTTCACATGAGTGGGCAGAGACAAATCCCAATAAGGCTGCACTCCAGCGATCTTTAATCAGCATGCAAAACAGTTCCAGCATCAGGAGCTGAAAGCACTGGCGCTTGGCTTCCTCCACATCCCAAGCCTCCAGCCTGAGGGGTGAGGGGAGGGGGAATCATCCGTGGAAAGACTGATGGGAAGGTGTGTGGGTTCTCTGAGGACAAAGTGTACTGTTTGTAGGAGATGGGAAGGAGGAGTGGGGGGTGCTTTCTTATGGGGTGCCAGTCAGAGGATTGGCAGGAGGTAAAATGATGGAGGACACAGGTGGCCATTGTGTCCCCTACGTGAACCCCCCAGGGCTAGGCTGTGCGATACTGACATCAGAGTACTCATGGTGCCCTGGCCCAGAGACAGGTAGCTGCATGGGTTGAATACTTAAGTAGAATACCACTGTGTTTCCATCCATCGTTTCCACAGGTAATGTTTTCAGCTTTTTTTAATGTACTCATTGCTGGGGGGTGATATATTAACAGTGGAAATTTCATTTGCATAGTGAATTCTTTAACATTTTTAAAAAGCTTCATTAGACTTGCATATGGTTATGACACACTGGAATCTAATCTCTGTATGCGAAAAAAAATCCTACATTTTTTAAATGGCAGAGGAATTTTTTCGCTTCAAGCACAAAACCCTAGAAAGAAGAAGAGAGGTTTTTTTAAAAGTTTCGGAAGCTGCAGAACAACAGCCCGTCTCATGAAACCTAATGTTTTTGCACATAATGAGGTTAGGTGTTAAATATAGTATCAGTGCAACAGCAGGGAGGGAGGGAGAGATCAGCACTGCAATTTGCATTGTTTTACATCGCAAGCCTGTGATTTTGTATGTGCCTGTGTTTGACCCGAGTGGGAGTCGCTGCCTCCGTGCACATTACTCATCAATTGTATCGCTTGCAGTGAGGTGCCGAGGAAAAGCAGCCACCCGGCAGGTACGTCTCCAAATCCAGCCAAAATGGGCTTGAAAGGACTGCATTTTCATGTTCCCCTCTGAATACCTTTGGATGTGTTATTCTACCTTGCAGGGACCTAATACTCCTCTACCTTGCATACTTTCTGATACTGCTTTAGAAAGTAAATCTTGCTTTAATTCTTTGTTCACTCGTTTCAGAATTAAGGCTTCCATTGTCTTTAGTTAAAGTGTGTATCAATAACCTTCCAACAGAGGATCCATCTTTGTCTACCATGATGCTCAGATATAGCCATTACATCTGCTCTGTTGTGACTTTCAGTGTTCAACGGCAGCACGAGACCACTGAGAGAGTTAATCAGCAGACCTTTTTTAATTAAGTTGCGTGCTGACAATAGGCGGGGTAGCTCTCAGCATCCGGCAGACATAACCAGGTTTCCGCAGTGCCCAGATTCACAAAAGGGCCTGCTTTTCACACCCATTCTAGCGTTTGTGTATCGTTCTACATAACTGTGGCTATTTTGCTTACCAAAGCCCTCCGCAATTAGTCATACTTGAATCTGAAAGGTCTCTTAAATGTCATGAAGCACACATGAATGAGAAAAAATATACGGCGTCCAAGATTTTCATCCATAAACTGTCACTTTCAAAGGGTAAATCATAATAATATTTTAACATGGCAGCAACTATTGTGTTAGCTCTAGGTTAGATCTGGCTTAATTTAAGTGGTCCGCCAAAAAAAAAAAAATGCTGGATGAGTGTCATGGCGTGGCAAGGATGAAACGTGAAAAGTGGCTTTTCATCTGCACTTCTGACTTTGAAGAAGAAGCTTTGTGGAAGAAAATAAAACCCTACTCTCTGATGTATGCTGCTGTTTTGCTTCCTGTGATTACTTCAGTATGTTCATACAAATCTTGTGAGACAGCTCTACTATTTTAAGCCCTGGGATACTCTGAGAGCACTGCTTCAACACTCCTTTGGCATAAAATACAAACAAAATAGCTGAAAACATCACAAACAGCCTTTGTACATATAAGGGTCAATATGAAATGAAATGTTTTCCCCTTCACACTGAAATTTGTGACCCAAGCCTCACTCATTCAGGTCTAATTCATGTTAAATGATTCTAGGCCAACAAATACTTATATTCCAGTCATGCACTTTAACACAACAGCAGCTAGTGGACATTAAACCTAAGCAACTCTCTTCCTTCCTCTCTCTGTTTGTCTGTCAGTTTCTCTCTCTCCTATTGCTTTTAATCCAGCTTGTGTGGGAGACATTAAGACTGTGGCAGGCACTCTGCTAAAAGGTAGCCAGTACGCATTCATTTCCCTGCCCACGCTGCACATGAGCTTGGGTGTGCTGCTGGGTGCATTTAGCTTGCTCTGCAGTGAGAGCAAATTCTCCTTGATTCCCCCTGCTGATCAGCCCTATGCAGAAGAATCGACGGGGGAGTGGAGGCAGCACTACGGTAAAATTCTCGGACACTGAAAACATCCTGATCAACAACACTGAGCACCAGAACACCAGTTCATCCTCCAGTTATACTCATACAGTATTAAGATGCTTTTATCCATAGTGACAAACAACAATGGAATAACAATAGACTAAATGTATGACTCAAATAATTCACTTGACAGAAGATGTTTACAAAAGTGAGACTGTAAAAACTTCTCGAATGCGTCAAGGCTGTCACTTGAGTGGCTCTTTAGGTTAGTCATTCTACTTTTCAGGTTACCCAGATACCACCAAATTTGGATAAAGTCTATATAATAAAATCACCTTGGGAAGACAGTATAGATGAGCATTATGCACAAAAGAGTTCTCACAGAGGGATCATCATATCGATATCACAGGTGAAAATAGTACCTTCTTGGTCTATGGTCTTACAGTACATTCACAGAATACTGGAAAGTGGGAAGTTTCTGATGTCAGAGGGTCTACATCACTCTTGATTGGTCAAGACATCAAAACATTGGTCAAAACATCAGAAACTCCCCAATTCCCAGTACTCCATATTCCCAGTACACCATATATTGGCATTATAAGAACCAATCTGTGAGGTACACCAGTGGCGAGATATGATTTTGACACTTGTCTCTTCTGAGACACACTGAATGAATGTCCACAGAGGTGATTCAAACATGCAGAGTGCTCTGCCTGAAATGTTACCATACAGAGGAGAATGCCATAATTTACTGTGCTACAGGTTCCAAACATGTATGGTGCAATAAGAAATAACTGGAGGCTTTTGCAACTCACAAGGCTTGAGTTACCAGAGTTACTGATCAAAGAGCATTTTATTTTCTGTAAAATGACCACTCTGACTGGCTGGCTTAGTGAATTCTTCTGAGACAGAAAATTTGAACTTTTCAAGAATATTCGACAAAAAACGAAAAAAGAGTGGTTTAAAATGGCTAATGAGTGAATGCTATTTCACAAAGGGTTATGCCTAGCCTGCTGTAGAAAGATGGTACTGGAACCCACTGCATAATATTCAAAGTGGTGGTAACAGAAAAGAAATACTAAACAATGTTTTTGATCATTTGTATTTTTGAAAGATAATGTAGCTTATGTTATGTCTCCCCGTCTCCCCCCCCCCCCCCCCCCCCCATTGTCCAGCCATAATTCCTGAAAGCCACCTATAGTCTGACTACCATATAATGTAAAGTGGGATAATACTCTATTATGAACTATTATGAACCTTAGCTAAAACCATAGGCAACTTGTAGTCTGTCATGGTTACTACTGATTGTAATTTTTCTGCATGACCCCTGGCAGTTCGGTTAGCCACTTGAGTCGTGGATCTGCCCAAGGTTTCTTCCTAGATCAACTGAATATAAGGGAGTTTTTCCTTGCCCCTGTTGCTCTTGGGTGCTCCTACTTTGAAACGCCACGAGACAATACTATTGTAAAAGGCGCTGTATAAATAATTGAATTTAATTGAATTGAATTATGTGAAGTGTCAGAAATAGGCTATGAAAGTAAATGTGTCACAAAAACCTTTACTAATTAGATTAGTGTTAACAACATAGAGACTTACAAATAAATGTGAAATAGTAAGTATGCAATCAAGTCCTTAAGTTGAATTGAAATTTGAACCCTGAAGGCATAAACAAGGAAAGAATACTTGCATTTGAAATGAGCCAATACCTGTAGATGGCAGAGATCCAGAGACAAAACATAAGTAGCACACGCTCAGATGCAAAACATAAGTAGCACACACTCAGTCCACATGTTTTATTCCCTGTGGGATTACATGGGCTGGTACAATATTTGCCTTTCCCCAGCAGGCCCTATGCTAGATACTGAGCTTCTTAGGATAAAAGTGTTGACTAAATGAATTAATCCACATGTCTCGGGACTCCAGAAAAGAGCAGCCTTTGTTAAGCATGTTGTTAAGCATGTTTCATATTTCATAAAACATTAGTCAGAGGGGGATGTGTCTGTGGCAGAACCCGGAAGGGCAATGGCACACTGAGAGAAAGAAGTTTTGTGCAAAAAGGTGTGTATGAGTGAGAGAAAAAGAGAGAGAGAGAGAGAGGGAGAGAGAGAGAGAGAGAGAGAGACAGTTGCTTTAAGATTCTACATGTTGGATGTTTCAATGGACCCCTGTTTTTTTCTGAATTATGGTGACAGAGGGCTTAGGAAAGTCAGCATAAGGCTTAGAAGAAAAAAAAATCAGTTTAATAGTCTTACTACAGTACACGATTCATTACCCAAGGACAGATTTCTTTTGGCTGCAGTGGGGAGATGGGGTATTGAAGAGAGAAGTGCCAGATGACTTCAAGAAAAAAGTATAATAGGTGAATAGGCAATTACTGCCATAACACCTGATTTGTCTGTTTGTGACTATACCACTGTGCAGGGGTGTAAAAGTCTAAAGTTTCAGAATAAAAGTCTTCCTTTTTTCATTATTGCACACAGCATGTCCCTCACCTTTATTTGCCGTATTTACAGTCTGTAGTTACATAAGATGTTGAACATTAGCTGTTGAGAATAAATAAAAACAAATAAAACAAAGCAATTTCACAATACTTTGATGGTACAACAAATTGTCCATACCCTTTCTGTGAACCACTTCAGTCTGCCTGATGATGCAGAGTAATTCTTCAGAACATCTTAATTGTCACACAACATGGGAACAATACCAGTTAATCGCCTAGCCAGAAAATAACCTGACAAAATATATTAAAAATTACATAATAGATAACACTGAACATAAACACAAAGTCAGTTTCATTAGCTAGTCATATGGCTAGTCAAAACACAGAAAAAGGTGAAAACAGAAATACACTCTGATTACAGTGTTGGTCATAACAAGTACAAGCGCTGGCATACAAAATGGAGGAATGCCGGTGGCTCAAGAGTGCTATGGTAACAAAGCGGTCACAAAAAGGTGATCAGACCCAAAGACAATAGCAGGAGGGGAGTAACTGTAGAGCACTTCATTAGCAACTAAATTAACCAATATGTACACACACACACACACACACACACACACACATACATGCACACACAGACACAAGTGCATGTGCGCATACACACACACACACACAAAGAACTTTTTGCCTGTTGTCTTGTCACGGTCCACCTAATAACTATGTCACTTGATGTTTGAAGATAAGACTGATCTGGAGAAATCAATGGGCCGTAATGGTGCTATCGAGCGACGTTGGTAATGACCAGTCACAAAGAACAATTATTCCCCTGGAAATACACGAGGTTCACCTTTTCATGTAAACCAATTACCTTGCTTTTTAATGCAAAATGTTGATGGTCCACATAAATCTTTCTCATTACTGACAACAACCATGTAATTTGTTTTCTTGTGTATGGTAATCAGCAAGCTCACACAAACCCAGACCACAGCAGTAGAATGAAGTGGCTGGATTGTACAATCTAGTTTGAAATAGCTGTTGCTATTTTAGACTACACTCTTGAGAGCATGAATTCTCTCTGTCTCTCTCTCTCTCTCTCTCCTCTCATCAACAATTGAAAAAAGTAATTTTGGGGAACAGCTAGCTGTGAGCTATAAATGTCAGATCCTGCATGACTACATGCAGTGCAAGAATGGATAATCTGTTAAGTGTGTTACTGGTATGCTGTCTATCTGTTCATCACAGAGCTCTAGACAAGACAGTCAGGCATTTATACAGACATATTCTGAAGAAGCACGCAAAGGATTGTGGGACTGAAGTTGCTGTCCAGATGAAATCCCTTAAAGAGCAAACAGCACACTACTCCTTTTGAGCCATTCATTTTGTTTCTAATGAAGCCTGGAAGAGGCACTTGGAGACATCTGAAATGACAGAGGAAACACGGGGTTTGAGCTTCTGCAGCTTACTGTATGGTCATGTGGGTGCAATCAGTTGTGTTAATTTCAGTCCAAACATGCATTCTGCTCAAACAGCTGGCCTGTTTCCAGACACCCATGTAATTCCATAAATAGATTTCTAATAAATATTTCCTCATCATGGATCTCCAAAATGCTAATTTAGCTCAATTAGGGCTGGTTGCCAAGACAATGATTAAAACTGGTCATGAGCTAAATATTGCCTCTGCTTTCTGAATTCCTGCTCCATACAGATAAATCGTCAACAAGGCTGCTAGTGTAATTCAGAACCATTAGCCACGTATTGCAATTCAGCACAGGTGAGTAGTGGTGCCGGCTCAAAAAAGAGAAACATCCTCAAAGCTCTCTCTTTTCAAGACAGAGTGGAGTGATGAAATACCTGGAAAGGCTACATGGTTACACGTTAGATGTGCTGCTTATATTTTTGCACACCTGATGTGTTTTGGCCAAAGTTTTTTATTTTTTTATTTTTAAAGAACTAGAAAATGATTAGATCACTCAGATCGCTTAGTGTGTGGACTGTTAGCATAAACTCCATGAATGAGTGACAAATTAGGCCTTGTGAGCTTGGCCACAGGCATCTCACACTCCCCTGAAGACATGCAATGCATTATTAATCCCTTCAATCATACGTTCCATGTCTCAGAGCTGTCGACATGCTATTTTTGGGAGTCTCATTTATTTTCCTGTCGGTCAAGGCCTGTGGAACCACAATGTTTTAGGTGCCAGCAGCGTTTTACAACCATGTCATGGCATTTCATCCATATTAAACCATTACAGTCATCCTTGTGTCAGCAAATGATAACCTTGTTGAGCACCTGAGTGGGTCCTAACCATTTAACACAGAGCTTCATCTGAATATGCAACAACAAATTGATCATATGTACTGTGTATATGCGGAATTCTATGCGGTGCGTAGGTGTTCAGCAGCATTCCTAACTCCTTTGTTAATGACATTCACGTTCTGTTGCCTCTGTTGTGATCTGTATCTGTATCTGATGTGTCAAGGCTGTGACAATCAGGAATGCAGCACAGCAGAGACACTAAATAAAAATAAAAGATAAAGTTTTGTTTTTCCATCAAAAAGTGACCCTCTCTTGGAAAACACACCTATGTCAAAAAAAAAGCTGAAATGGAACAGCCATGGTTTTATGTAAGGTTTACTTGTCATTATTGGTCACCACAAGAGTCCTGCTTAAATGAAAACGGCAAAGAAGTAAACATACACATTTATAAGCAGTCAGATTTGGAGTCGGATCTCAGTCTCCATGCCAAATTTGTTCATTTAGAAGCAAATCCCAGAAATCCCATGGTGGCTGTGACAGTTTCTCATCCGTCTTGCTGTTGGCCGCATCCAAGAAAATGTCCATAGCAGTGCATTAGGCATTGCCTCAGTCTGCTTACCATACTAAGGGTAGAGAGGAGATCTACTGTCTTCCTGTACGTGAGGCCAATGGTACTGGGGCCTTTCTCCTGCTGTTCTGTCCACAGGATGCATTCAAGCGGAATGAGTTCAGTTTAGTTACAGGCCAGAGTCACATGACAATTCACTGTCAAAAAGAAAAGCTACTGACAGGAAATAGATGGGTAAACATTCTACCCTTGAGCATTTATGGTGTTTTTCTCAGAGCTGCTGAAATGGTCTTTGTTATAAAACCGGGCTGGTTCTTCTTGCACCTTCCATTCTTATCCCAGAACAACACCAAATGATGAAGATAAACATCCCACAACGCAAGGCTTAACGGATCATGGGAGATACTGAAGCTGTTTGATGTCAGACACATTCTGAGAAGTCTGACACCTCATTCTCCACTGGGGCAAACCTCTCCAAGAGCCTCCTTAAAACAATTTTGTACTATTTTCCCCTCTTTTTTCTCTTATGTGTGAATCTCTCCCCACTCTTCCATTGTCTAGAGTTTCACCACTACCTCAGTCGTCAGTAAGGGTTGTCTATTGAGGGGGAAAGAATGTGCTGGATTTTCAGGAGAGAGGAATCATGGGAAATGTAGTCCTGTGGGCTTTCTGAGGGGATCTGCCGGGGGCCCCCAGGCGGTGCTACATGTGTCCCGGCTTGGACAGGTAGGCAACGAGGGCCACCACCACGCCGACATACACACCTGTGCCGATGGTGATTGAGAGAGCAGCCAGAAACAGAGCCCTCCTGGAGGTGATGCTGGCCAGTGAGAAGTCTCCCTTGGTGACAGCTTTGCTGGTCTGGACAAAGAACAGAAAGAGATAGGGAGAGAAAAGAAAAGAATAGAATAGAATAGAGAGATACAGAGAGAGAGAAAGAGAGAGTGAGAGAGATGGAGTGGATAAAGAAAAAAGAGACCAAAAAGAACTGATATTAATGCCATTTCTATCCTCCCCTTTTATGCAGCAGCAACTGCCAGAGGTGCTGCACATTTGGTCTATTTTTATATGTATCAGTGCCATATGGAGCAGAGATGGGGGGGTGAGTGGGAGTGCGAGTGTGGAGGATGGTGGTAGGGAATATCTTAATGGTACATCAACATGGTCTGTGCCAGCACAATGAAGCTTTGCAGAGCTCCTCCGAGATGAGAGGAAAAAGAGAGAAAGGAGAGAGAGTCAGAGAGAAAAAAATATAAAATTCTGTGGAGGTGGAACATTTGCACATCATCAACTTTTAAAGCAATTCCATCTAGAGGAGATGATGGCTGTGTTGATTTAATGGAAGCCTTTTACAATGTGAGACAAAGAGAAAGGGACAGTCCAGAGAAGGACTGGAAAGGTAAGAGTGAAATACACCCCCCCCCTTCTCATTCCAGTGTTCTGTCAAGAACACTCTCTCTCTCTCTCTCTCTCTCTGTGTGTGTGTGTGTGTTTGGGTTCTGTCAAGAGCTCCCTCTATATCTTTTCTATTTGTTTATGCGGAGAGAAAGGCCAACAGGCAACTGCTGGTGAGATTTCCACTCCGGAGAGGCTTGCACCGGTACACTAAGGACAATCAGATTCACCTACAATAGATAGGCTGCACATCTCACAGTTCTCTAAAAGTCAGACCATACTCCCTTTGTTTAGACTAAGTCATTTTTTTGTTTGTTCCGTGCTTCGTCTAGTGGATTAGTTGGTAAATATGGGTGTGTTCGTAAATTGTCAGGGCTGGGCTGGCTGTAGTCTTTTTGTTGCCCTAGGCCAGATTTGAGTTTTGCCCCCATTTTACCAGATATAGTATAATATATAAGTGTAAATCATCTAATAATAATATATACGTGTAAATTGTCACAAACACACCCCTGCGTTCCGAGCCTGATCTGACACTTTGAAACCATTTTCATATTTAGAGTATTGATGAAATTAGCATATTTTTATTTGGAGCATCACACTCTGATTCAAAAGCGCACTTGTTCAAAGTGCACTCTGACCATTTCCACTGAAGGGACTAGGCAGCCTGAAGTGACATCACTCTATCTGAAAATAGGACAGATTCCGTATTTATTTATAAACCAAGCTCCATAATTAGTATTAACACACTTTATGTTGCACAGTGGTCATCATCCTCAAAAAAGAGTGTATAGTAGAGATTGAAGAGAAAAATACTTTCAAACTGCAAAACATTGTCCTGAAGTTACATAATGTGTACATAATGTATATTTACTGTAAGATTCAGTTATGTCTGAATGTTTACATATTTCTTTTATTTAAAAAAACAAAAACCTTTGTATATATCCAGTCAAAAACTATTCTAGTAACTTTTGTTGTTGAGGGAAATTTTCATCACTCATCTACATTGTTTGAAATAGGTTCCCTACATTCGGCCAGTGGTATAAACACTAGTTGCCAATTCTTCATGAATCACAGGGTTGCCAGATCTATCAGGGGTTCTTTCACCCTCTGGTGCAATTGTAATTTCTTTTGTTCCAGTGTGCTGTTTGCTGACTGCTCCACATCTCATATGGATTCACCTGGAGAGTCTCAAGCACTAGGTTTCAACCTCACAGCAGGAGACTTGGTTGTCATTTTAATGTTTTTTAATTTTTCTTTTTTCCTGAGAAGAAACCTTATTTTCCTCTAACTTTCACTCAGACAGTGAGCAATGCAGCATGGACAAAAACACATGAATGCAAAATTGAACAAAAGGTAAAAAAAAAAAATAAAATCTTGCAAGCTAACTAGTTGTTACCATGCCAACAAAGAGCATATTGAAACAATGCCAACTGAACCTATCACTTCAGCTCACTGGGGAAATTATCTTCAGGACTAGTATTTAGAGCAAAAAACTGCTTCTTTTTTAACTTGAATCACAAACCCCTCAAGGTCTTCACAAGAGAAGAGCTCTGAGCACAGGGGAGTGAGCAAAAGAAGAATGCTTCTTGATATGGCAACGAACAGCTTTATTTAATCATGGCAATCCCCAAAGAACTCTCATCCACTACATGGACTAAGCTGAAGGGCATTTGACTCGAAAGGGGGAGCTGCTTTGAGACCTTAATTCCTCTTAATGGTGGCGTCTATTAAGTGGCTTGTAATTGTTTAATCAATCCGTTTCTCCAGTTCAGATGAATAATTAAGTCATGGCATGATGGTAGCTCCCCAGAGTAAGGGGGGATTTCACAGCTGACAGAGAAAGAGATAGAGTGAAAGAGAGAGTAAATGAGGGAAAGAGAGAGGTAGAAAGAGAGGGAATAGTAGTAGGGATGAGCAAAGGAGACGACTGTAGGGGAGAGGTGAAAAAATCAAATTTAAAGGTGACAATGTTTACATGCACTTCAGTATCCCAAATATGAGGCTTATCCCAGTTTTGACTATGTTAAGGGATAAAGTGTTTACATGAATGCAGAGAAACTGGGCTGGCTGTAGTCTTTTTGCTGCCCTAGGCCAGATTTGAGTTTTGCCCCTGTTTTTCTAGGTATACAAGAGTAAAGCTGAAGGAAGAAAAAAATAAAGAAGTGCATTGAGATGCCCCCCTAAGTTCTGACGCCCCAGGCAACTGGTCTAGATCATCTATGTCAGGAACCAGCCCTGGAAGAATAGAGCAAAAAAGGAGATGGGAGTGACGGGAGTAGAGAGAGAAAGTGCAGTCGAAACTGGTAATGTTGAAGAGTTAGGGCCATTTTACCAGGGAAGAACATAGAAGGCAGATGACAGAAAGAGAAGAAGAAGAAAAAAAACCTCAAAGAGGTTTCTCCAGTGAAATCATGTTTGAAGAGACAGGGAGCTCTAACACACAACAGCCCAAATGGAATCAGCGTGGGTGAGATGGTCATAATTATGAGAAATGGAATCTGGGGGAACTCTCCTTAGATGCAGTATTATGGCTGAGCCAATCAAACGAGACAAGGGAATGATGGGGAATGGCATCGACTCCCAGTAGCTTTAAAAACATTAATTCCAGTGGTTCAAGACAAATTAAAATAAGCCATTCATTTTGACTTGAAATTTTGGCACTGGACCAGATGGTGATCCTTCACAGTCCTTTTGAAACGGCGCTTAAATGCACGGCTGCCTATGGACTCAGTGGGCTCCCAAGCAGATGGCAGGAAGAAACCGCTTTCTACGGCTGAAGAAGCCATTAACTTGTTCTGTGCTCCATTGCTTTTTATTCAGACAAAAATACATAATTATTTGTATAATACAACACAATATATCTACTGTTTTACTTACTTACTAAGTACATACTTCTGCCCAATATTATATTACATCTTGTATGTACTGTATAAGCAATATGTATATTTATACAATGTACCCCACTCAGGAAGCATCTAGTTATTAGCCAAGCCTGCAGGAAATGTTGAACTGGAATTATTCATGCTATTGAAACATGTATGAGTACGAGATGTAAGTGGAGTGTCATACTGAATAACTGAGTGCATGTGTTGATTCTGCATGTCATGGGTGTGTATTAGCACTGCTACTGATGTCAACTCCCATTTAATGAAATGAGTGTATATGTTTGGGTTTGTGTGTATGTGTGTGTGCGTCACGTGTGTGTGCTCTTGATAACATGCCATTACATTAGAGAGACTTTAGTTTTCACACTAGCAACTTTTAGCACTGCCTTACCCTACTGGTCACTGCAGGCAGGGGTATAGGTCCCCTTTTCCGTCACTGCACCTGACCTTCCCTAATCCTGAGGGAAAGCACTATTGAATTTTTCTTCTTTGCTATGTGACAGACAGTAATTGTTGCTGGGGACGTGCCAGTGCAGACACAGAGCTTTGTTCCTTTGTTACGTGAAACCCCATCTTTAGATGGAAACAGCTGCTCAGTGTGCCATAATGTTTGGGCCAATCCAGTGACTGTGCCAGTCTAAATTCATGGCTTGGATGCTGCTCCTACAAAAAGGCCTCTTATCTTTTCAATGTGTTTGAAAATTGCCCTGCTATCTGAGATATCTGCATCTGGTAATGCATCTAACCATTTTCCTTCAGGGCTAAGTGGTAAATTGATGAACCACTGCCATGATATCTTTCAACACAAAATCCACAAGCAAAACTAATCTACATTAACCCTCCAAACACTACACGCCAAAAAAATAGTGACAAGTAGGCCTAGAACAAAGCTGAAAAGCACATACAGTATGAATGTTTGAAGAAAAGTGTTTTTTTCCTGTCTGCATACTACAAATACTATGCAAATACTATCAAACACTCAATGGTCTAATAAACACCCATGGCAAAAATACAGTCTCAAAGATGTAGATGTAAAAAAGTTCTATGCATCCATGGTGATGGTAAAACTGAAGGCTCTAAGGAGCCAAGACTCCTCTAATCACCTCTATAAGCAGAGAAAAAAAAAACACCTGGGAAGTCTAATTTCCTCTCTCCTGTGAGTCCATTCTTGGCAAGCTCTAGCATGTTTAGCCTAGATAGGGGATGGAACCTCTTAAGTGGAACTCATCTCCCCCATGGTGCTGATTGCTGGCGCACAGAGACAAGGATGAATGAGTCATAGCAGGTAGGAGTGCAAATGGGAGTAGGCTTGATAGGAGGTGGGTCAGGTTGGTAATTAACACACTCAAGATTCAACAACACACACGCACACTCACTCACTCACTCACAGAAAGAGAGAGAGAGAGACACACTCACAGAAAGAGAGAGAAAGAGAAAGAGAGAGAGAGAGAGATACACACTGGTAAATGGGCAATATTACCCACACAAAGGCTGCTAAATGCTGCTGCAAGTAAAACTGAATAGGATGGTAAGATTGTTGGTAGTGGCTAAGAATGGCTGAGTGAAGTTATTCTGCTGTTGCAAAGTAAGGCAGATCGGTGAAGCTGTCTCTAAACGTGGCCATCATTTTCATAATTATTCCGGGAGAATTGAATTAGTTTCTGACAAGATAATTTACTTGGTGCCTCTGCCTGCCACAGTCTGAAAGCAACGATAAGACTGAAAATATTCACCGCTGATTGAAAGTTCATTTTCAGCACAGGAAGAGAGGGAGCCGCGAAGCTCCTGCAAATAAATGCTTAACTGACTATGTGGCGCAAATCGCAATGAGAAAGGACAGCATCATTTTAAACACAGTAGATTACTTCAAATTCATAAATATTACAGTGTTTTTGCACACACAGAAGATGAGATTATAATTAATTTTTGAACAGGAGACAGTGACATGAACAGTGACATGAAAAGAGGTAGGCTGTGTGTTAGATAGTGACTGACAGAAAGACAGGGCTTTAATACCAGCTGGAGAGGCTTATTGGGTGAAGGGTGCTTTTCAGCTGGAATGAAAATTGTTATTATAATTACTGTGCATTTGCATATTTATGCAAACAAATACTCAAGATGAGTGTTTTTATTACATCTTTCCTTTGCTAACTACACAAACAAGAGATTTGGAGCTCTAATTTAAATGATGACCAATGTGCCTTCTGCATAAACTATAGTTATTGTGTAGCAGATGGAAGTATTGAACTGACCATGTTTGTGCCTAGGATCATACTCATATTATTACCATTAAATTAGCAGATAAGCAGATTTTTTACATCAAAATAGTTTCAGAAAGACTTTGGACTTTGCGCTTTCTTTGTAGCCTTTAAAATCATTCCACAAGTATTAGTTACAGTGATCAAATGTGTCAGTTACTAAACACTGATTTACTTGTGTAAAAGACAGTCGACAAGGTATACTGCGAAACAGCTTTCATAGTGTTAAAATGTTTTGAGCAGCTTTGCATTTAAATCATCACAGAGCTGCACCTGAATTTCCATTCATGTCACAGGCAGAATTTCCCAGCATGCTCGGATCACATTGGGCAATTTTCCTGTAAAATATTAATTTGACACTTTTTTTCTATAAACAATCCAGAGCCTCAATAAAGAAGGCCACATATTTCACAACAAGGCTGATTATTCTCCTCACAATGATGCCCATTTTGATTTGTCCTCTTTATCCCAACACTCATCAGTTTCAGTAGAATCACAAACTAAACACCTATTTGCC
Organism: Tenualosa thibaudeaui; assembly: GCA_027481765.1. Taxonomy (NCBI): domain Eukaryota; kingdom Metazoa; phylum Chordata; class Actinopteri; order Clupeiformes; family Clupeidae; genus Tenualosa; species Tenualosa thibaudeaui. The sequence goes on along the minus strand of JAIFZK010000001.1, from coordinate 2,425,694 downwards.
ATATTTGCTGTGCAAATGGCAATGGGGATAAAACAGGTACCACCCAGAGTACCTACCAGAGATCAGCTACGGTGATAAACTGTCAATGTAATCATGACTGCAGGTGCTTCAGTGAACCAAATGCACCAACATGCAGTGCATTGCATTAGTGTACATTATTGATGCTATGCTATGTAATCAGAAGACATCAATCAATGTTTTGCTTGAGAAAGATACCACAGATAAGATTATTGTTGTGTTGTATCTGGTATTGACGTTTCTCGTCCTTCCACAGGAGAACAAGCCGAGCTGAAACCATCACGTGACTGATGGTCTATACTCAGAGGTTGGTAGGTTTCGCTCGGTTTGCCATGGCAACGTGGCTTTTTTGTGTACGTACCCCCTGGGAGAAGTAGAAGGCGGCGATGCCTAGTGGCCAGAAACAACAGAGCATTGAGAAGATGGCCAGGCCCAGGTGATCGCGCGGCGGGATCACAATGAAGTTGTCCTCGCTCTCGCTGTCACTGGAGCAGTCCGTCTGGAGAGAGAGGGGGAGAGGGAGAGATTTCATTTACCATTCTGAGCAGATATCTGATGGCTGTTGCATAATCTTGACTACCAGAGAAACCGATACCATGGGGGTGATGTGGCATGAGGTGCTGTTGTGCTCATCGCAGAGCAAATACAAGCACAGACACACAGAGACAGACAGACACACACACACACACACACAAACAAAAACAAACAAGCACGCAACACATCTTTGAGAAATACAGAAAACAAAAAAGAGTGAGCAATGCAAACAAACAACGCATCAGAATTCAAACAGCACATCAGCACAATAAGCCTAAATCATCCCAGGTGAGGCATAGGAGTACTGCTGTACCACCTTCCATTTGAAAAACAATACCTCTGCATTTGAAATGGAACGAGGTATAAGATTTTATTTCTGACTGGGTGGGAGAGTGATAGAAAAAATGACAGTGGGAGAGTGTGAGAAAAAATGACAACAGAGAGATGAAGAGACTTTTCAAAAATGTTGGTGTTTGCTATATATATATATATATATATATATATATATATATGAAATCCTAAACAAATAAACTTTGCATATTTCTTTTTACTATACCTCACTGTTCACTCCCCACATTAGACTTGAATAATGACTGCTCAGCGAATATGGAATCATATTACCTAATCATATAATTCTATATTCTGTATCACATTCCATCAGCTAGACAGCAGTCTCACACCGACACAACAAATAAGGGGACCTATGTCAATAAATAAATAAATAAATAAATAATCCTGCTAGATCCTCTTTTCCTCTCCTTGACTGATAATCATTACATTATAGCATTACGGGGCGATTTCCCTAATCCACCGAGTGCTTGTGCAATGGAGAATGTGCTGGTGGCGGTGGCAAACACCGATATCCTGTCTCTCCATCACCCCCCCATACCACCCCTGAGCTCTGAGCCTGAGGTCCTGGCTCTGTCTCGATAAGCCTTGCTCCCAGACCTGACTGATGTCAGATAGTTCAGGTGATGATCCACCACCCTGATCGCTCCATTCCACAACATACACTGCTCCCTGACATTGCTCCATCCCATAACAGACACACACACTCACACACACGCTCCCTGACAACCTCTGTGTGTGTGTGTGTCCCTGCGGGGTTGTGCGTGTGTGTATGTGGGTGTGTGTGTGTGTGTGTGGGGTTGAGGGGGGTGGTGGTGCTGTGGTGGGGTTGGGTGAGTGTCGACATGCCACTGAGACCCACCTTTCTCTCCCCTCCCCCCTGGGAGTGCTGTGACAGGGAGTGATAGATTAATGGATGGGTTTCATCTGTCTCCGCCGTGTCAGGGAGAAACAGGAAGAGGAGCGTGTAATTTATGTTGGCAAATTGCCTTCGCAGCATGGGGGAGATGAGTCTACCTGTCTCAACCTTCTGTACACACCAACTAAAGCCTTGCTCCATACATACACACAGACAACGCCCAACACATATACACACACACGCACAATCTCTCTGCCATTGTCATGACTGTCATTGTTCTAATCACATTTCATCACTGCACTCATATCTCAGGATGATCGATACATGCGTACTGACTCTAGCGCAGGTACAGATATAGCCTCCACATCACGTGACTGTGAGACTCATGCTTGGGTACCCACCTTCACGCTGAAGCTTCGATTCACACAGCCCTGCTCTACTCATCTTATGAAGGCATCTTATTCATTTATTTGCTTTCAATGTCACACTTGACAAGGAGACGATTAGTGTCATCTCATAATGGAGAAAAGGGCAATATAGGTACACACACACACACACACATACATGCATACACATCCATCCCACACACAAACAAACTCACACTTTTCTCTCTCACTGACTCACTCACTCACTCACTCACACTCACAATAACCCCTCAGAAACACACATTGTGTAAGGCGGAGATAGTCATGATAGCATAACAAACAATTTGTGCTCTCTCTCTCTCTCCGGCCTTGGCTCTGCAGCCAACCATTCCCTGCAGGAGGCCCCGTTCTGTGCAAATGGTTACTCCCACTGGAAAAGGCAAAGAGCCCCCAGTGGCACATGACGCCAGCCTTATCATAAACAAGTGTCAGGTGAATGCCCTCTGGGGCAATTATGGTCCGACAGAAGCGGGGGCAAGTGGCCATGACACAGGAGTCACGAGTGAGGTCACACCCGTCATGGGCCCAGCTGTGCAAAAAGAACTGTTTGAACTCACGCTCATGCATTTTTGAGTAGCCGGATATCAGGGGGGTTCCGAGAGAAGTCCCCCCCCCCCCCCAGCTCTGTATCTCTCCATTCTCCTCTCCTCTTTCTGCTTTTTTCTCCCCCTCACATTCATAGTGCCAAGTGTTCTAAGTTCTTCCATATCGGGTGTGCGGAGCCTTGCACAAGACGGGCAGCAGGTGGGTCGTAATTCACTTGACGCTTTGATTAATGCACCAATGCAAGGCAGTCCCATATAAAAGCTGCTGGCTTGTTGAGCTGTTAATAAGCCGCCGTGATTTACACAACGATCTTTACAAAAACATATACATACACACTCACACATTTACACACACACACACATTCTCTCTCTCTCTCTTACACAAACACACACACACAAATGCCCCTGGAGCTGTGTGACATGACCTTGATTCAAGGACCATGCGGGGGCACTCTAACAGGTGGACCAGTAATAGGAAATTCAGTGTAATGTATGGTGTGGAAGACTACACCTGTTGCATGTTACAAGGTCACTGTGTTTAAATACTGTGTTACAGTACTCTTACCGTAAAGTACAGACCTTCAGCACTTCAGCAAAACTCACTTGTCTGTGAGTGCAAATGCAATTAGACAGCCAGCATGGTCATCAAGGACTGTGGCTTACCCCTGGGGCCACGCTGGAGTCTTAATGAGATCAGCTCCGCCGGTCTTGCATGGGGCTTTACAGGTCTAAATCATTTACAACCTAATTGATTAGCCGGCAGCAGGGGGTTTTCAGCAAGAAGCGTAGCCCAAGACATCCCCCAGAAAAAAAGAAATTAAATAAATATATAAAACTGCGAGCGTTAGTCATTCCGAGTCAGCATCGGGAATGTCATGCTTGGTAATGCTACACATGTATAGCTAATGGATGCTCAGAGCGACTGACAAGGAGTGACAGAGGGAGGAAGATAAGTGTAATTTTTTTTTTTTTCGTGAGGTGCTGGTGGTGTGTTTTTGTGTCGGAATGATTCAGTCGAGTAAGAGTAGCCAGAGGGGCTGGGAGGACAAGGCTGTCTGAAGCAGCGGCGCTCCCTCGATACCTGACAAAATCCGTGGTTAGAGTTAAAAATGATCCCGACCACTGAGAATATTTCAAGGCATAAAGACGGAGACGGATAGGTAGGGAAAGACAGGTAGAAGTGCACAGCAAAGGGACAGCATGCATGGAAAGAGAGACTTGTGGAGAAGAAGACAGTTAGTCAAACCAACAGAGAATGACATACCAGCCAGTAGACAATAACAACGACTGAAAGGCACAGACACACACACACACACACACACACACACACACACACACATTTGGCTCTGGCAGATACCAAGATTTAAAAAAACAAAACAAAACAAAAAAAAAAAAACGGATATTTGAACCACCATTTTCAAAACAGTATTCTCGGCAGGACTTCTCCTCGGGTGCACCTGGCCCAGTATCTCTACACTGATTGCCTGCTCCTCGGTCTGTCTTTCAGGGGACTCTAACTAAATCCAGTATAAGCGACTGCTGCAGACATTTTCATGCGTGGCTGCAGATTTTTATCAAAAGGAGGGAACTGTAGGTGCTTTAAAGCTCCACCAGCGGGAGATCAGAGGGATACCAAATTGTTTTTCCCCCTTTCAACATAGTCACCAGGAAACAGAGTATCTGGTACTTTTAATAGTGAGTGGGGGGCAAGCTGGCAGGAAAAATGTCATGACTACCTTCTAGGTTGGTGGCACTGTGACACTGTGCTTTGTGAAAACCTCCATTAAAAAATGGATCTACTCCCAGGATACCAGATCAGAATGACCCCTCACATGAAGTTTGCCACAAAGTAAATGGTTTCTCATCCACTTTAGCAGAGAATGAAGAAATCCTACCTGAACCCTGCATTCATCTTAAAAAGGAAATGACTAAGCTGAGATTCAATCAATTCAATCAAAAAACATCATGATTCATCTCTCTTAAAATGCACACCAGCAGAGAGACTGCTTGTGTATCTGTAGATGGAGAAAAAAGTAACCAGTAGCAGGCCGGAAAAATTGATGACTATTTCCTTGGTTCGTCTCTAAAAAGTGTAGAATGGCACTGTGCTTTGCAAAAAATCTCCACTGAAAAAAACAGATATACTCGCCAGGATACCAGATCAGAATGACCCCTCACATGAAGTTTGCCACAAAGTAAATTGTTTCTCATCCAATTTAGCAGAGAATGAAGAAATGTTCCTTTGAGACTTTCAGTGGTATACAATCCTAACTGACCTGTAAAAAAACATTTTGGAAAGACACTGTATAGCATAATACCATGCCTACCTGAGCAGTATACAGTATACACTTGCAAAACCTACATTTTCCTAGCTGTGCAAGTGTACATGTTGACTGTTCACATACATCCATAACTCTTGATGTGTAATGTGTACATCCCCAGACAGTCAATTAGTCACACAAACAGACAAATATTACAAATAATATATACATTCATATGAGTTAGGGCTTTGCAAAACAACTTGGGCTTGTTTTGAAAATGTCATGACTTATCTCAAACCATGAAAGGTTTGAGATAAGTCAGCTTACTTTTGTATACTTTTCTGCAGTAAACATTTTGCACAATACTAAGGTCAGTAGCGGTTTGGTGTTCTAAAAATTACTTGGATGGATGGACACAACATAACAACTTCAAAATGAACTATTCCTTCATCCAGCCCTTAACACAAGAAAGCATGTTGAAAGCAATACTCTAATACATTCATCTGAGAGATCAAAGGGTACTGAACAACTTTTAAAAATTTATCTACTATGGATTTACTCAACTACAATTATCAACTTAACCTAGTAAACAATAAACAATCTATCAATCTAACGTAATAGTTAATAACTTACAATAGTTATGCCTGTATTTTTTATGTATATTGCCTTAGTGTCAAGTCCATCAGTTCATCAATTTGATGTATTTGTAACCTAATTTTGATAAAAGCATGATTAGTGTATTTTGCACACAACTTAGTGTAAATTGCACACAACTGGTCATATGACTTTGTCTTTGAGCAAGAAAGTAATGAAGGTGACATTTGAAAAAAAGGGACAAATTACTATTATTTCTTCTGCCAACAAGAATGCCCTGAACAAAGTTTCACAAAAATTCAAATGTGGATCCAACCGCACTCAAGCCTTACTACTTTATGTCAAAGAAATGAACACCATATTGACGAGACGCATGGAAGCGATTATCTCCATTATCAGGTCTTATCATGTCCTGTTATTAGTGAAATGAGAAATGAAATCAAAGGGGATGATGACAATAACAGCAATTGAAGAGTGAAGAGGGGCTCAGAAATACCATAATTTGGAACTCCACTGAAATGAAAAGACACAATTATATTTTCTCCCGGCTCTCTAACAGAATACCACACTCTGTCCTCAGAGAATATTCCAAAGCTTTCTCTTCTCTTCAGGATCATGTTTTCCATTGCTACCCATAACACCTATCCCACACCCCTTTTTCCTTTCTGCCCCTCACCCACCAAACAAAAAAAGCCCCTAGAAATGGAGGACATGAGAACATAAGACACGAGTACTAAATTGGGATTTACAGAGATAAAACACAGTTTTTTCTTCTCCGTGAAAAAAACACAAAGGCCATTTCTCAGTCAGTCCCATTAGGCTAGGGCTGAAAGTGTCTGCCTCTCAGAACTACTCTACAATCAAACTGACAAAAGCAGAGATGGGCAGTATAAGCACAGTCTCCAGCAAAGAAGAAATACAACTGAGGCCAAAGCTAAAGCACTACACATGATGCACACACACACACACATGCACACACACACACATGCACACACACACACAGACACACACACACACAGGCACACACACACATACATACACACTAACACACACACGTGAGCACACAGGGCTGGCTTTATCATTGTATATTTAGAATTGCTGAGCAGCAATCCAACCCTTCAGGGCAATTTATGGAGTAAAGTCACAGTAAAAGCAGTAAATGAAAGCCTGGTTAAGGCAATGCTGATGTGGCAGTGACAAACTATTATGTCACAATAACAGCAGAGCTGATGTGAAGAAAAAGTAGTACAACTGTTAAAAAAAAAAAAAAACATAGTGAACAGTAGCACTTCACTAGCTCTTACTTCCTAACTGCTCTGGCAAATAAAAAGCATTGTACACTGCATTGGAAGGAATATCAGTTTTTCAGCACTGAAATAAGCCTAGTCACTACAGCACTTTACATGCACAAAAGAAATAATAGTGAGTTTAACAACCAATGAACTGTCAGATAAAAGAGGGCATCTGTTTAGAATGAGAGAATGAGTCTTGTACACAGTGGCCTTTTCCCATTTGCTTCATTGTGTAGACTCCAGTTTATACAGAAACAGCCAGGGATTCACCCTTACAACAATACTGCCGTGATTAACAGGGCATGGTACATTTAGAGCTGGTTTAATAGCCGTGGTGTGACACTATGACCCTGAGCACAAGCGGTGGCTGTTGTCTTTCAAACCCTATACAAAATCTGATATACGAAATCTTTGTGCATGGCAAGCCAATGAACATTAGGACCTGTATGAAACATCTGTAATTCTAACACCACATACTGTTTTTTTATCTTGGTGTCCTTCTGAGTCTATAAAATATAAATATCTCTTCATGTAGGTAAAGATTTTAAATAATAAATTTGGTCGGTATATGCAGCCTTACAAAACCCTCTACCTGCAGAGCACAATAAATGAAATATGCTGTATTTTACTTGTGCAGTGGTTCCAAACACCATCTGGCATCTCTCTGCTTGCCAATAGTGTCCTGTAAGAGCCAAAATCCATCTACATAAAAAAATCTATTTTGTGTTTTGTTCCTTCTTGCGGATAAAATCGTTTTTAAGATACCAGCGACAGTTTACTTTTTGCCCGTAAAGAATTGAGAGCCCCTCAGCCAGTGTCAGATCTCACAGGTAGCTAGGCTTCAAGAATGACTATTCTTGAAGCTTGGACTGAGCTAGGGAAGAAGACCTTAGTATGTTTACGCTATGGAAGAAGACCTTATGCACTATCTGCACAGGGTAGCCTGCAGCAAAGAGCTCAAACTCCAGTACCTACAATATGTTTCACTCAGTGATTTCAAAAGCATTGTTAAAGCTCAAGTCATTTAAAACTTGCTAATGTTTATATCTACTTGCTAATGTTTATATCTACTACTCTTCACTACATACTATGTCTTTGCTGTCTTTTATGTAAGCTCTCTCTCTTGGAAGAGCTTTTTTGGCCAGGTTCTGGTATCCTGGATACATATAGGTTATACTAAGTACTACTACTACTACTACTACACTTCTGTGAATATAAGGTACCAGCAAAGAGTTGCAAGTAACAAATGCTGTCAAAACTGCACAGTGCTTTCAGTCATACCTTTAGTGCACTGAAGCTTTTCTAAACAAAAAATAAAGTTCTTTGATTTGAATTAAATTGAGACTCATAACACAGCAGTTCCTAGCTGAGCAATGAAAGTGAGGTCACACAAGAAATCTATTAAAACTCTGGTTGTTTTATGGTGGTTTAGTTTTATGTTTGAAAAAGTGCTCTGCTCCTTAACAATCAACTGGCCATAATTGTAATCTCCATTTCTGTCTGTTTTGATCAATTTAGCCATGGGTAATTAAGAATGGTGATTACGATTGACAACACAACTTACATTTCCAGTATGGGGTGAATGAAAGACTGAAGCTTCAAGACCAGATGCTGGTGGGAAAACAGTGTAGTTTTGGATAATTATAGACTGAATGGCTGGTTAGATTTGTTCTTTGATCAGGTGGTTTGAAAGTACTGCTGTCAGCCAACTTACAGTAAGCGCTTGTTAACTGCCAAAAGGGTACAAGATCTACATTTGTGTCACACCTGTCACATCCAACAGCATTCCCCTCTGCTCTGGGGGTTTGCCTTTCTGGCTTAGAAAGTAACATATTTAAATAAAAAAAAAACTGACTGACCAAGATTTGTTTTTCACACTCCAGAGACCATTTTGTTGTTCAGCATCTGTTTATGCAGACATTTTATTCTTGATCTTAGATGGAATAGTAAATGTGCTGATGAAAACATCTCCCTCTCCATCTTTGGCTTGGTGATTAAGCCTTAAAAGTCAAACATCTCCAAACTGCTTTATAAGTCACTTCAAGTTCTGAATGAATGTTTACAACAGTATTTGCAAAATAACACTTTTAAATCTTACATTTGTGGCAAGGAGTGTTGGAGTCTTTTTTTGTAAAAAAAAAAAAAAAATTGGCTCATAGGACTACAGTTGGACTAAACAGAGAGGGCATGTCAACATCTTTACAAAGTGGTTCTTTCTAAGCTAAAAGAGATGCCTTGAAGCTCCACATGGGAATAGAGTAAGCAGTCTTTCAGACTCTTCATGCACTGCTCTGCACTGCTGATAGATGATTTCATCTTTGCTTTCACACTCTCTCTCTCTCTCTTTCTGTTCTCTCTGGCCTCATGTGTGCCATGAAAATAACCAGCCTGCACACTGTTTACCTGCACAGGCGCATACAATCCAAACACACACACAGAGACATTCTCTCTCACACACACACATACACACACACATACACATATACATGTACACACAAACACATACACACACACACTCACACACACACAACCACAGCCACCCAAAGCTCCTTCCTTACCTCGTACTCCACGTACTCCTCCTCCTCCACCTCATAGGACACGGTCTGGATCTTGATGTCGCTGTCATCGTGCAGCAGCTTGACCTGACCGTCCTCGGCGCTGCTGGGGGTCTCCGCCAAAGCCAGGGCATTGCCAGGCGTTGCTGCAGCGGCGGCTGCCCCCTTGTCCTTTCTCTCTGTGAAGGTGGTCTCACAGCACTCGCTTCTGTAATCCTTGGCCTTGACTGTCACGGCATCGTCTTTGTAGAGGATAAAGTTGGGCCGGTAGAAAGCCTCCACGGCCAGGTGCAGGGAGGTAGCATCCAAGAGCTGATGGGCTTTGGCTTTGCCGTTGCTACCTCCACTGCCTCCGCCATCTCCACCACCTCCTCCCCCACCACCACCACCACCACCACCACCTCCTCCTCCGCCTCCTCCTCGTCCACCTGTCACAAAATAGTTGATAATGTTTTCTTGGTACTGGTTGCTAGAGAAATCCCCCCCGTAGCCATAGTCGGCCTTGACTACATGCTTGGGGTTCTTATCCAGCAGGGGATTCTGCAGCTCACTGAGGCTCTCCATGCCTGGGAGTTGGGAGGCGGTAGGCTGGGGCGGATGTGGACAGCCTCTTTGGAGAGACGAGGAGGCTTGGAGACTGGGAGGTGACCTTGGCTTGGCTGACAAGACAAGCGCTAATGCTGCTCAGCAGGTTGGACACTGCAGGAGAGGACAGGATAGGGGAAGAAGACAAGGAACACAAGAGACATTACTTAACCGACAGAGCACTGGGGAGTTCTTCTCACTCAGAGCTCCTAGACTGGCAGGGGTGGGGTATATGCCTGGCAGACAGCAGAGAAGCTGGCCAGAATGGAAAAACACTAGGCTACCACCACACATGGCATTGCACGCGGGTCACTCACACGGTGGGCCTGCCAAGTTGAGCATCCAAAAAAAAGAAAAAAAGCCACCCTGCCAGTTTGGCAGAGAGTGATGTGTGTGTCTGTGTGTGGCATGAGAGCTCAGTGCCACTGGCAGTGACTCAGACAAAAGCCCTCTGACGGTTTACACAGCCTGCTGCGGGGAGAACAACAGCCTCACCCACCTCCAGCTCCACCTGACAAAGTGTAGGCAACCCACCGCTATCTGACAGATTTCAATTAACTTCAATCCGGTGCTCCGTGAAATGCCCAGATAACCCTACAGATGGGCCTCGCTGAAGCATCCTCACCACAGTAGCAGACATCTTAATGAAATGCTCATCCTCTCCACACATGCCTCTCGCTCCCATCCGGTGCACCTGCCTGGCCTTGTCAGCATCGCAAATGAAGAGGAGCGAGAGTGGAAAAAAACATGATTTCTTTCCTTTCTTCAGTCCCTTTTTTTGAAATGGAAGATGAGGGCACTTCTGAAAATGTGGCACAGACATATGACTACCATTAGTCTCTCTTGTGTAGAGAGAGATGACCAGCATCACTGCTCACCCAGGCCATATCTCTTGACCTAATAGACAATGATATTCTGCAGCGAGTCTGTAAAATGGATGATTTGCTGCGTCACCATATCCATTTATAGTTCTCACCGCTAAATCCTTGTCATGCCCCTGGTTTGATTTGCATGAGTCGTCGGAATGAGGCTCACGAGGCAACGGCGCTACAGTGCTTGGTGGGCACCTTCCAACTTAGCTCTCATTAATCTGTGATTAAAATAGCAGTGCAATCAGATAAAAAGCAGATTACTGTCCGGCCTGCCGATCTGACTGGATAGCGTGGTATTATATACATGGATATCAGGTCAAGGCAAAAACAAACTCCTCTGATCACAAGGTGTGGCGGTGTAACACAGAATGATGATTAGGTGAGGGAGAGGGTAAAACCCCACTAAGGCAGAATAAAGCCTTGACCTGAGTACAGATATATATGATGCATGAAACTAAGTCATGGGAAGAAAGACAGAAATTCTATGCTACGTGTGTGGGGATTGTTTAATGTCAGTCAGGCCTCAGACTGTGGCGTCTGCTCAATTCTCTGGATGCCATTGCTGGGAAGTGATTGCATTTGAGGCCACATAGTCGACACCCCTCCAGCAGGCACATAATGAAAAAGTGTACCTGACCTGTGATGACAGGAGCTTGGGGATAAGATGGAGGAAGACAGCAGTGACCTCCAATCCCATCCATGATTCAGGTAGCCCACCAGCCTAACTACATATGTCCATTATCTCTCTCTCTCTGTCTCTCTCTCCATCTCTCTCTCATGAGATATTTATTCCTGGGTAGTTCCAACCTGTATTTAGCCACTACAGGTAATTCATCATTCTCTCTCTCCCTCCCTCGCTCTTCTCTCTCTCTCTCTCTCTCTCTCTCTCTGTCTCCTCCTCTTAACTCTCACCTGTGCTGGTCTTTCCCTACACCTTATAAATAAAACAAAGCCCTTTCAAGAGAGATAGATGCTACTGGAATGTGCACTAAGCTGTCTGCACATTCTCTTTACTACCCCTATCTACAGTACTCTGTATCATTATGCTCGTTTGTCATGTTTATCACACAAATAGGTCACAATCTCGAATAAGGACAGCCAGGCCTCAGCCAGGCCTTGTTATTGTTTATGCCCCAATATGTAAATATTGGCAAAGCAACATATAAACCACAAAAACACAAGACAAAGCATATATTATAGCTGAGGATTGTGAGAGAGCTGCCTTGTTCCCCAGGGTAAAGGGCACCATTTATTCAGAATTATGTAGGAAGCAACACATGGCCTTTGTCACGCCAAAAAGACTGCATTACCAGTCCCAATCTGAAGGGCTGCTGAGGTGCTGCAGGTCACTGCACTTCTACACTATAGCTGTTTTCAGACACGATTCCTGGATATTTACCGGACGTTGTCAAACGTTTACCAAAACGGATACCAGATTCACCTATGGTGCTATGCACACTATCTACCTATCATATACCTATGATATCTAAGGACACAGACATCTACCGATGATATATCTATGAGACCTAAGCACACGGATATCTACTGATGATATACCAATGATACCTAAGCACACGGATATATACCTATATCTATGAGACCTAAGCACATGGATATCTACCTATGATATACCTATGAGACCTAAGCACATGGATATCTACCTATGATATATCTATGAGACCTAAGCACTTGGATATCTGTGCTAGTTTGAGGGGAGGAGCACTGAAGACAGTATGATTGTCATACTGTGGTCTCACTATGATGTCCCTGACATGCGGCTATCAAGCTTAAAGTCCGAGGTGCATCAATCAATGCGGCTCCTTCCCACACATCTCACCCCTTTGCTTCATCCTGACCCCTTCCTTTGGTGTGATATCGTGCCTACTGATCAGGTCAGGTCAGTTACTGGCCACTCAGTGTGCAGGGCAGCAAATGGTGCAACGGTCTGCAGTACAGTGTCTGACAAGCACTAACACGTGCTCACAGGTTACACTGTGAGGTTACAGAGGGCCACTGCGTCTTGGCCGCTAAAACTAAGTGATGACTTTAATGAGATCTAAGCAGCTTAGCAATCTACCCACCCTCCCCACCCCAAACACTCCCCTGCATGCGCACACACACACATATAGAGAGAGAGCGAGAGAGAGAAAGAGAGAGAGAAAGAGAGAGGCATATCCATGTGTTTTCACAGTTGAAGTCACACTAGAACATAACGCACACACTGATTAACAATCCCAAAACACATACCCTCCCTTTCATGACTTCTCTCACACTTCCCCATTGATTTTGCTCTCTATTCATTTCCACTGAGTCTGTTTTTTTTTAGTCTCACCACTTCAGCATTTTCTGTCTATTTTCTGTTAATCTCTTAGTGCCCAGTTATTTCCTCAGCTGAGCTTATCACACAGGGAGTTGAAAGGAAACCTGTTCTACCTCAGCTGAATAGGAGAACGTAACACTACACTAGCACAAAACAGTTCCTTTCAGAATAATCCCTTGAACAGACAAAGATCTTGCACAATATTAATTGTTTTCTGTCTTTCAAGGCTGTGTGTCTCTTAAGAATGAGCTAAGGAGACTTTGTCAGGAAATGGCTGTTTCCAACTAAATGGGTTTGTATGGCAATGTCTATCATATAGCACATGAGTAACACCTATACATAGAACAGAGTTTAGATCATTTTATTCTGGACACCACATTTGTGTTGATGAGTGAAAAACAGCAAAGAGATTAAAAAAAGAAACACATCAGACAAAAGAGACAAAAATGGCTTGGCCTATTTAACTGTAAAGTGGTTGTCAGTTAAGGCTTCTGGTTTGCAATGCCAGCTGAATTGATGGCTAGGTAAAGGGGCAGGCCTCTTTCGCAAGGAAAGGGCAAAGCCTCTCCCTGCTCTTTAAGTCAGAACAGGGCTGCTAGCACCACGGTAGAATAACCCCATTAAACGAGAGTAAGCATAGACAATTTCCCTGCGTCAGTCGCTTGCCAATCAACCTGTGACTCCCGACCCTGAAAGAGAAGAGAGCAAGGCAGAAAAAAACTCTATTGGTCAGAGGCATATGAGCAACAAGGCCAGTTACTTAAGATGCAGCAGAATACCAATGGGCCTTATCTGCCTTTTTTTGCCATTCAGTGTGTTGACTGAATTTCTGTTCTGTTTATTGTCAGGGGTTTTTATCAGTGGAGAGCATGCCTTTGTGACTGAATGAGTGAGAGAGAATTTCATATTCAGTAAAAAAAAAAAAAAAAAACCCTAAACAGTGATGTCTAAAAAAGCACAATCTTGCATCACTGAATATTTCCGGGTGAAATGGTTTCTGAGGAAAGCAGGTTTGTCTGTTTACAGCAGACAGCACATACACTATACAATGGTGGTGGAGATTTGGAAACAAACATGACAAACATACTAAACATGTGGACCGAGTGAAGAAATTCTGTTTCAGTGTGATTGGTTAATGTACCATGGCAATCACACTGAACCCTAAAGCAAGCCCCTTTTATAAAAACTCACAAAGTATCCCCCCCACACACACACAATCCTCTTCCTATTTCACACTGAAAGCATTCACAGATTGAACTACAAAGACAAGGAGCTCCTAACTCATCCTCCCCAATGTCTGTCTGACAGCAACCTATTTTAACCAAGTTTTATGAGTTGATAGTCAATTGAAATAACCTCTCTGTACAAATTTAATGATGACACACTTGATGACACTCACTTATTCCAACTGACATTGTTCAATGTCTGTGCCAAATTAGGCAATGAAAGCCTTTTGTTCACTGTTCACTGATTAAGGCACCTTGTAAATTGTGCTGCAAAGTGCCATTCAGTGCCATAAGATGCATTCTGGTCTACAAAGAGCCAATCAGAACTTTGCCTCACAGTGTGCTATTATAGAAATAAAAAGACTAAGACTTGAATCTTGCTTTAAATGTTATTACTTCATATTCTAAGGAGGCAACATGTAAAAGTTAGTTTGCCAACAACAAACAGCATCAGTAGCAGCAATTTTTTTGAGGAAATACAGTCTCTTCTTTTGACAGCATCGTCCTCTCTCTTGCATGTGACCAAACATTAATTGAGCTCCTCTGGGCTAAAGGTGGAGATCTGAGAGATGTCTGTGAGTGCACAGCATGAGAGGAGGGCAGCCCTGTGCTTCTTTGATTCTGAATCTTTGAGAGCCCTTTGATAAAGAGCGTGTGATCGGGCGCCCTAACACAACCACTCCATTTCAATGCACCTAACAGCTCTCCCCTCATTAAACGCTAATTCGCGCTAATTCCCATGGTTACATTCATCAGTTCTGACATCTATCAAACTGGTAGAAATATAATGTATTTCCACAAGTAAGTGGGAATGAAGAATACTAACATGATGAATAGTAGCCATGGGTAATGACAGGTAAAGTTAGGTAATGCACTGGTCACAACCAGACCACTACAAGCAGTCCTTTGAACTCTCCCAGCACACTCTATGACAGTCTATTGCCTTAAAATGACCCCAACAACCTGAACAGCCAAGTAAACTACAACACATCAATATTCCCGAACACATTCACTTTAAAACACTGAACGATGATATTGTCCATTACATGTATGCCAAATTATTACACGTTCTAATACAGCGTGTGGTGTACGACTCGGACCTCTTGTGCGTAAAAATCGAAACAAGCCCTTACCTTCGTTCTCTTGAACGCCCGAGTGTTTTGAGCGTCTGTTTGTACTCCATGTGTTTTCTCAAGCGGTGGGGAGGATCTGCTTATGGTCATATATTCTTCACCTGACATTCTATTCTTACTCTCTGATGGTGACTTTGGTCGATATTACTAATATATCATTGGACTGTCTCCAGTGGGCGACGTTGATAAATCTTTCCGCGCCTTGTGGGCTATTTGTCGCCTACGCATATCTAATCTCAGATTTAGATGTGAAGTGTCGATTTTAGCCTCGCATTGCTTTCAAAATAACAAAGAAAACAGCCTATCGGTATGCTGATATGGGTATTTTCTTTGTGTATTCGACTCCGAATACCCAATGTCAGGAGAAAAATCGCGTCCACAAATCAAACATCACAAACCACGCAGGTATTTATATCCGAACCCATACTTACACTGATATGTTCGCTGGTGACCAAACAGGTTCCGCCTTTACCAAATCAGTCCCTCCTCGTCTTTTATGACCGTTGTGCAAGTTTCCCGTTTGCAGCTAATTTAAGAAGCATTGAGTCTGTTGTCCAAGAGAATTACGGTTCTGATGAATACGAGTCTCTTCTTGTTATTCGCGGTTTTCCGGTCGCAGGCATGTTTCTCATCAATGACATTTGTTGGGATCACAAAGTCCTATCAGCATTCTTGCGCACTCACGACAAAGTAGTGCAACAACTTGTCCCATGATTTCTCAACGCGGTAATGAGCATGGATAATGAGCGCGCCCGAATTCCTGTGAATCTTCATAAGAGCATGTAAAATCGAGGTTCAAAGTTTGAGCATCACATGAAGGCAGATTGGCTGCTCCAATGTTGCACCACCCGTGGGCGCACTACGGATTCGAGCAGGGAGAGGAGGATGGTACAGAACAATTACCAGCTTTCCAACGGCGCGACGCAGCGATTAATACTTTATAAATGTATTCTTTCAGAACTTATAGCTGATAATTGTCTTGTTTTATGTTAAATATCATTTTATTATAAGATTTAGGATGCTCTTATTAGGCTATCTATATTACAAAACACACCACAGATGATTATAGACAGAACCTGTTTGGCAGACAGTGGTTAACTGTGCGAAGGGTATGCTTAATTTCATGGATGCAGAGGCATTATTCCTTGTTTGACGCTTGACCACCATTAGGAGAAGGTCTCTCACCTCCCCTTTACCTTTCGATTAAAAACTAGAGATGAAAAGTAGGGACGTGCCGGAGTGTTTATGTGATTATGACAACATGCTTGCCATAGAGTACAAATACATATTCTGGCGTTCATGACGTCATGCGCTAGGTGATGAGATATCCCCGTGAAAACAACAGAAGTAATTGAGCGCTGGTTTTAGCACACAGGCGTCCTTTCGGTAATATGAAGCAAAGCGCCTGTTAGCAGTCGTCAGAAGTAAGTCAGTTATTTTCATGTTAGAGCATGCAAAGCAAATACATTTACAACCTCCTCCACATTCATTGGCACCCCTGAAGTTTGTAAAAATATGTTATTGTCAGCTAAAATTATTTATTGGCCATTTATCTTAACTGTAACCACAATCCTTTCATTTGGCCATTGCAGGTGTAAGGTCTAAGATGGCATGAGCAGCAAAACTAGCTAGAGTGCCCATCTGGCAATTCTCAGAACAAAGGCATTCGTCAAAATCTTGATTTAATCATAATCTTGATTTAATCTTTTATCTTAATTGTATTTCATCATCAATAATCATAAAACAAGGCTGTAAGTGTAAAAAGCAAACATGTCCTTTAAAAGGATTCCCAGCTGATATGGTTTAAAAATATTAAAAATGCTCTTGTTTTTATTTAAACATTTAGAAAAACTCTTCATATGTAGAGCTTGTAAACTGCCATTGCGTTTGACGTTGTTTTGACGTTGTCTCAATGCTTTCTGGGTAAAAGGTGAAATCACCTTGTTAAGTTGGACATTATGGTGTCTTTCTGTTTGTTTGTTTTTCAGCAGAGACTGGCAGAGATAACGGGTAAAAGGGGTTCTTACAGTAAATGGATTGTTCTGTGGGAAGTCATTGTTTCTGAAGTCAGGACAAATCATGGTCGGAGATGGCTAGGAGGGTATGTGAGATGAGAGCACAGAGACAGACCACATTGACAGAGCAGATAATGGCTTCTCAGTTCTGATGCAGTGCTCAAGACAGTCAGTCCGTGGGCCTTTGGGTGAAGTTCATTTCATGTGACAAGATGTCACCTGAGCAGGTACACATGGCCCAAGTGCAAGCAATCAGCAAGCTGCAACCCACAGCAGTGGGAGAATGCTGGCTATTCATCATTCAGGGAACGTAGCACATGTTTCACATAAGCAAGTGGTGGTGGTGGTGGTGGTGGTGGCGGGGTGTCATTTTGTTTCTAGTAGATCTCTTGCCCTGTAATGTGGGTTTCCAATTCATTTGTTTGATGGCGGCTTTATGGGCACGTCTACCACACCTTCGGGCTTGACTGCAGTCTGACTTTGATGAGCTGTACGATCCAATTTTGTTTGGACTGAAATAACTTCAATCCTGTTTGGCACAGAACATTAGGGACACAAATGAATATTCCCCCAGGCGTGCATGCTTCCCTCCGGGGTCTCGCTGCAGACAGGATCAGCCTAATGATGGTGAATTTATGGGACGTACGTATGTATGACAATGACAGCCCATTCTTTAGATGCCTCTCAGGAATGACTTTGTGAGAACTGGACCCATGAAAGTAATCTAATCTGCTGACATTGATTGTTAAATGTCATTGGCTGGCATGATATACTGTATGTTTGGGGTTTGTTGTAAGTGAGGCTGTGACAAGAGTTGCCTAGTTGCCTTATGTAGGAATGAAGTTTATGTATGGAGCCTATGGAATGGAGTGTGTGTGTGTGTGTGTGTGTGTGTTTTTGCTTTTTGGAGTGTGTGTTTGTGCTTAATATAGATACATTACCTCTCCATGCACTGTTAAGACTAGAGTTACAGGGAGCATAGCTTATATGTTTTGGCAACGTTTTTCCAGTGTATAATTGTTGATGATTTGTGGGACCTCATAACACTAAGGCACAGGACACTTGATGGGTATGTGGCTAAACTAGCCTCTAGTCTTGGGCGATCGTAAGTCCATCCATCTACCTATCACACACACTTATATGCACACACTCACATGGAAGGAAAGAACACAAATTTGTATAGACACAAAAATTCAGTTACGCTCAGGCAAACACATTCTCTCTCTTTCTCGCTGTCTCTCTCTCCTTCTCTCTCTCACACACACACTTGATCCTAATGTTCAAGTGCTTTACTTAATTGACTAACCCGTGGGGAGAAAATGGTTGACTTGATGACTATATTAGACAATGACGATTACTGTAACACTGCAGTACATCAAGCTAAAGGCCATAGAGGTAGGCTATTATACAATATTAATTACAGACTACTTAGCTTAACATGTGCTAATAGCATACTTCTAGAAAACCTAATAAATACCAGTTAAATCCTTTGATAACCCAGTAAAACCTTAACGCTATTATCCAAAGCAACTTACATTTGTCAACTATCAATTACATCAGGGCCAGTCTCCCTTAGAGCTAAGTGCCTTGCTCAAGGGCACAACACTAGCAGCCAGGATTCAAACCAACAATTTTCCAGGCCATTTGCATGCTAGCCAGGTTTCTTAACCACTACACCACCACCACCACATTGTCACCATTTGAGAAAATCCATCTTTGTTTCTCAGTCCACAGTAGCTAGAACCCAACAAATGTGCGATCACCCAGGTGTGGTTAGTTCCAATAAAATCTAGGCTTACTTTGTTTTTACCAGCTTCACACCGTAATTGGACCATGGTGGGCTGGGCCTCTGAGGATTCAGTGTACGCAAGGCAGTACGCAACTGGGAGAGATGAGTAACTAAGAGAGGCGCCTCTGTGCATCTATTTTGTCCAGCATCCTCATTTTAAAAAAGGAGGCATGAAAGGAATTGTCTTTGAACTCTATGAGCCGTATTACCCATTTTCATCCTTATAAGCTGATTGGGATGCACTTGTCTTTCAAAGACCAAAGTATCTGTACACATCATACAATTGGAATCTATGCTGAAAAAGTGCTTGTAATAGCAGGCAGTCTACTATGGTGTCTTTCAAAGAAAACCAAGCAGCTCACAAAAAAACAACAAAAAACAACAACAACAACAAAAAAACCGGTATAAATATGTAATGAGTTAAAGCTGTGTCAGGATCACCACACAGAGGGGTGACTAAATTACTATGTGTGTTTGATTTTCTTGAAATGTTGAATATGCAAACAAGAAAAAAAGCTTTTATGGATTTAAAAAAAGAAAGCACAAAAGCTGTCATACAAAAAATGTGTGTGTGCATGTGCCCATGGGTGTGTGTGTTCAGGAGGGTGTTATGTGTTCTTATGGCATATCTCTGCTGTTCAGCTGTCTCTCATACTCAGAAGTGGGGCCATTGCACAGGCAGATATGGTGGAAAGCCTGCACGCGGTCAAACTAAAGACACAGGCTCTGAACAAACCCATTTATGAATGTATTTTTTTTTTCTTGAATTTAGAATTTTGAGGTTATCACCTCTCTTTGAACACTGTTGACAAAGTATTATGTGATACAAAGAGGATTTCTAGGCTTATCTGCACCCTTCAGATTTTGCCAGGAGAAATAATTGCTGTTGTCTTTTTTTTATCTTCACTACTACATCTTATTCATTGCTTCTTCACATAAGTTTTTTTTCATAACCATTTTAAAGCCAAGACACTCCAATCACGGTGAGAAGAGCAGAGTTTAGCAACACTAAGCGAGTATTGACTCTGATCCACACTGGAGGAGGGAGCTTGGTACCTCAATTATGCATTTAAACTAAATCTACAACATATTTTATCCTCAAGACTGACAGGCTTGTCAAACGAGTCATTAAAAACAAAAGATCATCGCCAAGGTTTTTTGAGCCTGTTATGCTTTGCTTTTGTCTTTGTTGAAGAGAGATAGAGAGAGGGAGAGAGTAGCCTCTAGGGAAATGGATGAGTGACTCACAAAAATCTTTCAGGGGATGTTATGAAAGGAAGTTGAGAAGCGATATAAAGGTGTCAATGCTGGTGGCTTGGTGTGCGTGTGTGTGTGTGTTGGGGGGTGGGGGTGTGGGGGGAATGGAGTTAGTCAGGCATCAGGATTTGTAGTCTGGGGCGTGTGTGGCGCTCCTTGTGAGAATGCTCAGCACCCTCTGCCCCATGGCTCCACCACTGTGGATCCACATTCATCACACGCATAAATATACATCTGACAGACTCCTAAGGGGCTCTGGCCCTGCCTGATCCACAAAGTTAAATGCTAAGCAGGAGGAGCTCTGTGTATACGTGAGTGTGTGTGTGTGTGTGTGTGTGTGTGTGTGTGTGTGTGGGAGTGTGGCAGATATGGCGAATGGTTAGGTGTTTGAGGTTACCCTGCAGGTGACCCCTCCAGATGCTTGGGGCCTGGAGCTCAGTGGGAGCTTCCTCCTCTGCATCCACCGCCCCCTCCTCCATGCCATGCCGTGAATATGCCGGAGAGGGGGATTATGGGCAAGAGCTGTGGGCATGTCTGATGGATCATGGAGGCTCAGTGCTGATGGAGCTCACTCACAGCACACGCGCCTCCTCTGGGCCTAGCTGGGGAGGGATGGCTTTGTCTGGAGGCTGTTGTTGTCTTTCTGGGCCCTCCTACTCCTCCTGTTCCCTCTCTTTCACTCTTCTGCCAAGTGTCTTATCCTCCTGCCACAGGCTCTCAGTGGCCCAGGACAAACAGCCACACCAGCACACCTGGGAATTACCAAGCAGAGTGAAGGAGGTCGACTCAGATAACAGACTGAACACTGAAAGAGATTCAGCACTTCAGTACTCAGAGCAAAGTCTTTTTTAGTAGGCTAGATATACGTTTCTGATGGTGACACTGAAGTTGTGCGTAAAGCAAAATAATTTAAAAAATTTGCTTTCATTTTTCTCGATTGAGAAACACACGAAAGCAATACACTTACCCAGGTATTCAATTATCCAGGATTTCCCCGTAAGTTAGTAATTGAAATCTCTACCCTATCCACCGGGAGGCATAAAGCCAACCAGTTTCTATCAATTAATTGGTTCCTTTTAATCCCACCTAATTAAAAAGGCACTAATTAAGACAGAGCAGGAACACTGCAGGAAAGGCCTAGTCTTCTCCTGCATCACGTATGCTTAAAGTTACGCCATAACACAACAATATAGAACAATATACTGTTTGACTGAGTTATTAAAAAGACTGTGGGGAAGAGCTATAGTCCCTGGACTTGCAAAGAAGACACCACGTTTTCTACTGGATGTGTTCATAAACTGAAGTATGGGATGCCTTTCCTGTGCCAAGTAATTGTTCTCTGAGGTGCACACATTAAATACTGTGGTGAACATCACAGTCAAATAACTTATTCATATTATTTGACACATGGCTGCTTAATTCTACTTAGTTCTATCACTGTGGTCTGAAAGAGGCTCTGTCAAAGACCTTACGTTATCTTGTTCTATGAGGGTGGAATAAACATTGTAAACATTATTGTAAATAAACCAAAATATTGTGAATTGTAAATACTGAGTTTGTCAGGTTATTCCTTTTTTTTCTCACAGTTGAGAGCCAGATGTTGGATGCTATTTTATAGTAAACTTTTTCACAGATACCCAGGCAACACCTGGGGGTCCCTGTACCCCACTTTGAGAACTAGTGTCCTAGAGTACTTAACATAAACAACCAAAACAAAAACAGCCACATATATTATACTTTGACTTTTTGTTCCTAAGGTAGTGTGTGACTGGCAGATTAAAGCCTGAGGGATGTTTCATAGTGAAGAATGTTAATGAGGAGTTTGTCAGTTAAACACACTTTTACTGGAGAGGTCGGGATGCCCCCACAGGCTACTGATGAATCAGTCCAAATTAAGATGGAGAGGTTGCGTTGACATCCCTGTCCATCCATTTACACAAGTCAACTTTGATGCCTCTGTGGCCGCCCTTCGCACGTCACTGCTGATAATAGACATGTACTTCAGCTGACGGCCTCTAAAGGCTCAACGCACACCGTGCTCTTACCCCACAGAAACATACTTACTGCAACAACTCCATTCAGAATCCAGAATCATATATATATTCCTATGATTCTGGATTGTGGATGGAGTTGCATTTAATTAAACCTAATTAAATAATTAAATAAACTTAATTATCAGTCCAACTCCAGTTGGATTGCTTGGCTTGATTTCTTTTTACTTGATAATAACATTGACTGCAATTTCAATATTATTATCATGTAAAAACAAATCAAGCCAAAACAATCCAATTGGATGTGGACTTTTAACATTTATCAGAACTATATAGATATATTTCTGTAAATTCATGTCAAATGTAAATGTAATGTCATGTTGCATCTGAACTCTTTAGTAGTAAGGTTATTGCCATATTATTGACATATTTTGAACTAAGTGTCCTTCCTGTCTTTGACCCTACACAATAGCAGCTCTCTGCCTCCTCCTTGCAGTGAGTCATCTTCATACCAGCAAAACAGGAGAGCTAGCTTGTTTTTTGTACATTCACACACACATACACACACACACACACACACACACACACACACACACACACACACACACACACACACACTGCATGTGAATAGTGCCATATTCAGAGTTAATTCAGAAGTGCTCAAAGGGAAAAGAAAGGCTTGGAAGTGACTGTTGTCAGGTGACAACATTCACTCATTTTATACCATGTGATAGACAGATAGATAGATAGATAGATAGATAGATAGATAGATAGATAGATAGATAGATAGATAGATACATACATACATACATACATACATACATACATACATACATACATACATACATACATACATACATACATACATACATGCATACATACAAAGATACATACACACACATATACATACATGCATACACACACACATAAATACATAGACACATACTTTATTTATCCGGAAGCAAATGAAGGACAAAAAGAACTGATCCAGAGACTTGCTTTTTAAAACTAACCTCAATAGCAAAAGCAGGGCTAGATGTTTGGCCATTGTTTAGGCTTTGTAAGTTCCTCAGTCACTACCACTCTTCAGTCTTCTGTGAGCAGTAAACATCTCAACCGGTAGTAAAACATTGTTGAGGTGGTAGTGCATTCTCATAAAATAGCTTTTAAAAGAATTAAGTGTGCCAGCTAGTCTCAAAGGAGAAATCGGGTGTGAATCAATCCATAGCTCTATTTTTTGAGGTCACTGATTTCTGTCGGTAAGAAAACAAGAAAACTTCAGCACGTCATTGACTGAATCAACAATAACAACAAACGAATAGGGTATAGCAACTCAATTTTCAGTTTCATTTTCCTATGCCCCATTCAGGTAGCTGAATAGATGCTGAGCATTAGCTGTTGGTTTGCTTTTCAGGCTGTGCTGATTCAAATTTTCTGGCTCTTTTGCTTACTGACAGCACTCTGTGACCTCAAACAGCAGAACTATTGATGTATTCACATCACTTAAGCTGTGAGAGCCATGTGAGTATCCTCCAGTAGGCTCCAGTGTTTGGAGCCTGGCCAAGGATCTGACCGAGACCTCCATAAAAACTGTCCTCACTACATCACCGCTAACATGTAACAGCAAAATGTGAGGACTTTTTTTTCAATAATACTGAGGTGCAAGTAATAGTGCATGAGGCAGAAAACAGAGAGGTTGAAAAATAAAATGACATGTAGGCCTACAGACGGTTGTTGGAATGGTTCTGACATTTTTGATATTATCGGGAAGAAGACTGAGATGGTGAAAATAAAAGTTATTTCAGTGATTGTGATATAATACAAGCGACCATGTTTTTAAACACATACAGAAGATTGTGGAGGATCCCCTTGGATAATATAGGCATCAGAACACCAGAAACTATTACATGGGAAAAAGAACAGTTCTCTCTATATATCGTATTTCAGTCTACAGTTTTATCTTGGAAACACATTTTAAGATAAATACTGTAAAGAAATATTTATTCCGTAACTTGTTGCAATAATTGAAATCATTGCAAATTGAAGTCTAAAAGGCACTCTGGGTAGTCCAGTCCAAAAAAGAGGACATTTAGCTCCTTCATTTCATTTTGATTTCATGGTCTATGAAGCAGTCACAGTTAGATTGTCCTCCTTTCCAATTGAATTAAATACAGACCATGAAAATGAATAGTAAGTCACATACATCTTGTTAATGTCCTCATCAAATTATAGGATCATTTGCTGATTCCCATGATCCTTTCTCCTTTAATCTCTTTATAATGGATTCAAACACTTTCTCACTTAGAGACATTTAGAGTGAACGACTTTAAGAGAAAATGTTTATTAAGTGTTTTAGAAATGTTATTGTTAGATCTAAGTAGATTGAGGTGTTAGGATACTTCACCGATTCTGGGAAATATTATCCAGCAGATGCGACTGAAAACCTACATGTGGTCCTCTCATTTGCAGAGTTATATGGAGAGTGCCAGACTGTCAAGGGTTCCTTGTACCCCTCAGTAAAATCAATTATACAATCAAACTTGGTGTTGATCCACGTGCAGCATTAAGGCACCTATACATCTTACAGCAGTATGGCAGAGGTATGGGGACAGGTTGAAGGGATGGGTAATTTTATATATCATTGGACAATTTCCTGCATGGTGGCCTCTCAAGGTGAAGTATGTCCAGTGGTGGGTGTTTGTTTTGTGCTTTCAATCCAGGCAGACAGCCCATGCAGCATTGATGTACAGACGGTCCATCCAAAGAGAATATCTAAAATAATATGTACTGTATGTTTGGAACACACAGATCTTTGGCAATTCCAAGTATTCTCCAGTATACCACACATCCAGAATGATATCACAGAGATCAATAATAATTTTCTGAGTCCAACATGTTTTTTCTTACTTTATTGGCAAATAGATTTTGGTGCATCTCTGTTGAGTAGACACCTGTTCCACGAATTAAATTGCTGTCCATCATTTAGTGATGAGCCTATGAAATCCTTCAGTTCTTGTCTGTTACTGCGGAGACAAATAAGACACAAATAACACACCATGTTAACTAACACACCATAATCGTATAAATGCGCTGTGGGATAGAAACCAGAAAACTCCCAAGAAACTGTCAGTCTGATAAACATAATAAAGGCTTGTTTCCTGTTTAAGTATCTGCCTTGTGTATCACTGTCTGCCTCTCTCTCTGGATGGGGAGGAAATACTTTTGAATCATGAATTTGTATGAGATCTCTTTCAGGCACTGTGTCAACATGAGCACACTCAGACAGGCTTGTCCAAATAGTCTGGGGTCAATAAAGGTAATATTTGTTTAAGTGTCAAATCAGTTCAGTGCAGAGAAGCAATGCAGTCACACATTGCATGCACACTGACATTATCTGAAAAAAAAGAATAACAATGTTGACATTTTGGGTCAGTGTTCAGATGAATTGTTTATACACTTAGACATTTAAAGGACATGAAAAGATCTAGACTAGACGTTTCTATAAACAAAATGAATCATCTCTCTATAATTGATCTTGACATTGTGCCAACTGTAAGCATCCAAGAGAAGGAAGATATCAAAGAAAGAGCATGAATATTTATGGAGAAAACATGGCAGAGCTGCTCAATGACATTTATTATAGAGATAGCAAGTGCGTATAAACACACACACACACACACACACACACACACACACACACACACACATCCAACCAGAGAGAGAGAGAGAGAGAGACTGTCATATCCTGGGCATGACTGTTTGGCTCTGTTTTCTTTCTAGTTAATGTGCTTTGTGACATTGCCCATTAACCTCAAGCAGTAGCTTTCCAATGGCGTTCTAAATGGTATGTTCATCAACTAGTGATTCCTCTAATGCATACTTACTCTAGTGTGAGTTACTGGTGATCGTCAAATGTTCACACACTCTCTGCAAAACACGGTCATCTTCTCTTCCCTTTCAGTGTTCTAGTCAGATCACGTCGCTCTTTGCCCGCTGACTTGCAACCTAATAATCTCAAGAGACATTAAACGTTGCCAGGATTATCTTCTTTTACTCATTAGCCAAAATAGAGGAGAATGTGTGCCCTGCATGAATAAGAAATGTGCACTAGATGAGGAACTGATGGAGATTTGCTCCTTTCTGTCTTTTCTTGCTTGACTGAGCAGAGGAGTTGCATTTGTAACTGATGGAGGTATGAACCCTGGTGGATTTAAAGAGCACACCTAGTTCACGTGTCTGTTAAATGACTTCGCCAAGGGCTCTCTGGCAATGGAGCACAGTCAGTCACAGTCAGATCTATCACAGGCATTCCACTGATTTGACACATTTTTTGTCTTTCTGGAATCTTCCATCCACCCATTTCTGATTTTTGTCTTTCTTTTTCCTTTCTTTTGAACATCACTGGCAATTCATGGCTGACAAGCTCACAGAGAAGCTTTCCACCTTTCCACTGAGTCTCATCTTTACAGCATAATTTTATCTCAGCATAATTTTGCAAATGTGTAGGCTGATGAGGAAGGAAAATTACATTTTTCAAAACAGATTGCCCCCCACCACCACACACACACACACACACACACAAACCAAGAATGATGCATTCATTTGTTTGACAGATGAAGAATAGTAGAATCTGAACAGAGATTCAATTTGCCACACTGGGAATTAGTCCATGGACACTTTTCTTAAATATCTTAGAAGCAAATCTTTAAAACTTTCCAATCATTTCTTCTGTCTCTCCATCTTGCTTTCAGTACTTATTATACATTTTATCCTCCTTTCATCAGTCTGTGTTAATATGTGCCCACAGACTGACCAGTGAAAGCTCGTACCCGAGGTCACTTTACAAGTCTACTGATATCATTTCCCAAATGTGGTCGATGGAAACTATTTCCATGACAAGACACTCACTGAACAGATCTGAAATTTCTCTTAATAGTAACTTTGAATAAAATCCCTAATTAATTAGAAAAGTAATATGTAATCTTTAAACATGAATACAACATTAGACTCACTAGTGTTCCCTGCCCATTCCCTAGCTTATAGGTGACAGACAGGGGAGTAAATCTCATGCTGTAGCTCGTGTGGTAAAACCATGTGGAGCATGTCTGATAGATTGCAGGGATAGATTGCCCATCAGCAAATAAAGAAAACTGATGGACCAGTGTTAAACATCTGAGTGCCTCTGCTCCCAGAAATAAAATGTTTCTGAGGAGGCGCTGTGTGAGTCTTGATTAAAATCTGAATCAGTCTTGCACTGAAGATAGTAATTCTGGATGAAAATATAAGAAAACCTGGAAGAAAACCATTTAATAAATTTAACAGCCATTTACATTAAAGTCAGTCATTTCCCTATTAGAGCAGACACATCAAAATACTGAGCTGCTGAGCAATAGGCATGCTATGTCACAGTTAGGACTCAAGACTTTGTAGCAGCCACATTAAATTCACATGAGATATGTTTTAGCAATCTTTTGTACATGGTTAATATATTACCTCATTAAAGGACTTTTTTCTTTTGTTTCATCAGTCAACATGACAGAGAGTTACATTTTCCAGAGAAGCAAGTTGCGGTGTCAGCCACACACAAACTTCATGTTCCATCTTAATTCTGGTCACTGCTGCTCTCAACATTTCAAACAACTCAGCTGTGATCCGGTGACTCGTTCTGACAGGTACTTCCAGGCACATATCTGAACCTGCAGTGGTGTTCACCTCATAGCAGAGGAAGAACTCAGACTTATGTGCTAAATTTAGGATGAGAAATGTCAACTCAGATGAAAAGCCCTCAGCTTCAATCTGCTGTACGCCATACAGGTGGCAGGAGCAATGAGACCAGGGAGGAGGAGGCAGGAGACAATTCAGGTGAAGGTGACAAGGTGACAGACAGGCTCCGCGGCGTGCCCAACTCAGCAGATTCGATCGATTTGAGACTTTAAAGCAGTGTGTGTGTGAGTGTGTTTGTGCTTGTGCTCAGGTTTGTGTTTGTATGTTTGTGGGCATTCTCATTGAGAGCTATCTTAGCTCATTTTAATATGGATGCTTTTTTTCTGTTGATAATTGAATATTCATTATGTTTGAGTCTGTGCAACCCATCGAGCCATTCTCTCCCTAGTCTAGTTCCCAACCTCGAATTACGTCAAATTACGTCTGACAACTATCACAATAATCTACCCAGGAAAAGCAACGAGAGCAATAGTTTAGTCAAAGTGAAACAGTGTTGGGGAGTAGTGAAACATATAGTTGAACATATACATACAGCATATACATATAGTTCTATATATCTTATAGATATATTATCTACTGAAGCAACAAACTTTCCTAAAGTCTACGAAAGTCATAATCCTGGATTTATATTAAAAAATATATGTAATGGAAAAGGAAAAGGTTTATATAATAGACAAGGTGGTATTAGATGTGTCCTTTGTTTGGCTACTGAAAATCTGCCTTTTTGTTACATGCACACTCACACTCAAAATCCTGAAAGCCTTGGGTCCAATATACCCATCTAGCAATACACCTGTGTGTTGGCCTAAGGTAAAATGATGATGGTTCAACGGTGTCTTTTTCCTCCCCAGCACTCTCTGTGGAAGTAGCTGTCAAAATGGCAGGACGGCTACAACCATTGCAGATGGTTTGGGCTCATTACAGAGTAAAACCCAAACAGCCCATGCCAGCCTCCACATCTCTACCCATACTTGTCAGAGGTAGGAGGGCAGCTCAGCTCAGACAGACATTAGGGATCCTGCCTTATTGACACAGAGGTAGTAATAGATTGTGAAGGATCCTCTTTTAGCATTCGTGATCGTAGGCAGATGCATTCGATAAATCAACACCGTTCCCCAGTCTGCCTGGAGACACTCCCAAAGGCCTGTGCTGCCACATAATGAAGATAGCAGAAATTTGAGTGAGCTCACAAATCATTTTTAATGAATCCCTCAGCTCCCCTTGAAGACAGGACCCCCTACCTCTTCTGCTGTTTTCCATAATGGTGGATAGATGCAACTGTGCCACCACTTTATATTTGTCTCCCCACTTCTAAGTGTCTCTCCCTCACAGAAAGCATTGCATGAAGCGAGAGTGGGAGGTGAGGCCTGTCAGAAGATGAGAAGAAAAAGGGGCTTTGCTTGCTTTGTCTCTCTGATTTTGTCTCTGTTTCTTGGGCCAAAGGAAGCTGGAAGGGCAGAGCTTTTTGTGGCTGTGACACAGCTCAGTCATCCATTTCCTCACTGTGCTTATTTGCAAATGGAAGATAATTGTTCTGGCATTTTCTCCAGGCAAAAATCTCTTCAAAGGTTCGGCTGCTCTTTGGAGAGAACAAACAAACAAACAAACAAACAAATATTCTTTTTCTTTGTCATGATGTGATATTTGTATAGAGAACAAAACACCATTCCATCTCCTTCTGCCTTAAAGATTCCATGTGCTTGCTGAGCTCTCTGCAAATATTTACTGTATCGGAAACATACAGCGATTTGACAGGGGTTTTCAGATGTCATGGAAGTGGTGATAAATGCCAAGAGAGAACGGCTTAAATTGAGAAGAAAAGTCAAATTAGATGTCTCAGTGCATCAGAAAACCATTTCATTCATTTCTAGACTAGATCTATTTAAAAGTCGTGGAGGAGTTCTCTAGTCATGCAGAATGGGCACAGTGGGGCCTCCTATTATTAATTCTGAGTATGGTCTGCATACTATTCATCTTCAGGTATCTGGGGAGCAAGACCATTTAGAGCAAGAGAAGACTTTTAGTGGGACTCTACTGAGATATCAAGCCCACCATGCACACCCACCTGGCACAATCTACATATGTAAATCCCAACAGCCAAATTAGGCTCACCATTATTTCACGATAACCCACAGTTATCTACCTTTGTCATGCATTAACTTTTTTATATGAATTAATCATAGCATGAGTGCACTGGATTCAGAGTGTACTCAAAGCTTTCATTTTCCTTTCAACTCACAATGTAGTAGTCACTATTCTTAAGAAAGGACTCAATAAAATAAGTTCTGTTGATAATTTGTGTTTTGAATGAATGATGATGATTGTAGACCCACCATTAGTCAAGTTTTGTCCTGCTGGGTTAAGCACAATGGATTTGCTCCCTGTTGTTGGGAGGTACTCTCAGAAAAGCTGGGTCTGCAAAGACTTCTTGAAGGTAGAGAGGGATGTCCCTGCTCTGGTAGTAATCGGACACTTGTTCCACCATTGGGAATGAGAATGTTCTAGACTGCAGCGTGCACACGCGCGGCAGAATCCCTATCACTGGGGCATCCATTGAAGTTAGTCATATCTAACAAGGCATTCTACAGTGTGCAGTACTGAGCTTTTATTCATTTATTAAATGATCTTATTTCATTTTATGCTAAAGTCTGTGTGTATGCTTGCTGAGTCATGTTTTCTCCTTTCTCTGACTGAATAAGGTCAGTTCAGAAGATGGTCATTCAGCCTCTGCTTTGTCTCCAGATTTTCTGACATTTGTAATTCGCCACCCTGCATCACATACAATAATTTCATTACAGAAATTAGTTCAAGAGGGAAAACATGATTGACTGAAGTTCAACTGGCTGTCAACACTACCTCTATCCTCTGTCCTTTCTTCAATCAGGTCAGATTGTGAGCAGAATTCTGTCCTAGAGCTGTGTTTTTCTGTAATTTTGTAATTGTCCAGACGGCCTCAGCATCCTCAAATGGGCTTTTCTTGTATCTGGAGGAGAGAATGGTACTAAGTGCTAATGGACAATGCAGGGCCTGCTTACACCACAGCACAGACTAGACTCAGGAGGCCAGAGAAATCTGATGCCTTAATTTTTTAAGCCAAAAGAGCCTGCTCTTTGCCTTGTCATATAAATACTGGATGGGTTGACGTGAACCTAGGCAATTGCAGAGGAAAGCCAACATTGTGTATAGCTAAAGTCACATTTCTCAGAGGAGGGATGCACCATCACTCTTACGCCTAATTTTCCTACGATGCACAATTTTGCCGATAGGTAAGACAATTGCTTTAATGTTTGCTTGTGTTAGAGTCCATAGTGCACAGAATGACAAACAAGGACACCATAACATCATACGTTTATTCTGTCATGTGACCTTGTACTCTACAGCATCTTTGCATCGAAAGCTATCATGGATTATAAACCACATGGTGCCACTCCATTCAATGGTGAGCGACTGCCACCTTTATGAAGGGGCATGTCATGATTAATTTTAATTGTAATTTTAATTGTATCCACTCAGTAATGCAGGCCTTAAAAAGTTGTAAAGAATTAGCACAGTAGGACGGAATGCCAGGGCCAAGCTCAAAGCAGTTGTTGTGAAGAGATTGTGAATGTAAGGTGCTTCTTTTTTTCTCTTCCCCATGAAAAATCAATCTTTCTTTCTTCCAAAGCTTCAAAGTGTTATCCAGGCTTGATACATTCGCTGCTAGATTGACCCCCAACACAGCATGGGAGAGACCCAGTCTCTAAATTAGGTAGATTAAGGACATGGCTGATAGTGTTTGTTTCACAACATGATTCATACAGTGTAAAAATTTACAACTGCTCTCATCAGTATGAAAGCAAAGCCACACTTTTCAGCCATTTATGTTCTGGCTGGTGGAAGTATGATGCACTCCAACTACCAGCACCACGGCATCACTCCCTAACAAGTACACAGAAAAAAGAGAGCAAAAAAGAGCACAGAACAAGGGATTACAGTTTAAATTTGTTGGTTGATTAAAAAAAAAAACACACACGCAGATTCATGAATTTAATGACGTGAAGAGATTTTCAGAGATATTTTATTGCAGTATTAGATATAGCAACATAATTGTTCTCTTAGGGTCTCTATTCCCTCCCAATTCAGTGAGAGCAAGATGTGAATACAGTTACCCTGGCAGGGATGCCACAAAAAGAGCTGCCAGTCTTGCAGCAATGTGTTCTCAGCATTGTAAGGGGTCTCTTTAATCCCCCCCCCCGCAGAATTCTGTCCTAGAGCTGTGTTTTTCTGTAATTCTGTAATTGTCCAGACCCCAAATCCCCATAGATGCCCACTGACCTGGGCCCTCCGGTTTACCTGTCTCTGGAGTCTACGAGATGTACAACACGTTCACTGACTGTAATGTTTTGTTTTTTAAAGAAGAAGAAAGGAAATAGAGAAACACAGGGGAGGGAGAGACAGAGTGGTAAGACAAGGAATGAACAAAGCACTGCATTAAACTCCCCAAACCATGTCTTCTATGTTTGTTCCTGCAATTCTGGTTTGTGTTGTTCCTGAACACAGCTCTTGATTTTTTTTTCTCTCTCTCTCTTCACTCTTGTTCCCTGCTTTATACTTTCAAAGCAGGTGGGTTGTCCCCACCAGGTATAGTGATAGAGATCCTGTTCAAAGCCTTCCCTGATGCTTTGTGATGGTCAGCTGAAGAGGGACACAATGAAGTACGCACCTTCATCTGCCTTTGATCACTCCCTTTTATTGAAGCAGTGCACGTCTGTCCTCAATGTATTAATTACATCCGGCTATGGAAATCATCCACTTTGTAGACCAACAGGGCAAGGCCTCAGGTTGTTCCGATGGAGGGTGTGTATGGGCCCCTCTTTACCTTCTGGTCGTAGATGGTAAACAGGTTGTCCAGGCCGCACCTGCGACAAAACCACAAAGGGTGAAGGGACCCACCTTGGCTCCAACTTGTCCCGGGCACAGCGTCAAAAATTCCGGATAAGCACATTCTCCCCTGATGCCATTTCCGAGGCAGCCTGGACTGACCACACCCCAGACTCCCCTGACCGGCGGGATAGGCCATCCACATTCCCACTCCTAGACCCAGGGCGGTACTTAATAGTATAGTGGTAATTCGCAAGCTGTGCCACCCACCTCTGCTCCGTGGCTCCCAGGTTCGCAGTTGCCAAATACACGAGTGGGTTATTATCTGTAAATACCTCTATCTCCCAAAGGTAGTCTTCAAAATTCTCGGTGACTGCCCATTTGAGCCCCAGCAGCTCCAGCTTAAAAGAACTATAGTTTTTATCATTTCACTCAGCTGGATGCAGGCTGCGGCTCACATAGGCAATCACCCATTCTTGAACGTCCTGGACCTGGGACAAGACTGCTCCCAACCCATCCAGACTGGCATCCACATAGACATGGAAAGGCAAGCCAATATGTCCGCATATGCAAGTCCGCATATTCTAGGATTGGAGCCTCCAATAAGGCTCCCTTCAACCGGTCAAAGGCTGCCTGACAGGTGTCAGTCCACTGAATGACAGCTGATTTAACTCCAGCAGTGGCCTCAAGCAGGTGGTGCAAAGGGGCTGCTATTTTTGAGAACCCAGGAATAAACCACCTGTAATAACCAGCAAAGCCCAGAAACAACCGGACCTGCTTCACTGTATTGGGCACAGGCCAGTCCTGTACCACAGCTGTCTTCTCTGGGTAGCCACTCCATGCCGGCTGACTACATGCCCCAGATAATGTACTTCCTGCCTGAAAAGGCAACACTACTGGGGCTGGAGTTTAAGCCCATGGGACTGAAGGTGTTCGAAGACCTGCTCCAAATGAGCCAAATCACTATCAAAACAGGGGGAGAACACAATGAATTGTCAAGATACACTAACAGAAAATCATTCCCCTTCTTACCTAGGCAATGGTGCATAAGGTGCTGGAACGTAGTGAGGGCATTGCACAGGCCAAAGGGCATCCTCTCAAACTGATACAGCCACAACGGTATGGTAAATGCAGTCTTCTCCTGGTCACGAGGATCCACCTCGACCTGCCAATACCCACATGCCAGATCCAAGGTGGTGTACCACGTGGCCTTCTTCAAAACGTAAGGGACTCCTCAATACGGGGGAGGGGATAGGCATCCTTACAGGTCACAGCATTTAGTTTGCGATAATCAATGCAAAAGCGCCAGGAGCCATCCTTCTTCCAGACCAGCATAACAGGAGCAGCCCAGGGACTCGCGCTCTCCTTTACAACGCCATTCTCCAACATGCCCTGAAACAGTGCCCACAACTCAGGGTAAAGACTAGGTGGGACTGGACGATATCGTTCTCGTACAGGGGGCGCACTGCCTGTGGGAATCTGGTGCAAGACCGCATTGGCCTGCCCAAAATCATCTTCATTGGTGGCAAACACTGCTGCCCACTGTTGCAGAAGGGTGGCGAACCGGTCCTGTTGGTCCACGGTCAGACCTTCCCCTTGTAGCGTCAACACAAGATGGTCTTCAGTTTTTGCAGCTCGGACAGGCTGCACTGCTATCTGTGCCACTGCCGGCTCCGGACTAGTCATCACCAGCTCACTCCGTCCCTGCACATCATGGGCAATCAACTGGACCACCGCTGCCAATGGACGACCCTGGGGAAGCTCAACAGGGAAAGGGTCAGGGTTGCACAGGCGAACTGCAAGCCGCCCGTGACGCAGCCAACTGAGAGTCCTTGCCACTTGCCACTCATGGTCTCCATTATCCAAATCTTCCACTATAACCAAACAATTAGCCAGACCTTTACCTTGAGGGTCCTGGGTCCACAGCATCACCTCCATTTCAGGTGGAAGTATCACTGGCGGTTGGGGCTCTAGCTTTGCGACATTCTGAAGGGAAGGCCCTGGTGCAGCCATCAATATCCGCCTATAGGCTGCAAACACTTGGTTTTGGAGGTCATCTAACAGGGCTTTACCTAGAGCAGCTAGCTTGTCTTTAAGCTCCTGCTGAAGTTCTGATTTCAAAGAGTCTTTCCACTCCTGCCAGGTGAAGTTAGAGGCTGTAGTAGAAAGGGCTTGCTTGAGTGTAGGTTCGGCACACCTGGATATCCCCCGGGCCCATCTCCTTCTCCAGAGCTTTGGCCTCCTTACAGGTGTCAGTGAAGAACATATCAGGCCTCCGTCGCAGCTGGTGCTGTACCTCCAGTTGAACAGGGCTAGGTCTAGGTAAATTTTATTTTATTTTAGACGCAGCCGTGCCCAGAGCCACCTTCAGTTCTGCACCTCTCTGCATGTTCTTGCACTTCACCTTTTGACCTCTGTTTCATCCACTGACTCCCTATGCCACCCAGTTCTCAGAGCAACTGTGGCCTCCCTCATCAGTGTGTCTGACCTCTACAAGTTTCAGGGACGCCACTCCGCCTTTTCCTGAGCCACTAAAGCACAATCCGACTGATTGCAATCACAGCTGTGGTCGACCCATGGGTTTCGGGTCAGCCATGAACACAATGGGTTCCACTCAAGTGGCCTTGGCTTAACATCCTCCTTGAGGGAAGAGCATGTCCCAGGGTTGAGAGAGTGGATGTGAAGGTTGAAGTGGCATTGCCCTTTTGAAAATTAGCACCTATTGTTGAATCAGCAAACAAAGGTTTCAAGTTTTTCTCCTTTTATTGTTATTATATAGTTATTCTGATTTTTAGATAATGAGGGAAACAATTATAGGTCTTAGCTCAAGAAATGAAAGGTCAAGAAATTAAATGTTACATAAAACCATGGTTTATGTTATAAAGGCAAATGTGTCCCTTAATTATGTGGAATTCAACACAGCGTGCCATTCACTTCTGTGGAAAGACAAACAAACCTCTAAAATGTTTTAATTAAAAGTTTCTGTAGGCATATGAAACCGTGTGGGCTCGGAGCCCATGGTGTAGACATGCTGACCCTGGGTCACAGGTTGGTGTGTGTTGTGTCAGATCTTGAGAATCAGTAAAAACCCTCTATGTATAAATAGTTCTTCACTATCCATGTTTGCTATTGTGTGTGACTGTGTGTCTGTGCGAGTGTGTGCATTTATTTATTTATGTATGTATGTATGTATGTATGTATGTATGTATGTATGTATGATTGCATATGGGTAAAAAGCATGCAAGGCTACAGCACTGTGTAAGCACTGCCACTACACATAGCTAGCAGCTTTGGCCATAAACAGAAGTACTGTTTTTGCATTCTGGAGGTCAGATTTAACTGTTACCACAGTCCAGGATTCAGGTGCTGTTTAGTATCTTGAGGAGTTAAGTTTGCATGAATTTAGAGGACAATACTGGATATGCTCGAATGATTTAGCTGTTCTATTGCTAGAAACTTGGTGAGGAGCACACACAAACACACACAAACACACACACACACACACACAGATGGAGGGAGATCTACACGGGTCACATTTGTGTGGCTTATTTCCCTGTCTCTCAGACTCTGAAACAATCTGCAGTCTGAAGATAGTCTGTGAAAATGTAGTCAGACAGTAATAGCACTCAACCTGAATAAGATATGAATAAAATTACACCAAATAAGTTCATTGTATCACATCCCTTGTAGAGGACAAATTGTATCACAGACCCATTTCTAGTATGTCTCTAAGGTCAGACACTTTATTTTCTTTCAACATTCAGTGTTTTTTTTGTTCTTTTTGAAATCTTTCCCTAAGACTTCTTTACAACTGTCAGTGGCATCATTTCAGGCAGATATCTTTTACCCTGTAGTATGGTAGCCTAAATATCCCAACCCCCACCAATTTCTTGCATCCCTGCCTCTGTCTCCCTCTGTGCCTTGGGCTTGAGTTCTGCTTCTTTTTCCTCTCCCTCCTCGCTCCCCCTCCCTCTCTGTTTTCTTCTTCTCCGCTCACAGGGTTTATCACTGAGATGTCTTTCTCGCCGGCAATCCAGATGGGACAGCGAGCGAACTTGTCACGTTGCATTTGAGTCACATCACACCTGAGGTTTTGATAATGGGACTGACAGGGCAGGGTTCAGGGACACACTGGGTGACAGCTCTATCCAACAGTCGAGAGAAAGATGCAAATTGCCTCGGAACATGTCAGACGTGTGTAATTCACTCGGGTGGGGGTCGGGGGTCAGGGTGGGGGTTTTGTGTCACATGGCTCTCACCTCAACCCTCTTAATGTGATTAGTGGGTTTAATCAATTAACCACCCTTCACCCCTTGGTCTTCACATTAACCAGCACAAGTATCCTTTGGATATGCCTCTCCTCTAAGAAAATGTAATTACATTATATACTTCCCTTTTGCCCATGATGCTAACTAGGGACACAAGTTTAGAACATTAAAACTTTCGGACTTTACTACACTTTAGATCAGGGTACACATATTCACCATTAATTAGCAGCTTATTACCATTCAAATTAATAACATACTAGCTGTCTGTTGGTGATTGCAAGTCACTTATTAATACCTTATTCTGTATGACCTTATTCTACCCATAGTAGACCATTAACAATATAAACTCCTAATTACTACTTCTTCATAGTAAGTAAGACAGTTGTTGCATATGAATTTTAATCTCAGTATGCTTTGCTCAGTAAGGAGCTTCTAAGGTGGTAGTACAGCAGGAACAGTTATTCTCATGAACCGTTATTCTCAATCAAATAGACATAATTAGGACTTATTTAGACACTATTAGGTACTTGTAGTTTTGGGTTTTGTTCTGATGAATAGACCATCTTTTCTAAATATTATTAAGGGAGAATAGCTGTTCCTTTTGTACTACTGCTTTGCATAATTCATATACAATTAACTTACTAACTACAAATAAACAGTAATAAGTAGTTTATACTGGATAAATCCTTAGTTAATGGTCTACTATGGGTAGAATAAGTTCATGTAGAATAAGGTATTAATAAGTGATTTGTAATGACTAACAAATGACCAGCATGTTACTAATTTGCATCTTAATGCAAGTAGCTAGTTAATGGAGAATATGTGTTAAATAAAAATAAATATCAATTGTTACCAAACATTCTTTTTATTTCCCTTTTGGTTTTGACTTTGGCTTTGACTCTGACTGTACTAGTGTTGTCCTGAAATGAACAACAAGTAGTACAAGTACCTGCTGGGCTTATTTTATCTGCCATTCTGAAAATTCAAATATATTGGACATCTCTGTTCCCTGTTGCGAACTCTGGACTTGAAGTTAAGTGAAGGAGAAATATCCACAGTGTTGAGATTTCGTTCGATTTCCTTTTTCTGCTCTGGTCCATTTGTTTCCAGTCATCTGCCAAGC
The DNA here is from genome assembly GCA_027481765.1 of Tenualosa thibaudeaui. Classification (NCBI taxonomy): domain Eukaryota; kingdom Metazoa; phylum Chordata; class Actinopteri; order Clupeiformes; family Clupeidae; genus Tenualosa; species Tenualosa thibaudeaui. The sequence goes on along the minus strand of JAIFZK010000001.1, from coordinate 2,387,100 downwards.
CTAAAGTTTCTCCACACATCGTGAAACTCATTATTGTGAATTTCTGATGCTGCACCTCCTCCGCCTCTTTGTTTTTGTGGGTTTGCAACTGTGGCTTAAACAGTGCTGTATAAATAAACTCACTTGGTTTGACTCAACAACTTTGCATCTGCAAGCATGTCTGCAGAGACTGACTTCATAAAATCTTCAGAGTGCCCCCCCCCCCCAATTTCTCTCAGCTGTGTCCAACAGAGTCAACAAAGGCTTGATTTTTTTTTCTCTGGCTGTGCATGTCTTCTTGCTGGGGCAAGGCATGGTGCAAGGGAAATGCTCCTATTCCTCACTGAAATAAATGGTCGTTGGCATCTGCCCCCCACCCCCCCCCCACCCTCAAATGATCAGCTGTCAAACGTGATGGTGGGTGGCAGCAATCACCCGTCTCAGCACAGGCACTCGCTGAAACTGGCACTCGCCACCCCGCACCTGCAATTTGCTGCCAGCCCTGAAGGCGGCCGGCTGTCTGGCCAGCCCATCAGAGATCTTGCTGCCAGATGGTGAGCTGTTATAACTGGTGCTGCCAGCGGCGTGACTGGACACAAAGACGCACTAAACGGGAACACTTTGTTGACAGATTTCGCATCCCCGGGGCGAGAGGCTTTAGTGGTGGACACAGGCATCATGGGCGATAATGACTATTTTAAAGATGACTGCACTTTGGTGTGGACATAAAAAAACACATAATCTGCTACTTGTCATGTGAACCCATGTTTAGTCCATGCCATCTAAATAGAGGCACGCACCCACCCACAGCCCTTGTGTGTCCTAGTGCTAATGTTACAGTCGTCCACACTCCACAACTGCTAAATGCCTCTAATTTCTCCTGAGGTGCTATTATCACTTGCTCACGCTCCCTAGCTGACACTTATTTCCTCAAGGCAGCCATGTTTGTTTTCCTTTTCTTTTATATTCGCTTTTTCTCCATGACGCCTCTCCCCCCAAATGCATTGTTGTCGCTAATAACATTGTATTGGCATGGCTGTCGCTAACAGCATGGCACCTGTGCAAGTGCCGGTATCAGATGAAGTGTGATGAAATTTGTCATGTTCTACCGCTCTGGCTCATTATGTGCACATTCAGAGCATCAGCGGTGGCCGTGGCACAAACAAACATGTGGCAGGACAAGGGCTCTGTCATTTGGCACCCTGGGAGCCATGTGTGTGTGTTTGTGTGTCTGTCGGAGTTGATTGGAAGGGAGAGAGAAAGAGAGAGAGAAAGAGAGAGAGAGAGACACTGAACTGTTGTCCTTTCAGTGTTTGTCATGAAGTGTTTTAAGTGGCGCTCTGAAAATGAACAGCCATTTGTATGGTAAAGTGATAGGACAAAATGTTTGTAAACTCTAACTGTCAAAAATGTTTTCACAGAGTTTGGCAATTTTGTGATGATCATCAAAATATTGATGTTAGGACAATATGTGATTATGAATATGAAAATATGAATAATGTTAATAATGTCTTGTCAGTTATGCTTATGAGGATGGGACCTGCTGTGTTCAAATGGTAAGCTAACAACATTGTTGCCAACTCATTGGCAGTGGTGGGCTTACACTGAGAGAATTAATCTTTTTGTTCATTGTCAAAATAAGCAAGATAAAAAAAAAAAAAATTTTTGTGAATTCAGGCCAGGAAGGAATTGTTTTGGCTACGTAATATCTTGTAAGAGCCTATATGACAGGGCTGGAAGGGTGGGCATCTTTGGCGTTGGAGGTGTAGAGGACATCTTATAGACATGCTGACAATGTTCTAGCAGAGTGCCATTGGGGAGATTAGAGTGGCAAAATCTTTTCCTCAAATGACTTTACTGCCTATAGAGACATTATGGAGGCTATTTCATAAAAAGTCATCATATCGAGAAGTCTCCCATTTAAAATGGGACACAAAATCTGTAACGATTGCTAACTTAGGGCAGGGGTGGCCAAAATTCGGCCCAGGTGGCCAATTGCGTCCCTCTGCGCTCTTTCAAGTGGCCTGCCATGAAGTCAAAAAATAAAATGTTTTATTTTAATTAATCTAATTTTATATGTGAAGTAATTGATTCCCTAAATTAATTCCCTTATATCATGCAAACAAGTCTAATTTATAATTTCTAATTCCTCTGATATTATAGCAGTTCTACTATTGTTGTCACTGGAGAAATGAATTAGGACTGTCAGGATTCCCTGTTTCCGTCCCCGGTCTGGCCCCATCTGCTGGATGCTTTGGGGTTTTACTTCTGTCTCTGTGTCTCTTGTCACCCATCTGTTTGTAATTATTGTTGTCAATCATTCACTCATTATGTCTGTGCCCCTCATTGGTTCCCGCTCCCCTTCCCACAGTATTTATTCCCCGTAATTCCTCTGTTCTGTCTCTGATCATTGTCTGATTTACCTGTTGTTACCTGACCTGTGAGTTGTAACGTAATCCTGTTTTGACCTGTCAGTCTCGCCTGTTCCCTGTCTGTCGTTAAGATTTTGGATCTTCCGTTTAGAAGACTTGTTTTGCCTTGCTCCCTGTGCTTCCTGGATTTGTGTTTTTGAATCTGTTGATGCTCTCTGCGTTTTCCTTGGATTTGTGTTTTTTGAACCTTTTGATGCTCTCAGCGTTTTCCCTGGATTTATGTTTTTGTACCTTTTGATGCTCTCTGCGTTTTCCAATTCCCTGGTTTTGCAAAGACTGAATAAATCATTCTTATCTCTGATTCTGTGTTTGGGTCCGACTTTCTGAACCCTGACAGTACGATCAGAGCAACATGGACCCAGCAGACTCGGACCTCTTCTGCTCTGCCCTGACACAGCAGGGGGCTGTGCTCGGCAGACATCAGAGCCAACTCGACACCATGACCACGACCATGGAGTCCATGGCTGCGAACCTGTCTGACCTGACCGAACTGGTCCAGCAACTTCACCCGCCCAGATCATCCAACCCTTCTCCCTCTCCCGCTCCAGTCTCTTCCAGCAGCCCATGCAGCTGGACCAAACTCGATTGTCACCCACGGAGAGACTGAGTAGGATCCGCTCAGCCGCCTGCCTGTACTGTGGTCAGCAGGGCCACTTTGTCTCAACCTGCCCGCTAAAAAGACAGCGCTCACCAGTAGGATGGGGAGTACTGGTGAGTGAGACCTCCACTTCTTCCCCTCTGCCTTCTCCACGCAACCTGTTCCCCGCATCACTGGAGTGGGGCCAACAACGCCAGACCCAGACCAGGTGCTAATAGACTCAGGGGCTGAGGGCAACTTCATTGACTCCTCCCTAGCCGCCCAGCTAGGCATCCCCATGTCTCCTGTCCAGACCCCGCTTTTAGCCAGAGCCCTTAATGGGGCGCCCCTCGGGAAGATTTCCCATGCTACCTCTCCTCTTTACCTCTCCCTCTCCGGCAACCACCGGGAATCCATCTCCTTCTGCCTCATTGACTCTCCCCAAGTTCCCATAGTCTTAGGCAACCCCTGGCTAGTGAAACACAACCCACTTGTTGACTGGGTCAACAACAGAATCGTTGGATGGAGTCCTTACTGCCAATCCCAGTGCTTGCGTGCTGCCACTTCTCTCGAATCCCAGAACCCAGAACCCCCCGAGGAGTTCCCCGACCTATCCGCTGTTCCGTCTGAATATTGGAATACTGGAATTCTCTAGGTGATTGCCCGACGCCCTCATCTGCACAGGACCGGTGATGTGGGTTACTGGGCTGAGGCGATGACCATCTAGTGGCAGGGATGGGAGACGATAACTGATGGAACTCCAACCCCAATTGGCGAGCAAAATCAACATCCATGATGTTGGCCTCTGCGCCTGAATCCAACAGGGCCGCCAGAGAATGGGTAACACCCGGCAGATGGAGGACCTGGAGATGGGGTCTACGTTCGGCGGAAGGGGGGGATGATATCGAGCTCAGCCGGACCCCCCCTCCGTCCGGTGAGCTTGGCCTTTTGCTGGGCAGGAGGACACCCAATGTCCTTTACCCCCGCAATATAGGCAAAGACCCGACAAAAATCGTCGCTCCCGTTTGGCTTGAGGGAGCGTGGCCCGGTTAAACTCCATGGGTTCTGGAGAGCCCAGCTGGGTTGGGTGGTGGTGCGGCTCCAGTCATAGAGGCTCTCGGGGCACCCGTGTTATCGGGAGGGTGGTGTCCCCTCTCTCGACGTCGGGCTTGAACCCTGTGGTCAATACGGGTAGCCAAGGCGATGGCCTCATCCAGGCTCGACGGGGTCTCATGGTACACCAGCTCGACCTTCATATAGTCCGCCAGGCTGTGCATAAAGGCGTCCACCAACGCCTCCATGTTCCACGATCTCCGGCGGGCCAAGGTGTGGAAATCGATAGAATAATCCGCAACTGACCTACAGCCCTGCCGGATGCTCATCATCGGATGCTGGGCTAACTGTAGCCCATTTCTGAACACCAAAATCCAAGGAACCATTCACAACAGCGTTGGGGAGGACCTTAGGCTATATGATGCATAGGCAATGATGCTACATGTGTTAAACCATATGGGTGTGTATCTGCCATCCAAATGAGTAAACAAATGTACTACACAGATGTGTTTGCTGCATTTCCATAAATATTTGGAGTTTATTTCACCAGTTTAACTTAAATGTTCAAACTGGTTATGTCCTGAAAAGGTGAAGTGAATGAGTCTGCTTCAGACTTACACTCAGTTTAAAATAAGATTTGACAGGCCTGGGTTTACCAAAGTTAACAGAATAGGGCATCAAAACTCTTGCAAGAAAATGCTACTTAAAGACTAGGCAACGGGCAATAACTTAACAAATTCCCAGTCAGAGGGATTCAAACTAAAACCAGACCTTCCAAGTCTTCTATGTCTCAGAAAAAGAGGCACCATTACACCAATAGAATGAGTTTTTGACATTTTGGCACATTTGTGACTGAGGGAAGTGAGAGGACTGAGGACAGAGGACTTTCTTTGAGATATTTGAGATTCTTTAGTAGTCATAAAAGATTTCAGGCCATGAGGACTTGATTTGCTGTGAACCTCAAAAAGTTCTTTCTTTCTTTGCTTCATTTTTAACACAGCCTTAAGTCATAAGTCTAGGAGGTTTATCGAAAACTATGTCTTTTTTAACACTGGGAGACAGCCCTGTTAAAAGTGCATACTTGAAGCTAATGTGCTTTGCTGTGGCTTAACTTTACAGTCCTCAAGAACCAGATCATCTGCCAATCATGGCCCTAAAGAAAACCATTCAGAGGACGAAAGAGTAGGGACAGAAAGAAAGAAAGAAAGGAAGGAGGGAGGGAAGGAAGGAAGGAAGGAAGGAGAGGAGTGCAGTGCAGAAAGGGCACCCATATAGCAGACTGGTTGTTTGCACCAGTAAATCGATAAGAAAAGACAAACAGTCTTGCAGCTGTGCAAACTGCCTGCTGTTTAATTAGAACCTCCGACTGCACTAAAAGGGTCTATGAGAGTCTTTAGGGTTGAACTGATGATAATATTAAATCAATACAAACACACTTATTAGCAGGATGAGGGCAGTATTTGATTGATCTTGAGGACAAGGTAAAATTCAACCTCTTTTCTTCCTATATTGCCAGGATGAAGTTATAGTTTGTTGCTCAGCATCGCTCACAACGACTATTTACACAGTTGCTCAAGCACAGCATGTTTTGTCTATTGATCAGTACATCAAGACCTTTAACATAAAATAGCAAATGGTTATCTTAAAGTGCAAAATATATCATTCTGTGCTGTACAATATGTGAAGTGGTATACTAAAGAGTTGGATCAACATTTCATAAAAACCCCTTAAAATGCATGACCTTTTATCTATCTAACATTAGTCATGGTCTCAATTACATGTGTGCCTCGCATCAGGGCATTAGAACCCTAGACTGAGAAATGCTTTTCGAAGAACAGAACTGATGTCAGTTTCCTAGCAACCAGAAGCACAATTATGTGTCATTTTCTCTTTCTCCTCATGGTTACCAATGGGTTGTGATGTGATGCACATGTAGAGAAAAATACTTCAGATGAATACAAATTTAATGACATTAGCTGGATGGCCAACATTGCATCTTGCTGTAGACTTTTAGGCCCCCATGTCACACAGTGGGGATGACATACAGATTAATGCGAGTATGAAAAGCTCTCAAGGAGAGACGTCTTGCAGTAATCTGGCAGAAAATCAAAGGTTGCGCGTGTGTGTCGCTCTTGCAGAGAGTGGGTAAGTCCCCAGGATCAGAAAGATGAACTCATAATCATCCAGCTTTGCTCACACACCCATACTGGTCTCAGCTCACTTCATTACAATCCACGGTTCTCTATTGATCCTTTCATTCACAGGCCTCATGAACGTTGTTTGACCCACTCTTTGTCTTGGTCCAGAGAGAACAGTATAGCGTCACTGCACATTTGTGAATTCTGCACCGGTGAAATACCTATTTGATTGCACATGACACATCCTCCATGACATCCTTCAGTTCATCTTCTCCAAAGATCAGAGGAGATGAACTAAAGGATAGGCATCGGCGGATTTCACACAAATAGCCCCACTCCAGTGTTTCTCTTTTTCATGTCAGTGAAACAGGGTCAACAACCTTTTGTTCCCATGACCACCAGCGTCGCATACAGGCAGTGGGCATACATTGGAAAATTATCCCTTTTCACAGCCTGGTTCCCCTGACAACTTTGTGTCGCCATCCAACTGTTTGGAATAAACAGCACTATTTCCCACCCATTCCCCCATCTGCTTCCAGAGTATGGAATTGTGTGTGTGTGTACGTTTGCCATGCAATACAAAATCAGTGTTGTGTGCATTTGCCATGTAATACAAGATCAGTGCTGGCTGTATGTTTTTTTGTGTATGCGTTTCTCTCTCACCAACACCCAGCACACCCCCCACCACCACACACACACGCACACACACACACACACACACACACACACACACACACACACACCAGTTCCTTCTCCATCCTCTTCTGTTCCCTAAATTATGCATGTTTTTGCATTATGCATGGCTGAAAATGCAGGCAAAATAGAGGGGCTTGATTGTTTCATGTCTGTATGAGCACAACGCTAATTTGGCCTGGGGATGCTTCAGAGAGCCCCGGTGCGTCTGCACATCCAGCCGCTGCAGAGCTGGCAGCTGATCTGTCTGAGGGGCTTGTTACATGTCCAAAACAAGCAGATTTGCTGCAAACGGTAAGAGCCGTGGCCCCCACACACGCTTGTGCACAACACAAACACACACACACACACACACGCACTCATTTCAACAGGATGGGGAGAGACTTATCTTCAGCACCGGCTGTCCACACCTTACATTTCAAACACTAGGCGCACAAAGAGATGTGGTGGCGAGAGGAGAGAGGGAAAGAGGCATGGAGGCTTTTATGGTGGCCTTCAGAAGAATAAAGTTGGAGGAATTTTGTGTGTGTGATTCTCCTCTTCTGTATATGACTTCCTCCTGTTTCTTTATTTTAATCTCTTCATGATGTTCTCTCTCTCTCTCTCTCTCTCTCTCTCTCTCTCACAAACACACACAAGCACACACACACACACACACAAAATCCAGCCACTCTGCATATTTCTTCACAGTAAGCAGGATTAGTTCAGGTGTTCAATATCAGCACAACTAGTGTTATACAGAATGGTAAACTGCATTAGAAAGTGAGCTGATGCATCTTTCCCTTTGCATTGATTGACCTTTTCAATTTCAAGTTAATATCGTATGTTATCACACAAGCTTACAGGCTCCAGCAACACAATGGGCTATTGTAGGTAGTGCTGCTGTCTTCAGTTCAAATCCTTGAACCTTCATGAGCATGCCTTTAGAATTCCAATGTGCCCGGCAGCCTTGTAAGAAATGTATGTTCCCAACTAACAAAAAGCTATGAAACGAAGACAGATGCACATACTAAATAAAGGCAAACTGCTTTCTACTGGCAGAGATTATTTTTCCCCCACAAGAAATATTTTGCGGCTGGGACATGCATAGATGCAGTCGAGATTGTAAAATGATAGTATTCTTTTAAAAGTTCATTTATTGTTTGCAAAAATGCACAGTTTACTTTTTAATCATAGATATGTCTTGTTTCCAGATATTCTCAATTTGAAAATACTGACAGTGGAGAGTTTCAAACATGAGTGTAGCATGATGCTGTAAATTCACAGTTTTTAACTGACAAATTTCCAGACAAATTCACCTCATATTTGTAGCAATAATAGGTGCCAAGGAGTAAATCAATATCAAATTGATTGATTACACCAAAATATCTCAGCTTTGCACCCTCTCCTGAAATCCAAAGAATGTTTTTCATTGCTATTCTCAACCAACAGTTTCTTTATTCAACATGAGGAATTACCAGGGCATTGGTGCCCCCCACCCCCTTTTTTTCTATAGTGTTGCTGGAGGAGTATAGGAAGAGCACCATTCATCAGATGCAGTAATGCAGACCATGCTGCAGAGGCTCCAGGACTCTTCACGCAATTTATTACCGGGAGTGCTTTGTCTGTCTTCCTCTCACCTCGTCCCCGCCGAGCACATTTCCCCCCAGTGGGGGTGAGCCAAGGAGATGGAGGGGGGGGTTAGGGTGAGGTTGGCGATCGGTTCTGGACGACCAGCGGCTGTGAAAACACCTCGTCCTGGAGCCACTGGTAAGCTCCAGTCTGGCTCCAACAAATGGCCTACTTTTATTATGCTGCTCTGTCTCCCAGGGCTCGTCTCTGAAGGAGAGTGTGCGTATGAAAAGGGTGGTCCGATGAATGAACAAATGCGGTCGACCCTGAGGCAAGCACAGACAGGAAAAAAAAAAACAAAAAAAAGCTAGGAGACCCCTATGGTAAAAATAGCTCTGCAGTTTGGGCCATCCCTCCTCCAGTCACTGGAGAGCTGGAACATGTCAAGTACTATGGACACTCATAATGGACTTTAAGTGCTGTACACAAGTGTGTGTGTGGCGTATACATAGACCTATGTATAGACCTATCATGGCAGTGCAGATAACTCTACTGTTGATACCGTCTGTATCTGTCACTGACTTTCTAGAAGCTGCTGTTGTGTAATGTCAGTGAAGAAAGCAAAAACAAAAAAAAAAAGGAAGAGGAGGAAGCCATGAAGGGCAATGAAGGGACTGAGGCCATGTGGAAAGACACATGGTGGGTCTGGATGAAGCCATCTGGAAGCATAGATGACACAACAGAAGCTTTACAGTAGACCTGATGAGACAACACAGCACTGCTGGGCAAACATCAGCAACTGCTGACAGGGTGGCAGTCAGCAACATTCAAAATGTAATCAAAATGTAAATCATTGCAATTTACAAACAAAGAGCTCCTCTAAGCGCACAATGGAACAATTATTTATCCAGTTTTTCACAACAGCCTACAGTAATGGGTATGTGTATGGCGACAAGCATAGGGAACTTATGCTTGAAGGGACATACAAACGTCTTTCACAGCAGAATTACAATCAAGATGGTGGATGTTGAATGAGTCTATACATTTCCATTTCTTTTTGCACACCTAGTTATTGTGCAGTATACATTGCATCTCAGACAAATATGATAGAGGTCCTCAACCTGTAAACACAATTATAAATTCTATTTGCTTCCACTTCCTCTGTTCCCATAGAGCCATAAGTGTCAGCTGTTGACAAATGTTCACACAACCTAAGCCAGGTCAGATGACATGAACTGTGCACCTGGGTTGTGACACATGGGCAAAAATCGGCTGGAAAACAAGCTGTTAGGTCCTGAACAGTGGCACCATGCCACGGTTTTCATCCACAACCCAAATCACTTGACAGCCCCATTTGCTCTAAGCACACCTCTGCCTCCCAGACACTTTGTAAAATCCAATCGCAGCTAATTATTTACGAGACCACAATCTGTCTCAGGTGCAGCAAGCATGCCTTTGGAGCCCCCTTTGCCCAGATTCACATGGGACGAGGCTTCTGAGCTCTGGTGCCTGTGAAAACCGTCGCTCAAATAACTTGAGGGGTCACTGTCCTCATTTTGTGGAAAATAATAGCCATTCTTCAGGGGATACCACCTCCTCTTCTTGCGCTCACCCCCAAGGTCTCCCAATTACCGCCAGCACAGGTGGTTTCCATGGTGAACACTTGGGCTAGAGACATCATGTCATGCCTATGTTTGGAGGGAAACTACATCACCACTCTTTCAACCAATCCCAACACCCCTGATTGTTTTCTTGCACAGGTAATTGCCTGTCAAACTTTTGGGTGACGGTGTGGGTGACGGTGTGTGGTGGCTCTAGTGGGGGGTTGCAGTATTTGCCAACAACAGCACCTGCTTCAGGGACCAACAGTGTGTCCCATGCTGCCCCTTCCCCCACTGATCCAGTGGCAGCTGCAAACAGCCTCAGACCTACACAGCGGCGTAACATAATGATTAAACTGTATTTGATATTAATAAGATTGTTAGGACCCATGTAGATGCTGGTGGGGCCTGGTTTCATTTCTTTTTTTTAATGAATAATTTCCTAGGCCAACAACCAGAAAGGACAAAGTGAAGGATTAATGAAGAGGAATTGTCTGTGTCTGCCCATATCAGACAGCCCATACTGCAATGTAGAAAATCCATTATATGAGAAGATCTAATTATGTATTCATAATTGCATTGTATGCAGTGCCTTATCACTTTGAATGAAAGCGAATAAAATGCCATCTAAATTATGTGGAAATATGCACTGAAAAGCACTGAATTGCCAGTGCCGTGGGCTAGCAAAGGACTGAACACGGCAAGTTGTTACAATATAAATTTTGGGGATTTTTTGTATTTATCCAACACCTACGCACTGCATTTATGACAGTGAGTCATCTGTCTAGATGTGATCTGCAGAATATTGTATTTGCGTACACACTGGTGGTGAGTGAGTTTGTTTTGCGGACACGTGCAGTGGGTGGCCACTCAAAAACACAGCGACAGGGTTAACAGGCTGCAGTGTTGAGACTCTGAGCAAGCGGAATACAAACATATGGACGCACAAATGACCTTACTCACTGTTGTTAGGAAATGTAACAGACAGTCTGCTCTACATGTTGCACATGTAATTTTGGTAATGATAACCTGGTCACCTGATAACAAAATGGTAATAAGAAGAAATTTGTTGTTATGGTGAGATTTGATGGTAAGACTTCAAATGATGTAATGAAATGGTATAGATCCTGTACTAATTTCCACTAAATGCCCATGTACTATGCCCACTAAATGCTCATGTACTATGGACATTCACACAAACTTCAGGGAATCAGGGCTGTAAAAGACATTATTCTGATGCAAACATGAATCATGACATTTCATGACAATTATGAGGACATAATCATAATATTCTAGGCTAGATGATAAAATGGCAGCGGGTGGACAGCTAAGCTAAGCTAAGTTTGCCTATGCATGATAATTTTGTTTAACTCCTTGCTAAAACACCCTACTTAACACGGAAACGTAAAGAGAACACACAAGTTGACACAACTATGAGCAAACAATGTGTTACATAATCAGTTGTCAGTGGTATTATTGAGCCAGACACGTGGTGTAAGGCATGGTATGAGGTTAGCTTCTGGCTACTTCCTTAATGTGTGCAAGAAGTGGGTGTCAAAATAACAGATCCATCAATACAGTATACTACTAATGATGAAGCATGGTTATAATAATAGCAGTGAAAAAGATTTAGGTTGTTTAGAGTCTTTAGAGTGAGGATTATTTACTGTGCTAAATCATTCATTTATGCTTTAGTATTTTGTTTCAAAAAGTGAAAACAAAAGTTTGTGAGGAGTTTATTTCGTTTTTATTTTCTTTATGATCTTGTGAACTAGATATTTACTTTTATTTCTAATGTCAAAATAGTATATTTGTGTTTGGTTTATCATGGCCTTATTGTTCCATCTCAATAAATGGATTCAATTCAAGATCCAATCGGATTTAATACATTGTAACTTCTGGAGAACCTATTACACTGTAATTAAGGCCATTCTATTACATCATTTGAAGTCTTACCATAACAACAAAGTAATTCCACTTCACCGTTATTACTTGTTTGCTATTGACTTATTACCGCGACAAATAGTGGGTTGTTTAGAAATAACATAAAATTAGTCACTAATTATTTTGTTATTATTCAGTAATGTGATTTATTATGAGTTGTTACCATGTTTTTACCAATGTATTACACAAAACTACCCTCTTATAATTGTAAAGTGTTACCAAAGGTTTTCTGTAGAAAGAAAATCCTTTTCCTGGAAGAGTTTCTGTATAACCGCACCTTGAATACATTGTGTTTCCTTCAGCTTTTCTTTTCCAAGAACAGTCGATTCAGCTTTGTCCTGCTTGTATGCACACCACATATTATTCCAAACAACAATACACATTCTCTCTGTAGGTGAGGTGCTTCTGTTTTCCTTGAGGTGCATAAAAAAATTGAGTCAGATACATATCTCAGGTAGCTAATACCAGGGCAGAGATCAGCCCTTGTGTTTTGAGAGGGCACCCTTAACACCATGGATATTACGGTCATAATGGAATTCTCGGCTGTCATGGTGAGTCATTTCTAAACCTGATGAGCCTAAACTTCACATGACCCACATGCAGCCACGGCATGTAGGCTACCAGAAGAAATTTTACACCCTGAAATGCTGCAAGGCTGCTGGCATCCAATGTCACAAACAAGACAGGACAAACAGGATAAAGAGGGTGCTTGCAAAATATTTGACACAATGAGGTTATGAGGTTAAGACAATGGTCATTTCTAGTAGCTTTAGAACACACATAATGGGGAGATTCCAATAAAGAGAACTAATTGTATTTTCTCTGTCTAGGCCACTAAGTAACCAACCTCTGAAACCTCTGAAAATCTGTCTGTTACTTGTAAAGAACAGAACGCTAACAAAGTCCACTGCAAGGTCTCCGAAGTAGTTCACTGTATAAACGATACACATAACTCTCTCTCCCCAGAGGGCTTTCTCGCAAATAATGATCCAGAATCGACCAGAGAGCCTGGCTAGAAAGCCTATTTGAGATGATAGAACAGTGGTTAAATTGGCAGTTCATTATTGTCTTCTCTCCTCTTCTTGTAAATTCTCTGTTTTGTTTTTTAAGACTATATCTGTGATAACCTCATTCTGTGGCAGTGGATGATACTTTCCCCCCTCACCCTGGCTGTCTGTCTCTGTATCCTTGCTGGAGTTTTGTGTTGTCTGTGGCCAGTCCAGTCATTATGGCACCTGTTGGATACCCCAGAAACACGAAACACCCCAGAAACACTCTCAACCTTGATGCCGCTAACATTTTTAAAGAAACTAAAGACAGTTGATGGCTCCAGTAGACACAAAAAAGAGTAACCCCAGGATCACCATCAAATGACCCTAAACCTGTGCAAGTCTTGATGCAGGGAGTGACAGGGTGTAATTAAGCAGCCTTTTTTGTGTGTCATAGAATTGTGTGCACGTGTGTGTGTGTATGTGTGTGTGTGTGTGTGTGTGTGTGACTGACTGAGAGAGAGAAACTGGTGTGCTGGTGAAATGTACAAGTTCTTTGGCGATGAGCTGAAGCGTCAAAAAGAAGATCACTAGCAAGGGGCCAGAGAGGCTGACTGTTATTGTGATAAGGAAAAGGTCGGTCAGGATAGAGTAGGAGTGGTATTTAAAAACAACAACAAATAATTGGATGTCAAAAATGGGTCTGGATCTAATTATGTATGCAGCACAAATAGCACACAATTATGGTACAATCCTTATTGACGAGGAATAGATATTATTAAGCTGCTACTGACAAAGTCCTCATTTTACAAACACCTTTTCACCTTTTAACATTTTTATAGAAATCACTTTAAATATACAAAAAGGATAATCTTGACTCCTTTATCTTGTATTTGGTATATTTTGTTATTTTAAAGGTTAATCAAAATCCTGAATCGTGCCAAAAGCAGACTCAGAAATACTTGAACTAAAAAGGGATATGTCAGTCACAAGGTCTATTTTTTATCTATAGTTCTATGTCATGACATATCACATCACATTATTCTCTCCCATTTACTTATAGGTATCTGGCATTGGAATGACTTCTGGGTAAGCTGGTTTCCTTCATGTTGAAGTGATGCAGCAAAAGGCACCATGTCTAAATGACATTGCCCTTCAGTGATTTACAACTTGAGTGTTTCTTCTATACACTATGTGACATTCTTTGTGCATATAGGACAAAAATATTATAAACTCAACAACTGTAGTATAACTTTCTTTCTGCAAAATAGATTGTGTTCTGAGGGGATATTATTACATTGTATATACAAACACATACAAATATCTCTAATTTTTAAAACTACCTCAGTGATAATTTCCCATTTGCCTCACTCCAGCATACCACATAGTTAGCGAGTGCTTCCTAGTTCATTAAAATAACTTTCATCAGAGCCACAGATGCGCTGTGTAGTGGATATAATTAAAGCCGTCACATGAAAATTGACTTTTGACACAAAAGAGAAATATACTCTCCTCTTTCCTAGACTAGCCATAGGCTCATAAACTAACTAAAATAACAGTTTTTTTAAAGTAGTTTTTTTCTTTATTGTATTGCAGTTTGAATTGACAATTCAATTATGCTGGTATACAGTATGTATGATAACACAGGACTTTACAGAAATCCTTAGGGTGCCTTTTAAAACAGGTGGACTCAATTGTACTGATAGGAAAGGTTGTGTAATTGTTATGGTCCGTAGATAGAAAATGCTTTTTTAAAATGATATATAACTAATACTTTGGGTATTAGTTCTTAAGTATTCAGGAAAAAAAATAACTATTGTGTAGTAAAATATCCATGTAGACAACATAGGTAATATACACATGGTAATATACACAATGAACAAATAGATGTATACATGCATACATGCATGGTACTCAGAATCTATACTGTGTAGCATGCATTTTATTTTTCATTTGTCATTTGGAGAATCTCACAAAGCCATTTTGCAGCCATTTAGCTCACAGGGAAAAATACTTTTCTCTTTGGCATTTACAATGAAACAACGCAGTTCGGATTTTTTAACATGCACCTTTATTACACTGACATTTTCATAATGTTGGGTCTGCCCCTGAGTTCTTTGCAAATAGACCCATTAGAAACTGTTTCCCTGTGATTAATGTTAATGACATTCTTTTCTTCATTTCATAAGGACAGCATGGATCCCTCCTTTGGTTGCCCGGAGAGCCATTAGTTTAACAACTATTATTTTCCCCCATCTGTAAAAAGAACCAATTTAAACTGTAAAGTTAGCTGAGGTCTGCTTCAGCACAAAAGACTGTGTGGTCCACTGATGATGGTTCTTCAATAAGATTGTTCTTTTCTGTAGACTGGTAAGACTCTGCGTAGAACCAGGAAAAGTGATAGGCTGTCATGGTCCTGCTTCCTGATACCTTGGCCCCCCCACTGGACTACCACGGCATTGCACCTCTGGTTGTCCTCGCCTATCATGGCTTACCATCACGATTCCCCTCCTGAGACCTTGGCCCCCCACTGGACTATCTATGCACTGCAGCCCTTGTGTTTGTTTCTGTCTACCATGTGTTTCTGTTTTGTTCACTTGCCCTGCCCCTTTCTCCTCCCCTGCTCTACACCTGCTCCTCATGATTCTGTTTTCCCCATAATGAGTTTCAGCTGCCCCCTGTTTGTCCTAGTGCTCCTGTCCCCTATATAAACCCCAGTCTTTCTCTGTTCCTTGTCTGATCATCTGACCTTGTTCCCCGCCTATTGTAAGTCTGTCTCTAGTCTGCTCACTGACCTGTGAGTTCTGTTTCCTGTATTTTTACCTGCTCTCGTGTCGGTCTAGTGGAAGTCTTTGGAGTTTTTTGCTTTTTCCTGAACCTTTTGATGAATCTTGGATTATTGTCTTGATACCTTTTGGATGTTTTGAGTTTTCTCAGTTTTCCCAACCCCTGCCTATTGATACCTGTTTCTGGAAACCCCCTGTTGGATTACTTGCATGTTTTTGCTTTACCAAGATCTCCTGAGCTTTCCCCCACTACGTACTGTTTTTGTATAGTTTTTGCTACAGTGAAATTACCAAGATCTCCTGAGGTTTCTCCACTGCGTACTGTTTTTGTGTAGTTTTTGCTACAGTGAAATTACCAAGATCTCCTGAGCTTTCTCCCACTGCGTGCTGTTTGTGTACAGTTTTTGGCCCATTGTGAAATAAACCGTGCTGATCTGCATTTGGGTTCCTGTTTTAGTCTCACCGAATTTAACAGTATGATCAGACCAGAAACAAACCCAGCGGATCTTGAGCAGCTTTCGGCGATGAATCGGCGAATCCAGGCTTATATTGAGCGGTCGGACGATCTGCTCGCCGACATCAATCGGTCCTACCAAATAATGAAGACCGTTTTTGACGAAATTGCAGCCGCTAGACAAGCCAGACCTCCGACCGCCCCTGCCTTTTCAGTCCCTCTGGTTTTGCAGAGCGCGGAGTCGATTGCTCCAGCGCCTCCTGTTACCACCATGTCGGTTTCGGATCCTAGGATCGGACGCCAGGAGCATCTTGCCGGAGACCCGACACCGGGTCTTCCTTTTCTGACCAGTGAGCTTCCGGGGGCCGAGTCCAGTAAGCCCCCGGTTGCCGAGTCCCCGACCAGTGAGCCCCCGGTTGCCGAGTCCCCGACCAGTGAGCCCCCGGTTGCCGAGTCCCCGACCAGTGAGCCCCCGGTTGCCGAGTCCCCGACCAGTGAGCCCCCGGTTGCCGAGTCCCCGACCAGTGAGCCCCCGGTTGCCGAGTCCCCGACCAGTGAGCCCCCGGTTGCCGAGTCCCCGACCAGTGAGCCCCCGGTTGCCGAGTCCCCGACCAGTGAGCCCCCGGGCGCCGAGTCCCCGACCAGTGAGCCCCCGGGCGCCGAGTCCCCGACCAGTGAGCCCCCGGGCGCCGAGTCCCCGACCAGTGAGCCCCCGGGCGCCGAGTCCCCGACCAGTGAGCCCCCGGGCGCCGAGTCCCCGACCAGTGAGCCCCTGGGCGCCGAGTCCCCGACCAGTGAGCCCCCGGGCGCCGAGTCCCCGACCAGTGAGCCCCCGGGCGCCGAGTCCCCGACCAGTGAGCCCCTCGACCAGTGAATCTCCGACCCGCGAGCCCCCGACCTGCAAGTGCCTAGGTGCTGAATCCTCGACCAGGGAGCCCCCGGGCGCCGAGTTCCCCGACCCGTGGGCATCCTCCAGAGCCTCCGGCCCGTGGGCATCCTCCAGAGCCTCCGGCCCCTGGGCACCCTTCTGAGCCTCCGGCCTGTGGGCACCCCCCTGAACCTCCGACCCGGGAGCCTTGGGAGGCCGAGCCCCTGACCCGGGAGCCTTGGGAGGCCGAGCCCCTGACCCGGGAGCCTTGGGAAGCCGAGCCCCTGACCCGGGAACCTTGGGAAACCGAGCCTCTGACCCGGGAACCTTGGGAAACCGAGCCTCTGACCCAGGAACCATGGGATGCGAAGTCCCCAGCAAAGAAGACTGAAACGGAATCGTTTCACGAACAGTATCTTTCACCAGTCTTGAGCCCACTGAATTCTAAAAATCCTCAAGCATCAGAACAACCCCTTGGCCAGCATCTGCTCCTACCCTGCCCTCCAGTGGTGGTGGACCCCGGGGGCCCTCCGGGGACAGGGCCATGGCTTCGGACCACTTGGAGTTTTAGTTCTCCACTACCCACCTGGTTTAGGTGTTTTTCTTGGGGACTTCCAGTGGGAGGAGGTTGGGTTCTGTCACCACTCTGTCCTGTCTGTTTTTATCTCCTCTCGTTTCCATCACTCTTGATCAGTGTATCAGTGCACCTGAACCCTTCTCAGCTACCAGCAAGCATCCAGATCATGACTCCCGTGCCTGTTTTCTCTGTCTCAGCCCAGTCTCCTGTAGGATTGTCTGCCTGCCCCCGAACCTAGCCGCCTGTGACCTGTTCCCTACAACGGTTTCCAGCCCGTCTCATGCCTCCCCGCCTGGTTCCCTGTCTGTTTCTGTTTGTCTCGGTCTCCGGAAAGATCGTCTGCCGGTGAGCTACGGCTCTGCTCCTCCGTCCCTGGTACGACCCTTTGCCTGCCTACGACCTACGCTCTGCTCGCCTGTCCTGGACTCCGACCCGTGCTTCGGGCCCGACTAACGCTCAGCGCTCCTGCCCCATTTCCCGACTCGTCGCCTGCCTGCAACTCTCACCTGCTCTTCTGCCCCGGTTCCCGACTCGCCACCAGCGCCCCGCCTCAGTCAAAAGGACGCCATGAGGCGCCATGAGGGGGAGTACTGTCATGGTCCTGCTTCCTGATACCTTGGCCCCCCCACTGGACTACCACGGCATTGCACCTCTGGTTGTCCTCGCCTATCATGGCTTACCATCACGATTCCCCTCCTGAGACCTTGGCCCCCCACTGGACTATCTATGCACTGCAGCCCTTGTGTTTGTTTCTGTCTACCATGTGTTTCTGTTTTGTTCACTTGCCCTGCCCCTTTCTCCTCCCCTGCTCTACACTTGCTCCTCATGATTCTGTTTTCCCCATAATGAGTTTCAGCCGCCCCCTGTTTGTCCTAGTGCTCCTGTCCCCTATATAAACCCCAGTCTTTCTCTGTTCCTTGTCTGATCATCTGACCTTGTTCCCTGCCTACTGTAAGTCTGTCTCTAGTCTGCTCACCAACCTGTGAGTTCTGTTTCCCGTATTTTTACCTGCTCTCATTTCTCGTGTCTGTCTAGTGGAAGTCTTTGGAGTTTTTTGCTTTTTCCTGAACCTTTTGATGAATCTTGGATTATTGTCTTGATACCTTTTGGATGTTTTGAGTTCTCAGTTTTCCCAACCCCTGCCTATTGATACCCGTTTCTGGAAACCCCCTGTTGGATTACTTGCATGTTTTTGCTTTACCAAGATCTCCTGAGCTTTCTCCCACTGCGTGCTGTTTGTGTATAGTTTTTGGCCCATTGTGAAATAAATCGTGCTGATCTGCATTTGGGTTCCTGTTTTAGTCTCACCAAATTTAACAGCCTGGTGTAAGTTGAAGATAATTAGTGTCAAATGTCAATGTCAAATCAATGACGGGGCACTTGATTCTTGAGGAATGACTGGCAAGGAGGAAATTAAATGGTCCATGATATCAACCACTCAAGTTAATGCGGATAATGCCTGCAATCGGGTAAACATATGATTTGTGGTCAAATCTACTTGATCCAATTCGCTTAATGGTGTTGTATTCAGATCCCAATCCTAGGCGTCATTCACACAGCAATCAGTGTGTTTATGGTCCATAGCTGTTGCTGTGTGTTTGCAGTGCATGTGTGTTTTGTGTTCACACCAGAAATGGTCTCCTGCACATGTAAAAAATACAGTTTTCTAGTGGGCAATGCAGCATCAGCAGTAGGTACATGATATAACCTGTTATCATGCATTCTAAACAGAAATAGAACAAAAACATGTATGCACTGCAATCACACTGATTGTAGTGTGATGTAGGTGTTAGAAGCTGTTTTCATATTATAAATATTGAGTTGTACCACAAAAGTAAATGTAGGTATTATCAATCCGTCAAATAAATCCTTCAGAAGGATCCATCTAATGTGCCTAATGCATTATAAAGCAATGCACTGTAGAAATAGATCTAAAATGTGCAAGAATTAGAGGGAAACTTGGTCGACAAACACACCATGTAAATAATTAGTCAACAAGTGACATCTGAAAAAACAAAAAGAAACCACACACAGTGGTCAGAAAAAGACTTTGGGTTAACACCCTGTCCTTCTGGCGAAATACACCATAATATGTGTAAGAGGTCATATGCATCTGAGAGATGCAGTTAAACTGTCTTTGCAAATTAAAATCATTTTTACTTGCCAGACTCAGGGTCCAAAAGAACACACAGACTATAGATGCCCAATGTAAAAACAAACAAACAACAAAACATTATTCTTATAAAAGACATTCACATCAGTACCTCCACATTGGTGACTGGTACTGAACTGCACTGTAGCTGGGTTCAATCATCAAAGTTACAATGTTCTTCTGTGACATATTCTGTGATAAATGTGTACATCCGTTTCCTCAGCAGTTTTCTAAAGGTGCTGACCCTTGCATTACAGAACAGGGCACTAACAGTACAGCACCTTGGTCTCCTGAGTAGAATCCTTAAGCAGTCATTATTGGCAATCTGTAACTTCTGTAGACTTGCCTTTTTAAACTGTTCCCATAAGGGTGCAGTGTAGAGTGGAGTACAGTATGCTTTAAAAAATAGATTTTTACGTCATCTGAACACATCTGAACATATTTGATAGCCAAAATATTAGCTTGGGCATATAACATGTGACACTGCCTATTTATCATCATCATCATCATCATCATCATCATCAGATACCTGGTCTAAAATGTAGTGACCCAGGGATTTTGTTTTCTTACAGACACCCAACATGCACTTGTCCTGACAGATATCTGGAAAACACAGCTCTTTGTCACCTTTAGTTATACATATAAAGACAAAATTCTGTTAGCATTTTATTGCACATCATAGATTATCCCATACTCAGAACATATATTCAGTAATGGCTGAAATACAGCACTACTATGAGAGAGAAAACATTAGCATACAAAAGATGCTAGCAATCATACAATCATACACATTTGGTTCACATTTAAATAACATGCCAATCTGTTACCAATGTAAGATTAGTCCACAATTGGACAGATCACTATCTATTTATATGGACTCCAACAGAATATTGATTGAGGAGTAAACTCCTAAGGGTGCATCCAAAAGCACTATAGCAAGCATTTATTGAATGCTGTGCCTCAATGACAATCACACATTTGCAAGGTAAGTTGGCATCACCATATCAGATTTGATCCAAGCCAAGCAGATTTCACACAGACAATCACATTATTATATTGAAGTGATCTATGACAATCAGTACAGAGGGCTGATATGAAACTATGCCCTGCAGATATCAGCGTCAACGTTGCCACGTCCAGAGGAGCTTTTCTCTCACTCCTCACTATTAGTCAGTCAGCTAAGTCCTTGTTGATGGCCCAAGGTCCCCCACAACCTTTACAACGAGGACAACTTGATAACACCACATTGCAGATGTTCAGATGTTTGCAGGTGCTGAATCCTCGACCAGGGAGCCCCCGGGCGCCGAGTTCCCCGACCCGTGGGCATCCTCCAGAGCCTCCGGCCCGTGGGCATCCTCCAGAGCCTCCGGCCCCTGGGCACCCTTCTGAGCCTCCGGCCTGTGGGCACCCCCCTGAACCTCCGACCCGGGAGCCTTGGGAGGCCGAGCCCCTGACCCGGGAGCCTTGGGAGGCCGAGCCCCTGACCCGGGAGCCTTGGGAAGCCGAGCCCCTGACCCGGGAACCTTGGGAAACCGAGCCTCTGACCCGGGAACCTTGGGAAACCGAGCCTCTGACCCAGGAACCATGGGATGCGAAGTCCCCAGCAAAGAAGACTGAAACGGAATCGTTTCACGAACAGTATCTTTCACCAGTCTTGAGCCCACTGAATTCTAAAAATCCTCAAGCATCAGAACAACCCCTTGGCCAGCATCTGCTCCTACCCTGCCCTCCAGTGGTGGTGGACCCCGGGGGCCCTCCGGGGACAGGGCCATGGCTTCGGACCACTTGGAGTTTTAGTTCTCCACTACCCACCCGTTTTTGGTGTTTTTCTTGGGGACTTCAGGGGCCGTCCCTTGGGAGGAGGTTGGGTTCTGTCACCACTCTGTCCTGTCTGTTTTTATCTCCTCTCGTTTCCATCACTCTTGATCAGTGTATCAGTGCACCTGAACCCTTCTCAGCTACCAGCAAGCATCCAGATCATGACTCCCGTGCCTGTTTTCTCTGTCTCAGCCCAGTCTCCTGTAGGATTGTCTGCCTGCCCCCGAACCTAGCCGCCTGTGACCTGTTCCCTACAACGGTTTCCAGCCCGTCTCATGCCTCCCCGCCTGGTTCCCTGTCTGTTTCTGTTTGTCTCGGTCTCCGGAAAGATCGTCTGCCGGTGAGCTACGGCTCTGCTCCTCCGTCCCTGGTACGACCCTTTGCCTGCCTACGACCTACGCTCTGCTCGCCTGTCCTGGACTCCGACCCGTGCTTCGGGCCCGACTAACGCTCAGCGCTCCTGCCCCATTTCCCGACTCGTCGCCTGCCTGCAACTCTCACCTGCTCTTCTGCCCCGGTTCCCGACTCGCCACCAGCGCCCCGCCTCAGTCAAAAGGACGCCATGAGGCGCCATGAGGGGGAGTACTGTCATGGTCCTGCTTCCTGATACCTTGGCCCCCCCACTGGACTACCACGGCATTGCACCTCTGGTTGTCCTCGCCTATCATGGCTTACCATCACGATTCCCCTCCTGAGACCTTGGCCCCCCACTGGACTATCTATGCACTGCAGCCCTTGTGTTTGTTTCTGTCTACCATGTGTTTCTGTTTTGTTCACTTGCCCTGCCCCTTTCTCCTCCCCTGCTCTACACTTGCTCCTCATGATTCTGTTTTCCCCATAATGAGTTTCAGCCGCCCCCTGTTTGTCCTAGTGCTCCTGTCCCCTATATAAACCCCAGTCTTTCTCTGTTCCTTGTCTGATCATCTGACCTTGTTCCCTGCCTACTGTAAGTCTGTCTCTAGTCTGCTCACCCACCTGTGAGTTCTGTTTTCTGTGTTTTTACCTGCTCTCGTTTCTCGTGTCTGCCTTGTGGAAGTCTTTGGAGTTTGCTTCTTCCTGAACCTTTTGAAGAATCTTGGATAACTGTCTTGATACCTTTTGGATGTTTTGAGTTCTCAGTTTTCCCAACCCCTGCCTATTGATACCCGTTTCTGGAAACCCCCTGTTGGATTACTTGCATGTTTTTGCTTTACCAAGATCTCCTGAGCTTTCTCCCACTGCGTGCTGTTTGTGTATAGTTTTTGGCCCATTGTGAAATAAATCGTGCTGATCTGCATTTGGGTTCCTGTTTTAGTCTCACCAAATTTAACAGCCTGGTGTAAGTTGAAGATAATTAGTGTCAAATGTCAATGTCAAATCAATGACGGGGCACTTGATTCTTGAGGAATGACTGGCAAGGAGGAAATTAAATGGTCCATGATATCAACCACTCAAGTTAATGCGGATAATGCCTGCAATCGGGTAAACATATGATTTGTGGTCAAATCTACTTGATCCAATTCGCTTAATGGTGTTGTATTCAGATCCCAATCCTAGGCGTCATTCACACAGCAATCAGTGTGTTTATGGTCCATAGCTGTTGCTGTGTGTTTGCAGTGCATGTGTGTTTTGTGTTCACACCAGAAATGGTCTCCTGCACATGTAAAAAATACAGTTTTCTAGTGGGCAATGCAGCATCAGCAGTAGGTACATGATATAACCTGTTATCATGCATTCTAAACAGAAATAGAACAAAAACATGTATGCACTGCAATCACACTGATTGTAGTGTGATGTAGGTGTTAGAAGCTGTTTTCATATTATAAATATTGAGTTGTACCACAAAAGTAAATGTAGGTATTATCAATCCGTCAAATAAATCCTTCAGAAGGATCCATCTAATGTGCCTAATGCATTATAAAGCAATGCACTGTAGAAATAGATCTAAAATGTGCAAGAATTAGAGGGAAACTTGGTCGACAAACACACCATGTAAATAATTAGTCAACAAGTGACATCTGAAAAAACAAAAAGAAACCACACACAGTGGTCAGAAAAAGACTTTGGGTTAACACCCTGTCCTTCTGGCGAAATACACCATAATATGTGTAAGAGGTCATATGCATCTGAGAGATGCAGTTAAACTGTCTTTGCAAATTAAAATCATTTTTACTTGCCAGACTCAGGGTCCAAAAGAACACACAGACTATAGATGCCCAATGTAAAAACAAACAAACAACAAAACATTATTCTTATAAAAGACATTCACATCAGTACCTCCACATTGGTGACTGGTACTGAACTGCACTGTAGCTGGGTTCAATCATCAAAGTTACAATGTTCTTCTGTGACATATTCTGTGATAAATGTGTACATCCGTTTCCTCAGCAGTTTTCTAAAGGTGCTGACCCTTGCATTACAGAACAGGGCACTAACAGTACAGCACCTTGGTCTCCTGAGTAGAATCCTTAAGCAGTCATTATTGGCAATCTGTAACTTCTGTAGACTTGCCTTTTTAAACTGTTCCCATAAGGGTGCAGTGTAGAGTGGAGTACAGTATGCTTTAAAAAAATAGATTTTTACGTCATCTGAACACATCTGAACATATTTGATAGCCAAAATATTAGCTTGGGCATATAACATGTGACACTGCCTATTTATCATCATCATCATCATCATCATCATCATCATCAGATACCTGGTCTAAAATGTAGTGACCCAGGGATTTTGTTTTCTTACAGACACCCAACATGCACTTGTCCTGACAGATATCTGGAAAACACAGCTCTTTGTCACCTTTAGTTATACATATAAAGACAAAATTCTGTTAGCATTTTATTGCACATCATAGATTATCCCATACTCAGAACATATATTCAGTAATGGCTGAAATACAGCACTACTATGAGAGAGAAAACATTAGCATACAAAAGATGCTAGCAATCATACAATCATACACATTTGGTTCACATTTAAATAACATGCCAATCTGTTACCAATGTAAGATTAGTCCACAATTGGACAGATCACTATCTATTTATATGGACTCCAACAGAATATTGATTGAGGAGTAAACTCCTAAGGGTGCATCCAAAAGCACTATAGCAAGCATTTATTGAATGCTGTGCCTCAATGACAATCACACATTTGCAAGGTAAGTTGGCATCACCATATCAGATTTGATCCAAGCCAAGCAGATTTCACACAGACAATCACATTATTATATTGAAGTGATCTATGACAATCAGTACAGAGGGCTGATATGAAACTATGCCCTGCAGATATCAGCGTCAACGTTGCCACGTCCAGAGGAGCTTTTCTCTCACTCCTCACTATTAGTCAGTCAGCTAAGTCCTTGTTGATGGCCCAAGGTCCCCCACAACCTTTACAACGAGGACAACTTGATAACACCACATTGCAGATGTTCCAGTGCACACTGTACACATATTAATTCTCAAAGGACCTCAAAGTGTGTATGTATACAGTATTTTTAGTTCATGCTGTGATCTTAAAATGCTTCTTCATTTTGTTTCTTCTTGTAGACAGTAGCCCTTGTAGTGTACATTCATGGGACAATTGTCCAAATATTGCAAATTTCTACTCTGGGCTTTTTGGCTGTATTGATCAAAAAGTTATAGGTTATAATTGTGAAGCAGGAATGACTCCTGATGATCCCATGGAATAAGCAGCTTTCATATTTTATTGTAACATTCAATTAGTCTCCCACCCTCAGAGCCACAGACTCTTGACAGCTCTGCCCACCTTTGTTGTGAAATTAAAAAGTAATCACTGTGGAGTCTGGTACCTTCAGAGAGAACAATAATGAAGGCTTGCAATTTTACAACACCCACTAGAGAATCTACAATAGGTTGACTGCTTTTGCTACCAGCAGGGTCTAGCTTGCTAAATTTTGGTTAGCCATTGTGTCAAACCATTTAAAAAAATGTATAAAGTCACCTGTGTTATCTGCCATGAATGGCATAGCATGCTGTTAGCCACCCATACAGTAAGGCAGGGAGAGGGAAGAAGTTCACCCTGTCAGAAGCATTACTAGGCTCATTGGACAGATAAGGAAAACTCATTTTGGGAGAAGCAGGCAGTCAGCACTTTCTCTTGTTAGTCCTCAACAGAGTGGATCATTATTGAGGTCACTCAGGTAGACAGGGTTTTTTTTCCTGTTTTTTCTTTTTTTCTGTTTTTTCCACTGTGATCCTCTGAGGTTTGTGCAAGCCTTTCATGTGCACAGTTCGCCTGACTTACTCACACACAGTGGCAAACTCACTTATTATCATGGGGGAAGCTGCTAATTGGTGTTTATGTAGAGACCTATCATATAGCCTCCTCTAGACAGCACCTGTGGGTAAAAGCGTGATAAGCTACATTTCCACAGGGCCATTGCTTAAATGTCCCTGGTGGCACTGTGCTGTAGAAGAGGCAATGGAGTAACCAAGAAGATTTGACCTGGATTATTAGCTAATGCTTTCATGCTTCCTTTTACATCACATTTAATAACATGTACATTTAATAACAAGTGCTTTATTGCATTGGGGGTGTTTGGGTTCGATCTAAGACAACACAAAAAGTCAATTACTGGTAACCTTGTCACACTGGTAAGATTGCTCCTAGCAATATAAATAAGCCTCTGGCTATAAATGACACAGCACATCTTCCTCATGACCTACCATCAAAGAATCCGAAGAATGTCAAACTAGTCCCTAGCTCTAAGTCACACCCCCATGTGTCAGGTATGATCAGACAAAATGGCACAGTGAGACCTTGGGATAAAAATGAACACTTAATCATTAGTGTTAATCAGTATCATCGCTTCACTTCTAAAGTGGGTAACCTGTGAGAAACTCGATTTAAGCAAAGAGTTAAAACATTAAAAATGGCCACGAGGCTCAGTTATAAGAATCTATCCAGAAGAGGTGGTCTGCTGTGAAAGGTAGGGAGGGAGATCCTCCTCCACTTGGCAAAGGTGGCAAGACAGGGAGGGAGGGAAGCAGGCAGGCAGGCAGGCAGACAGGCAGACACTCAGGTATTTGTAATATGAGAGATAAAGGATGATGAGAAACGACTTTCTTTTATAGCTCAAACTTCCAATCCAGTCACGCAACTGTCTCTCGGTGCCCTACATTGCTAAGCGTCAGTTAAGATCACTGCATTTTTATGTTTTTTGTTCAATGTGTCAGCAACTGCGTCATCCCTGCCCTGAGAAATGTCCTTCTGGGTTTAAAGTGCTCACTGACGGCTTCATGTTTCACATCCTGTCTTTTGTCGCTACGCTTTGTGGACTATTGCCACAGTTAGGGATATATATATATATATATATATATATATATATATATATATATATATATATATATAATATATAAATAATATATACATTTTTTATCAATTTCTCTTACATCACAATCTCTCATTTAATTGCAGGTCTGTAGCCTCTCGACAATCTAACAAGTGCAATTACGGGATGCAAAAGATATTTTTTTCTTTTTCTTTTTTATAGTCCTAACATCAGTTAATCAAGAAGAAGACTGTCAACCAAGTTGTGTCATTAGAAAGCCAAAAAGTTTTCCAAAGTTGAAAAAGTGGAAATTTAATTGGGACAGCTAAGCAGCCATGCATATTCCTTAAGGGGTGAGCTTTGATTGGCGTTCAGTGGTCTTTTAGGCACGTGTTACAGAAGAAGATTTTGTCCTCCCTGAAATCTTATGTGCGGCTTTACCAAATCAGTCTTGACAGCTATCTAGCCTGCTCTTGGGCCTACCCTCATTTTATAGATGCTATTTCTGTTTCTCTCCCTTTTGTTGTGTAACTGTAAGAAACTGAAAGAATTCCATGTTCTGTATGAGGAAAGAGGGTGAATACAAATCACTGGGAGATCAGTGCCCATCACAGTGGACCTGACAGAAAGCTCATTGCACTCTTGTGCAGGTTCATGGATGTCAGGCATCATACCATAAGCTTGCAGTATCACAGACAAGACATGCAAGGCAGGAAACCTTCTAGAAGATTCAAGACAAGTTTGAAGTTCAACTCCAGGCATGTCAAAAGCAGTTTGAACACATGCATTTAATAACAAGTGCTTTATTGCATTGGTGGTGTTTGGGTTCAATCTAAGACAACACAAAAAGTCAATTACTGCCTGGTAACCTTGTCACACTGGTAAGATTGCTCCTAGCAATATAAATAAGCCTCTGGCTATAAATGACACAGCATATCCTCCTCATGACCTACCATCAAAGAATCCGAAGAATGTCAAACTAGTCCCTAGCTCTAAGTCACACCCCCATGTGTCAGGTATGATCAGACAAAATGGCACAGTGAGACCTTGGGATAAAAATGAACACTTAATCATTAGTGTTAATCAGTATCATCGCTTCACTTCTAAAGTGGGTAACCTGTGAGAAACTCGATTTAAGCAAAGAGTTAAAACATTAAAAATGGCCACGAGGCTCAGTTATAAGAATCTATCCAGAAGAGGTGGTCTGCTGTGAAAGGTAGGAAGGGAGATCCTCCTCCACTTGGCAAAGGTGGCAATGATCTTAGCCCAGAGCACAGGTGACGGGTAACCATCATCGATGATGTACGGGCCGTAAAAATTGAAGTGGGTGCTACATATCACCATTATGAGCTAGAGAGGGCCTCAGACAGTGAGAGCCAGCTTCATTTGAAGGTAAATGGAATAGAACATGCTTGAGTGATTTCAGTTTAATAATAACCTTGGAAAGACACTTTGTTGGCAGGCGTTTTTTAGCCTTAGGAGGCCAGATTTTTTTTTTAACTAAAGCTGAATGATGCTATTTGGTGCTTTAACTTTCTGGGTGGAAACATTTTTGCAGTAAACAATAGGAGTGGTAAGCTTTTTTAAAAACACACACACACACAACACAATTAAAGAGCAGTGTGGGAGATTGATAACATAACCAGGTAAAAAAAAAAAAAAAATCAGGTTCAAATAAAGCATTATTGAGATATGAATTCCATAAACAAAGTTTATTGAGCACAGCAAACGAAACCTGGTGGCAGAAACCTGAAACAGACACAAGACATTCGAAAAATAACAATATCTTATTCTTGGTATATGTGTAAAAAGGGATGACAAGCCAGAACCTAGGCTGCTTCTTGCTACCAGGACCCTTAAATAGGCAACACTTGCACCAATTAACTGATTAGACACACAGCCCCGCCCCCTCGTTAACCAAAGCAGGCCAGAGGGAGACACAGAGCAAGCAGACAAAGTCTACCCTGCTACACAATGTATTAGCCATTTTAAGTTGCCAAATGGAAATTTAGACGTGAAATATTTGATCTCCCTAGGTTATTTACAGAAAACAGATTGCATAAACTTTTTAAAACTTTTTTAGAATTATTTTACTGTGATTCATTAGCTTTCATAACAGTGTGTGCACCACCCCTGCTGGATATCATTAGCTCTGATAGAAGCATTAATCAGTTCTGTTGTAAGTGGCTGCAGACATATCCATTTTAATTGTTCATATCATGATCACTTTTAGGTTGATTGTGTCTTGATTAAGTTGCAACTATATTTAACAATATAGTTCAAGTGTTTCTTGTGTCTAACTTAATCTTTAGGTAACACTTTATATCAGCACACACAGATCTGCCATTAACAAACTACTTATTAACATTCAAATTATTTACATACTAGCCATTTGTTAGTCACTACATATCACCTATTAATACCTTATTCTGCATGACTTTATTCTACCCATAATAGACCATTAACTCAGATTTTTTCCAATAATAACTCCTAATTACTGTTTATTTGCGGATAGTAAGTTAGTTTTGAATTATGATTTGAATATGCTTTGGTTAGTGTGGGGCTTATAAGACGGTAGTACAACAGGAGCAAATAAGTCCTAATTACATTTTTGATTTTGATTGAGAATAATTGTTCCTGAGGATAACTGTTCCTTTTGTACTAGCACCTTATAAGCCCCTTACTGAGCAAAGCATTTACTTACTATGAATAAGCTGTAATTAGGAAGTAATGCTGGTAACTGTTTCTTAGTTAATGGTCTACTATGGGTAGAATAAACTCATGCAGAATATGATAAAAATAAGTGATGTGTAATGACTAACAAATGACTAGTACGTTATTAATTTGGATATTAATAAGCAGCTTGTTAATGGTGGATCTGTGTGTGCTAATATAAATTGTTACCAATATTTATTTATTTGCATTATGAAGTAGAAGATGAACATCTATTGTAAAGAAGGACTGTTTCAATGCATATTGTCAAGCACAATTCAGGATGAAACCTTAGCTGTTGTGTAGACTGAAATGCAGACAGTGTGAATGTACCATATCAGGTAGTGCATCTGAGCTATGAGCAACCAGTTCACAAGCACATGTTGTTCTCAGCCACAAAAAGAACCTCCTCCTCCCCAAACCAGTTTTCACCAGATGCACTTCCAAACATAACACAAAAAAAAAACCTGTTCAATGAGCACTTGCTGTTGCCATGGCTGTCATGACATATTAGTCTCTGAGCTCTGGGTCTTCACTCTGGTGTGAGTGAGCCCCTGGATGAGACCCCTCTGACTGTAGCGGGGAGGATCCACACCTGCTCCAGAGCACATAAGTGGCGGCCTTGGTGAAAATAAAGAGAGACAAACCATCCAGTAAATGACCTCAATCTGGGAGGATGTTGATCGCACCAATGGCCAAGGGCCGCACCTGCACATGAACTTGTTTATGCAACCTGGACTGGAGCCTCTTTCTGTTTCAGGTCATGATTATCACACTCTGATGGAGTTCTCTGAGAAAAAAAAACTTTTTGTTGTGTTTTTCATGGAATACAATAATGATGTTGTCAAACACACAGCAGACTACAGAAGATTATAGAACAATATCAGCCATCTAGCCATTAGGCATCATATCCTAACCATCAACGATCAGGTATCATATCCTAAGGTATTCAAGGTTTAGGGTTTCCTGAAAGTGAAAAGACACACACACACACACACACTTATGCACACATAAACACACAGACACAGACACACAACAGATGCGCTTGAGCTTAATAAAATTACACACAGCATTAGAGAAACGGCACTGAGATACTAGAGAGAAGTCCAGACACCTCTTAGCAGCCACAGGAAATGGAGGATTATCACTGGTGAATAAAGACTCAAAGATTTCTCTGGAGATTCTAAAGGGGGGCAGTGTGTGTGTGTGTGTGTGTGTGTGTGTGTGTGTGTGTGTGTGTGTGTCTGTGTGTGTGTGTGTGTGTGTGCATGTATGTGTATGTGTATGTGTATGTGGGTGTCTGTGCGTGTATGGATGTTAAAGGAGGTCTAGAGGTTTTGTCTCTTTTGTTCTGGCACTTCACCTCACCTCTTTGCATGACATGATGTGACACTTACAGCAGCTATTTGTACCCACCTGGGTCTCCACATTCACCAAGGTCAACTTACCCAATGTAAGGTACTGGTGTCACCCTGACCCATGGTGTTATAATTTTCCACTGAGGTGTGTTGGAGAGAGGGCAAAACGATTTGTCCAATAAGCCTTTGCATCAATCAAGATTAAGGGGAGCAGACATAAACGAGTGAAAATCTAATTCTGTCAGGTTGGTAATAAAAACCAGACCCTCGTTCTACGTATCTTTTGTTTCGTACAGAGCATCTGGACATTCGGTAGTGAGATTTGATTGCTTGCTTGAGGTGTTTAAGATTAAAAAGATCAGATCAGCCCCTGATCGACTGATAGTTTGCCTTGACTGTTAGCATTCTAGCTCTGCATTCACAACACCTCCCTCTGTTCACTGATTGGACAGGTTAAAATGCCTCCTGAGACAACAAGCTCAATGGGATCAAATCCAGACTTGCACTGTAGGGAGATGATAATCAAACGGAAATGCAAGGAAAGCAAGGCCAGGCTAGATCCAATTCCTCGATTGTTCCTGGTTGCCCTTACACCATCTGATTCTCAGTTCAGTCTCTTCTAGTCAGTCCCACAAGTTTAATCTGACACGTTCAAGTGAAATTATCATTTCAATACAGTGTTTATCAAGCTTTTCAAAAAGTGTGACCTGGGTTCATAATGTTGACAGACCTACCTACCCATAATGTTGACCGACCTACCTACCCACCAGTGGCACAAAGCTTCCTGTTTTTATCCTGATAAACAGTTTTTCATCAGTGCGTGACACCATGTGTGAGACATTCGGCCTGTTGGCTTCCATGTGCTCTGAGTGCCCTGATCGTATTTGGCTTGGAAAACTCTGGCTTCCCGACAAGACAAACAAGCCATGGGTCAAGCATGGAATGGCATGGAATGGCATGGGATGAGAAATCTTCTATTTTAGCACCCTGGGATGGGAAGCTCAGGGACAACCAGTGATGAAATGATAAAATGTGATTGCCACAGAAATGAATGCGTGTTTTGGAGAGATACAAACAAAATGTATGTGACAAAATGTATAACAAACAGCAACAACAATAACAGTAATAACAATGTATATGACAAATGTGGTGCTCCATAGATTTACTGAATTTACAATGTAGAAAATTATCAGTAATTTTTAATTAATTAAGAATCGAATAATGAATACATACAATGTTTAGCACAATAATACAATAAGGCAAATTATTACTTTATTTCAAAAAGGACATCTAGAGCAATTTTAAAGAGGAGGGTCAGGTAAGTTTCTGTAAGATCATAATCCTGAGGCCGTCATCTGGTATGAATCTCTTCAGTTATTTGTCATAACAACACAGATATAGCTGGTTTTACTGACTATACCACAAATATAGATGACTGATATGTATTTAAACGCATTGCTGATTACTCTCTCTGTGTTTGCTCTTTCCCTGCATTGACTACAAATATTTTTTCATGATATAACAAATGGTCAATCCATGTAAAGTTGAAAACTATTAAGAGCTATAATATGTCTGTCATTTAATTAGGGTAGGTCTTCTCAACTAACATTTTGTTACCTTCTTACATTTCTGTGGATGGAGAAATGGTCTTGTTTTGTTGCAAGGAACCATAGTACTGACCAGTGACATTTTAGCAGTGTAATGGCCAATAGCTAATTCGATTTTTTTAAGTACTGTACATAAACAGTCTTAAAGGTCACTGTTGTTTGCATGCATGCACCAGTGTTAATGGGATGTGGTCAAATTAATGGGAACAGTGAGGATTGGATAGCAAAATAGATGCAAGAAAATATAAAGCAATTAGGCCATTGCTTCAAGACTTTAAGAACAACAGCAGCGTGCAGTTGTCTAATAAAGGATAGTGCTAATACATTAATCCTGGTCTCAGGATGTGTGGGCTACACACCCTTTAAATTTTTTTGACCAAGCTTTTGCATTTTACACTGACTAAGAGTATTACAAATCCTTTATAAGTCTGCCTCTAAGACCTGTGGCTGAAGGTATATCGAAGAGGTTAAATGGAAAGTCTGTGTCTCATTACCATCGACCAGCTCACGGCTCCCTGGAGTGGTCTGTTTTCTTTCTTTTCTTTCTTTTTTTTTTTAAAAAAAAGACGACACTAAAGTTATTACAAGTAAACCTCCTCCTTGCTGGTCAGATAAATGCAAGGAACCAAAGTAGAATCACAGCATGTAGAAATCCTGAGATACCCCCATGCCCCAATGCCATTTGGCCATGATCTGCATGTGAATAGACAGAAGAAACAGATTCCAGCCAAGAGCTTCATTATGGATAATGACAACTCGTGTTTGTACTGGCTCTTGGAAATGCACAGCTGCTAACTGACCTCTGTTCCCGCAGCAGGTACATGCTCAATAAGCACAGAGGGGGAGTGCCATTACCTGATTTCACAGTATTTGGTTGGGCTAATAACAGTGAAAAAAAACTCCAGGCAGATGTAGTTTTGAGGCAGCAGGATCATGACCTTAATAGAAAGCCTGTACGCTTGAAAAGCTTGAAAACAAATGTTCTAAACAAAAAAACATATTCTGTTGATTTATATGTATTGTTCACTAGAAGTCGACTTCACATAAATCAGAAATGTAGGCTATTTGTATAAAATAAGTTACTGCTTAGTCCAAATAAGCTGTGTGACCATGCTACACATATAGGCTAAAAGGTAATTGACTGCAATACTGAACAGGGGTGATCCTAGCTTGTTTGGTGCCCTAGGCAAACACCTCCAACATGGGGCATGGCATAACATCCCCCATGTTTTTTCATGCTGTTGCGTAGGCTACCTGAGTCTTCCCTGGAAGTCAACCTGCCTTTTTATGGCCTTTATGGTGATTAACAAAGGGCTATACAATGATCAAGGTCTGCTGCTTGGTATCGTACACAGTACAGTTACAAAACATTTCAGAACCGAGCTACTTAGCTACTGAGCAGAGTTTATACCAGATAAAGATATTTCCCTCACCTAAATGTGGGAGCAGACTTTAACCCTCTTACACTTGAGTAAGTATGTTACAAGAGGCATCAATGGATGTGTGGTTTACCTCCATCCTAAGAACAGATACCGTATATCCATACTATTACTTCTGAAAGATAATGAAGCAAAATCGTGTCGCTAGAAATTAAATTCAATATTTTTTTTTAACATGCGGAAAATGTTAATTCTAACAGCAGAATTAGATCTGCGTTTGTTGATCCCACCTCAAAGATGTGGGAGATGATGGCTATCCAGACCAAGCTTTCAGATTGAGATTGTCACAAAAAACAGGCTAACCTAATATGACAGCTCTCTCCCCAGAACTGATGTGCAGTTCAATAGCCAGATGATGGTTAAGCCAATATGTTCTCTTCATGCAGATATGTCCTTACTCAACCTCTCCCTCCATAGTGAGGACAAATTAAAAAGGTTAAAAAGACAATGAACAGCAGCCTTGACATGCGAGTCTGTTCTCAAGTGTAATAAGGGTAGCAGCTGTGGAAATCTTCCTGGTCTCTCAGATGTCTATAGGGACCTCAGCTCTGATTCACCCTCATCTCCAGGGAGGTTTTATCCAGCTTTTCATTCTAAGTTCCAATCACGCGTAATCGACGTGTGTGTGTGTTCACATATCCTTGTGTTGGTCAGTTTTTAACATGTCAATGGCTTATGTGAATAGTAATCAAACTGTAGAAAACGGTTATGTTCAAATGATTTTAAGAGGTGTGCATGCAATTAATGGGCGAGGGCACTGTTTAATCAACAAATGAAAGAGATGTTATTCAGTCACAACAGTGTTTTTTGGTGTGTGTAGGGCACCATTATTTCTGAAGCATTTCTTGTGGTTCTTCTATTCTCCCCAAGCCCTGCAAAACCACATGCAAAATGCAGTCTAATGACTAAAATGTATATCTTAATCTTATTAATCTATATTCGTATTATTGTGACTTCTTTAAAACCCCTGACAGATTTTCCCTGAAATAGCCTAAAACTTCTATGTACAACAGTATAGTGAGGGGACTACCCACATTCAGTTTGTTTTGTATAGCTCCAAGTGCTCCTTCCAAAATATACCAATTTCACGCTATCTTGTACACTGACTAATACCCAAGGTCCCTTTCTCAGCAGTGCTTCACTGATGTGACTCTTCATCTGCTGTGGCTCCACTCCCAAACGAAACATGGGACAGTTATAGACACTAAGCTTGTAGCATTCACAGTCCCTCCTGTGCTGCTATTTTGTGACTGGGCCATATTCCAAGTTGGCTCTCTACTGCTAAAGAGCACAGTCAGTCATCAGCGATGCAGAGGTTTAATATAATATGACCCGAAGAAAAGCTACCAGTTTGACACTTACTCTGGTGTGAATGCACAGCAGCATGCTATGTCCCCTTCCTCACCTCTGGCTGAGCTGAATATTATTGTCTCAGTAAGAAATCAGTCATTTCCAAATAATATGTGTCTTAATCTAAGAGGATCAGAAACCTTCCAGAGGCTTCCATGTCTGGGACGGCTGTAGATTAGATTCTTGCATCTTCAAATGTGTTATGGAGGAACAGGAAAATTTTGCAGGAACTAAAGCAATCAAGTTGTACATGCTCAGATCGAAACACAGAGGTAACTGAATGCGACATATCTTACTTAATTCCAGTTTAAGGAACTGTAGTAATTTCAGGAACATGGCTTGTGAACAGAACTATGTTCTTTTGCATTTAAATGATGATCAGAAGAAGTCCCTTTGCATTCAGTACCATAGACAGCATTCTCTTACCCTTGAATGATTATGACTACTATTGCTCTCTCTCTCTCTCTCTGTCTCTCTCTCTCTCTCTCTCTCTCACTACCAAACTGAGACGTGCAGTCATAATAACAATAACAATGTCTCTTTTGACCGGGTTGTGCACTTTTCAGATAAAGGTACATGTATTTGACTTTTTGAGTTTTCATAGTTTATCTATGAACATTCAAGTATTTAAATGAATCGCGTTTAAAATGATTCATAATAACGTATTAACGTAATAAGATTTCTGCAACATACAGCAATCTTTAATGGCAGGTTTTGGAAGTTCAGCCTAAGTTCTCTGAGTTTAACTACATGACAGCCAAGGCTGCATACAATTGTGTTCTGCTGCAAATTAAGTATGCTGAAAGAAAGCATAGTGATTACAGAGTGTTCAGTTCCTGAATGCCTCTTCTCTTACTGATTCTCTCGTGATGAATCAGTCGTTTCTCCTCAGGTCAACAGCTCCACTCTCGTCGCCAAATGAACATCAGCAGCACACTCCATTTCCGAATGATTGGGCTGAGAGCACACCACGAGTGTTAGTCTCCCAATGCCAGTGCACGGTCTCGCATCAGTTAGCATGTGTGAACGAGGCACGGGGCCGCAGGGGAGCTGGCACTGCAGACACTGCTGGACGACCCAGACAACACAATGTGGTTGAGATGATCCCCAGCTCCCCCAGGGTGAGCAAGGAGCCATAGAGGGACTTGCATGCTCAGGAAAGCCCATCTGAGGCTCTTGATTGTAGACTGCAGATGGCAAACAGATGCTGACTCTTTGTCTGCTCAGTGAGCTTTGCTTAAACCTTTCAGGTTCTCCCTGGGACTGTGCGCTTTCTGATTGAGTTTGCTCTGGTTCTTCTAATGGCTTGTCAGTCAGTCTGACCAATCCCAGGGGTCCTTATGAACTTAACTGATGCTACTTCTCACGGACGAAGAGACAAGGCAAGTGTCCACTCTGGTAGTGTTGGTGGGATGTTTATTTCAGTGCATTATGTGGGTGGGAGTTTTCAGGCCTTGGAGTATTGTAACCAGGCAGAAATACTGCAGTAAAGATAGTGTTCAAGGCTGTTCAAAGCTACTTACAGGAGAAATCTGGTGTAATTCAATCCATAGCCCTTGTCTTAAGGTCAGCAAGTGCTGTCTACAGGAAAAACAATGAGAACATTTTATTTCCAGCACTTGGTGAACTCTAACAAGAGGATTGACTCACTTCAGATTTCTTATTTAAAAGGCCTGTTGTTGTTTAGTTATTGATTCGCTATTGGGTCTATGTTGTATCAAATTTTCTGGTTCTTTTTTCAACAGACAGCACTCGGTGACATCCAATAACTATTGACCATTTCACACCAGATTTCTCCTTTAACTGTAGATCTGCACATGCCCCTGTGAATTGTGTGGAGGCACAGCAGCATACCAGCATGAAAGCGATTGCGTTTGTGTGGTTGGGATGGAGATGGGGAAGCACTACCAAGGCCAAATAATCAAGCATCTGTGCATACAAGTAAATGCATTAGGGGGAAGATAGTATCTTGGCAGACAGCCATTTCAGATAAAGCCCTGGGACTGTCAGACTCTCTATCCTACTCAATTATCTAATGATTAGAGAACTATCTCTTATAGATGGTAATGAGATACTGCATGTACACCTCCACCGTCTCCTAGTCATTTGCAGCTCTTATTTTTCTTTGTTCAGTTGTTTTCCCCCTTTTTCCTCCTCTCAGCCTCACAATAAATTGATTAATAGAGGCCAATGGTTTCCAGTGATTGTTTTGTTGTCTCTCCTCTGCTCCTTCCATCATTAAATATGGATGCGCTGGTATGAAACTATGAAAGCTTAATGCAAAATGATGACAGACAAATCACAGATCTCAGATTCTTCTAGTTGTTTGCAGACTCCAATGTGTGATGAGAGGATACATATTCAGCTCTGTTAAATTCAGGACAGTTTATGAACATATATTGATGCTGAATTATCTTGAAAAGTAAAAGTAGGGTAGTTCTGGTCCTTGGTTATGATAAACAGAATTGTAAAACTCAGTGTAATGAAAAGATCGAGGGTCTACATACTACAAGCAGGACACAAAAACTATGTCTAATTATCAGTAAATAAATCATCCTTTGTCTTTCAAGAACCTTGACTTGAAACTTTAGATTATTTATTGTTTTTTACCTTGCCATCTATTTAACCAATTGGTGGAAAACGTTGCTTCAAATATTCAAATGTTTTCCATAACTTGAAATAGTGTACTTATGTTTACCCAAGAGTTTTCACCAGTTTTTCAAGGAAGATTTACTTTTTCTTGTTAACAGTGCACACTGGCTCACATGATATATAATTGTTCTCAGAAGTCATTGCCTATATTTTCTTCTGTTTATTTTAGTCTCAACTTGCCGTAAAGGTCAAAAGAGTACAGAAATAAAGAGTAGATGCCATCTTGGCAGCCTGTTTTATTTCTGCTTTCTGACATTTCTATTATTTATCGATACTTGGATGTGTGAAAAAGTGAAAAAGAAAGAAAAAATATATATATAATTGGATACTAATCTATACTAAAATTTAGTAGGCCCTATTGAATTAGATACTCATCTGCAATATTAACAATAGTGCCATCTTTGCCTCCTCCAGCTGACACAGAATTACACTGCTGTTAAGGGATTGAAAAATTTCTGCTTTGTCTTTATCAAAGGCTTCTTTTGACACCTTAGACAAACCAGCCAATACCATGGAATCCAATCTTATTTTTAGATCACTATGCCCTTCTTGTATTGTCATAATTTTTGCACTCTTTCCAGTGCAGGAAAGAGTGCAAAACCACCAGCACCCAAAAACACACACACACACACACTTACACACACACACACACACACACACACACACACACACACACACACACACACACACACACACACACACACACACACACACACACACACACACTTACACACACACACACACACACACACACACATACACACACACACACACACACACACACACACACACACACACACACACACACACACGCACACACACACACACACACCTCACCCCCTCTTTTTTTGTAATGTTATGATATGTGCAAGTATTTTGAAATAGGTAGGGTAGTTCTGGTCCTTGGTTATGATAAATAGAATTGTATTCAATTCCATAAAACTCAAGGGTCTACATACTACAAGCAAGACACAAAATCAATGTCTAATTATCAGTAAATAAATCATCCATGTCTTTCAAGAACCTGGACTTTGAAACTTTAGATTATTTATTGGCTTTTACCTTGCCATTTTGTGATATACTATAATTAAGAAAGATTTGCATTAAAGCTCCATAAACAAGACACAGCACCCTTGCTGCAGCAATTTAACTGGCATGTGTTGCTTATTATATAATCCTTGGCAGCTTGTACAGGCAAAGCCAAACTTGAGACTAGAGCAGGAGTAGCCTAGTTGACCAGCACACTCTCATACACACAAACTTCCCATCACTGCTGTATGTATTAAACATACAATCTTGCTTCTTTATTTTAAATTTCTACATGGATTTATTTTTAAAATACATTAAATAGTGGACAACTGAGACAAAACGCCTTCAGTATGTTGTCATGTTGAAGAGACTTTGGCAGTGTGAGGAACAACTGGTGTACCATCTGCCCACAGGATATCGTTTTTCCTCATGGAGGAGACTCCAGACTGGAGAGAGAGAAAAAAAAAAGTTTAAAGTGAAATGCCTTTCCATGTCTGTCTCACTTAAAGTGATTGTCTGGAGTTATTTGAACCCAGAGTTTTTTTTTCGGTAGCTTTTGTGAATGACTTGCTATTTGGCTATTTGGCTCTGTATTCCAGCGCCTATGCTAAGCTAAGATGGGACTCGCAGACTAGGAAAATGCATGCACACATACCAAGTTGCTTTGGCCAACAGCAACTCTAGGTAAAATGGTGAATAATCCAACTTCATAAAAAGGTGGCATGTTCCTTTAAGTTGTGAAGGACACAATTAATGTTTTGGTAGCGTCAATTAACTAATTAATTTGTCAGTACAATAATGAAAAACTCACTGCTACATCTAATTTCTTTCATGGCAAGAGTTGACATAACACAATATCTGGATCAATTCTGATGCCAGTCTTACTGTAGGTCTGTCTCACTGTAAATACATCTGTATTTACATAACTTAATCTGACATTCAGAAGTTCTGTTTAAACAGGGTATTGAGGAATTTCAGTATTTGAGGAACCTTTTTCAGGTTTCAAAACCAGTCCTTTTAATATCCAATAAGTTGAGTTCAAACATAGCATCTGTTTGCTGAGATCAGGTCAGGTCAGGTCAGATGAATACTTCCTGTTCCACATGCTCAGGCAAACACATGAAGACCCATCAGAGAGAAAATGTATTAACTTTGCTTATTTCAGACAAAATGTGGGTTACACACCTACACATGTATTTTTCCTGTCCTGGCTGCCAGTTGCCAGATTGTTCATATTTCTTGTTATAGGCCTACTAAAATCACGTCATAAAACAAAACATAAATTTTAACACTGGGGGGTCTAATTTATTTGACATGCTGCAGAGCAAGGCTAATACCACTATGCACTTAAAAACCTAATTACTAATTTGATTGACTGGACAAAACATGCTAATTTAATACCACACAGCACAATGCCATGCCCAACTACCACTGGATTAGAGTACCAGGAAATTTGTGCCATTAATTTAAATAGACAGCAAACTCATTGCCTTTGACTAGATATTTAATGAAATGCTTCAAATTTCTCCTCT
The DNA here is from genome assembly GCA_027481765.1 of Tenualosa thibaudeaui. NCBI lineage: Eukaryota > Metazoa > Chordata > Actinopteri > Clupeiformes > Clupeidae > Tenualosa > Tenualosa thibaudeaui. The sequence goes on along the minus strand of JAIFZK010000001.1, from coordinate 2,346,543 downwards.
TCATTCTTTGTGGGTATAGCTGTGCACACAGCAAGAACATGTAGTGCCCCATCCATACAATAAGTGTTATATGACTCTCATTTGATCTGAAAAGTAACAAGCTCTACATACAAAACTATTGTAAATTTCAAACAGGATGGATCAGAATCACCCAAATTGGTAAGCGAGGATCACTTCACTCCTGTGCGGTGCCTCCTAAAATGTGAGTAGGCAAATACAGTTTTCAAGAAATTATTAACTCGTTTTTCAAGACACCTGCCAAATTTGAAATCCGCTGGACGAATGGTTTGAGAAATATGCATAGGAGACACAGACAGACACAGACAAACACAGGCATTCCTTGCATTTAAAGGTAGATTACCTTATAATGTCATCTAGTATGCCCTCAATCCAGTTAAAAAGAGAAATTACATACAATGAATGAAGAAGGAAAATGATGCCAGACAAAAACAAAGGACATTGCGGAGATGAGAAAAAGTATTGTCCTGAAACCTAATCGCAATCGCTTCTATATTTCTGGTATTTTCCATACTCTCCCAATCACAGTTCTGGCTGTAGTAGATTGTTTTTCTCACACTAATCACCAACACAATTGCCTCTATCAATTGTCTGTGGGTGCCATATAAAGGCCATTTAACATCCCCACTGTCTTTCTGAAAAAAATCTATTCTAGCTGACATTGAGTAGGGTATGGTCACAATATTGCCCTGGCGGAGTGTGTAATTGCCTTGTTGTGTTTTAGATAACAAACAAACCCAATTTATGTTACAACATCATTCTCCACCCATGCCTTACAGAAACTACCCTTGCATATTGATGTGTGTAATCTTAATTGGCTCCTGGGAAAGAACTTTTTTGAATTGCCTTGGCAGGACAATGCAGGGAGGGATGCTGCAAAATAAGACCTGTGTACAAACTAGGCCTTCATGTTGAAAAAATAGCAAAATTATGATCATCGTTGTTACTGTTTTGTTGTGGGCTGCAGGGTTCTGGGAATAGGTCAAAAGGCACCCTTAAAATCAATGAAAAAGTTTTGGGCTAGGATTTTTGGGCTAGGATTTTTACATGTTGTTTTGAAGGTCTCATTTTTTAATATTTCTCCATGAAAGGAAACTTCAGTGGGAAGAAGTTTGAAACTACAAGGTAATTCATGATCCATTAAGCCTGATACTCCTTAATTTTCCCTCAGCTTTTGAGGCTGCCTATGATTTGAGGCAATATTCTCACAGAATTATCTCATGTTTTCTCCCCACTAACGTGGGGTGAGGTAATAAAAAAGCGAGGGACAGAGATTACACACTAATTATCACTGTTCAGTCAGGCCTTTGAACATCTCCCTGCATAGACTTGGGCGAGTGCCATACTTTAATGAAAACCACTAAGCTCTTCACCATGATACCCTGGTTGTGACAGCATACACTTAATCTATATATATATAAAACTAAGGAGATGAACTAAGTATGGGCAGTCAATCTTTATAATAGTATAATACCTGGGCATCTTAGAGGGGACACAGGATGGAAAACCATGAAACATGGTATTTATCAAAAGTCTGGTCTCTAGTTTATAGGTCACATGATTTTGTTGTAAGTCATGGTTTAGTTATCCTGGTCAAACTCAGCTGTGGAGAAAATTCTGACCACAATTGTATCAAAGTACTTGATAATCATAGTCATTTGTAAAAAATATTAATATGAAAGTGATTATGGAAACTGTTAAAATATACAGATGGAGAACTTTAACTTTGTCAATGGAGTTAGAGTTTGGGTGTATAAATGTATATAGCATTTTCCACAGGATATGTTCATAGATTAGGGATACCATTCGGTCGATGTATGTTTTGTATAAGATTCAAAATTTGATTGAAACATTAATATTTTCTTAAATACACTTCAATCGCTTCAATCACACTGTATCAGTCACAGGTAACCCTTCATTTTCCTACCGAGTGTCAATTTGATGATTTTATGATAGCAGGCATAGGCATTATGAGTGTGAACAGGAGATCAGTAGAGGAGTTCTTGGCTGATAAGCTGTATCTTCTCATGCTGGTGGCTGGTTTAAGAGAGTCTGACATGATCTATCATGGTTAAAGATGTTTTTGATGGTTTCATACCAACTAACCAGAAAAACACAGCTGATAGCGGGTTTCACATGTTCTAAACATTTCAAGCTAAAATAGCTGCTAAATGACCAGCTGGTAAACCAGTTAGAATGACAATCAACCAGCTAAAATTATATGAGAAATTATGTGAAAAGCCATGAAATATACATGATATTGACTGTGTTGAGGTACATTTATGCATATTTACTACCTAATGCCCTTACTTCCTAAAAGGGAATAGCTCAATGTCATACACATATTAGAATATTTAGGCAATTATATACTATGTCCTTTGTTACACTTGGCAAAGGACAAGGTTTTAACATCCATCAAGACCAACTGCCCATGAATTCACACAAGCAGATGAGCTACACATTCTAGATATTTTGCTAAATGCTATAACTATTTTCTGATATTTGACATGACAAAAATGTCTATTTGTAAAGTGTTAATAGTTACATTTATCAGTCATGTTATGAATTGGCCTTTGTTAAAAAAAACATTGCTATTCATACCTAAAGGGTAACAGGTACCTAATAGGTAAAACCAAATACTGTGAGGGGCTAATACAATGATAAAAATAGATGAATATATTTTTTCACTACTTTTGTGATGCAAAAGACTAATAAAAGCAAGAATGTATCAATTCTTTTTATCTAATTAATTTAAATATTCATCATTTTATCCTAAGAGGGCAACGTATCATGTGAAATACAATTAATAAAATCCAATCTACACAAAATATTTCAAAAATGACAGTCAAAATGTTTTACTTAGGTGTAAATCAGATAATCTGTAACATCGGGTAAGCTACAGCCTTGCCTGTCAAAGGGTTGGCCCTGACTGCGTGACACTCAAACATTTACCTCTATTGTTTCCACCACATAGTAACTGATTTTAAACCTTTTTTTGCAATAGTAACAGGTGTTAAAATTTGCTCATACCCACTAATTGAGTAGGCTACCGCTGAAAAGACAGCTTCTCCTCAAAGTCTGTGCAGGCACTGGCCAAGTGACAGCACCGCATCAGACAATTTTTATCCCCAGCCTTAATACAATATAATTTGGCTTATAAAGTCGCATTTAAGTTTATGTTTGATCAATCAAAGTTGAATATATTCTATTTTAACATCAGAGAACAAGGTGCAACACTCCATTCATCCATTCTTCAATGCTAACTGCAGGTGAAAGTCATGCAGTTCAGCTTCCTGCATCCCTGATCAAGGGCACTTTTTTATACGACCAGTACATCATAGCTAGGAATCTGAGTATCCCATAAAATTTCAGTTATCAGTTGCCTGTCTGGTCAACTGTCCAGAGGCAGGTTTGTTATTTGTCATCATAAAGACTCAGGCTGTGTGTTGATGATACAAGTTTATGAAAGCCAGTCTATTCAGCAGATCCAATAATAACCCAATAGTGTAATATCTACCTGCTTTCTTTGTCATGGGCTTTAATGGTAACCTAGTGCCATAGATACTTATCTGTAGGAACAGGCCAGTCAGCAATCAATGTTTTGCTAGGGCAATAAATAATGTCTCAGTGTGAAGTGGTAGGCCTTCATGTGAGTGGTGTTGCTTGAGTTCCATTTCCTGGAAATCCATTCAGAAGGGACTCTGCAGTTTTGGCAGTTCCACTATCCGATATTTAAGGAAACACTGAATAGAAAACCATTTTTGTTTTAGCTTTGATGAATTAGGAGAGGTCATACATAGCCAAAGAGGTATCATGAACATGTGGCATGTTTGTGCCCTCCTTCGTATGAAAATCCTGAACTTAGAAATAGCCAATAAAACATGGATAAATTAGGACAAAGCCTACATGTGATGTTAAGTAGCACAAAGCAGTTGTGGTTCAATTGTGGTTGCAAAGAGTTCCAGAGAGAGCCAATTAGCCATCAATACCTAGTGTAACCTGTATAAGGTTAGACCTATATAAGGTTGAAACCTATATACGGTTTGATAAATTAAAGTTGAATACATTCTACGTGAACATTAGAGAACAAGGTACAATACTCCACACCAAGTAAATATTGCCCCTGGATCAATTACTAAGTTTTACGTCCAGGATTAATTTTATAACCAACCAATCACTGACACTTCTTGGTTGTGATGATATTCAAATGTGCAGTAAAGATAACACATTTTAATTACATTCATACATACTAGTAATGGTACCATTTCATCTCAGAAACACACAAATGAAATGGAATTTCAATTAAAAACTTGATTCTTCCCAGGCTGTTTAGGTCCTACCACGTAACAACAGCCCAGGATGAATGTGATTTGGCGATGGTCCTGAACTAATACTTATTAATAGCCCAGGATGTTACCTGGCAGTGGTTCTGGGCTAACACTTAATGATTGCCCAGGATGAATGCGACCTGCTGGCAGTCCTAGACTAACAGTTAATAAATGACCGGTGAATATGACTTGGTGGTGGTCCTGGACTAAGATTGAATGTCACAGACATGCTGAGGTGCAGACCTGGCCTGTTACATCAGTGATCCACAACAATAAAATCAGACAGTCTTGGCTACCTTTTAGCTAGGAATAGCTCACTAACTTTTGGCTAGCTTTAGCTAATAATACTAGCTTTCAGCTAGCATTAACTCTACTATTCCAGCAACAAGCTACCTTCAATAAAAGGTAGCAGGTGCAACTACCACAAGTCAAATAAAAAATCATATATTTGAAAAAATTTATTTTTTCAAACATATGATTTTATCATTAAATACAATCCACACCCTGAAAACAGATTTCAGCAGCTTTGAAATGATTTCAATCTCTTATGGGCATACCGTATATGACATCAACATCAAAAGTACCACTGATTGGTTGGTTATAATGTCAATCCTGAACAAACAAATTAGCAGTTGATCCTGGAACAATAATCACTTTGTTGTGATGTATTCTGTGCATTGACATGTATGTATAACTCATAGGGGCAAACATGTAAGAGTTGCAGTTCAAAAGAGTATGATGTCAAGAGTAGGTATGTAGGTTCATTTTCTATGAATGGCATATCCTGCAATGTGCAACGGTCATGTTATGTACCACCAAGCATTGAATTCTTAGGTTTTATAAGTGTAAAAATATCCTGAGGTGGATTGATACAATAAACTGCTGGATGACTGCTGTATACCCATTCTTCCATCATACACAAGCTGCTCTGCAATATGTTGAATTCAGACAGAGCATGTGTGTCATTTTTTTCGATCATCGTCAAGGATGATTTCAAACCAAACACAAGCTGTTGATATTTCCTAAGAACACAGCTATACATTTGGGGTTGACATCATGAGAAAATTGCATGACATCAGCGTTTGATGAACTCTTCTCATGGTCAGATCAATTCCACCCAGACCTTCCTGCTGTTCAAACCCCATGAAGCCTTGCCGTCAATACGTTGACCTCTGATACATTTTCAGGAGGTGAACTAGGGGCATCTCACTGTCAGGAAAAGTTAGCGAGGCTGCCAGACTCCAGCACAACACAGGGGCATCAACTTTCACATTATTCATTGTGTTGCACCCTCGGGGTGCCCGGACGGGGACTGAGCGCCAGTGAGAGTTAGGCTAAATGTCAGGTGGATGTCTTAGCATAGTATGTAAACAGACTGATATTTTCTTCCCACCAAATAAAGAAGGAAAAAATGCAATGGGGAGTACATCAGCAGTCTATGGTATATTGATTTTTTTGATAGGTGTTGCTCCTATGGCTTAAGGTGGAGATGTTTCTTAGTACATGTATGATTAGTCCTGCTGTGTCGGGTTTTTGTAAGGCCATTTCTCATTATATGTCTGCATTAAGTTGTGGATTGGTACATCTCTGTCCTTGTGGGTCTCTTCAGTAGGCTTTCAATAATTCGGACATTTCCATTACCTGGAAGTGAATTAGTGGCTTTCTGTTTCTGTTGAACAGAAATATGCATCTGAGATTGAGATTGTGGTGGTGAAATTTTACTCCTTAGAGATACATTATTGAAATAGAGATGAGTTTAAAAAAATAGATATAATCTGTGTTATAAAGATATAATCTTTGTTCACGTTCAGCAGGATTCAAGCTAAAGCTGGCACTTTGATAAGGCCCTGCCCTCACAATAGCACTTATCGATCATTCACACTCCATGTGTTGAGATATCTGTGCAGACAGTAGAGCATGATATATTATTAAATTCTATTTATGGACTGTAAAAATGAGAGTTGGCTGACCATTCACCATTTACACAAATTCACAGTTGACCAAAGCCATATTTCAGTGGTGAGAACAAGGTTTAGATTGTCCATGGAAGAATATTGAAGGTGACATAGAATGGATGAATGGCATATTGTACCTTGTTCTCTAATGTTAACATTAAATGTATTAAACTTTGATCAAAAATAGGCTTAAACTCAATTTTACAAAGCCCAATAACAAACTTGTATCTAGGCTGGGGAATTAAATGGTCTGTTTTGCCTAAATATCATACTCTTTAGCGACCATGGGTGAACTTTGCGTACCACAAGACAATTCTATTGTAATTGTGTTTTTTTTATTGGTTATTTCAAGATTTACATATGAAGGAGGGAACAACTGTGTTGACAGGTCTGTATCCATGCACAACCTCTCCTAAGTTAACAAAGCCGAAAGTAAATAGCTTTTTCAATCTATGGCCCCATTAATGTGGTCACTTAATCCTGCTTCACTTTGTCAAATAGCCATCATAGTGTAGACCAACATGACAGGATATGGTAAAGATTTCAGATGTCTGATAAAACTAAGATCTCAACATTGCATATTGCACTTTTGATCAGCATACAATTTTGGGCTTAAACATAAAATCCAATAAAAAGCTCATTCAACATGTCAGGCCAAAACTCTGGTCAGATATACAGTACAGAACTTTGCCAGCAACTTTGCCAGTCACTCCACCACACATCATCATGGATTCATGAAAGGAAAGCTGCAGCAGACTATTGTGGTGGTGAGATGTGACAGGAAGAGGCAGCGGGACCTCATTTGCACCATGCCAAGCTCGAGAGGCCCCCCTCTCACTTCCGTCCTCCACTGCCACCTTTGCCCCAGGAGTCATTTCCCCTGCCTGATTAATTCAATATTGACTCAGTGAGCATCCCTGACATCTTTCACCTCCTCCGCCTCCTCTCTTTCTCGCTCCATCACTTACAATCCCTTCCTCTCTCACATACTCGCTCATTCTGCCAGGGCTTAACACACCGGAGACACATGTGGCGGCACTCACCTGCTGATATGTTAGTGTCAGATAGGGCAGAGACAACCTCCCTTCTCCCTGCGGTGGAGCTGGTGCTCCAACCTAATAGCGTGACCTACAAGAACAAGGGAAGAAACAGCAGTCATACTGATATGATAGCCTGCCAATTGTAGCATGATCCTCTTCATAGAGTTATTGACTGACACTTATAGTGGTGTCTGCATTGCAGAGACTTGCTCACGAATGACGGGGTATGTGTGCTGAAAATGAGTACCTCAAAAGTTTTGTCTGAAGTAGCAATTGAATTGAATTCAGTTCATTCCACAGACTCGGTTCCATAAACACATAGGACAGGACAGATAAAAAGAACAGAGTGTAAAACACAATTAAAGAAGTTAAACCATATACAGACATTTCAGCCAAGCAGCAAGCAGCTTATCATGATTTGTTTCTATGTGCTTTGAGAGAGACCCTGTCTGTGGCCTGTGAAGAGAAATAAAACTAATAAAACTAATTACTAATAAAACTAATTAGCACTAATTAATCAGAACTTAATCCCATGTCACATGATGTGCCCTTAGACTCTCCCTTAGCAATTTGGTCAGATATAGACCTTTCCTCATGTCGCTCTGACTGAGGTAAATCAATGAATTGAGTTGAATGGAATATTCAGCTTAAAATATATGGTATGGTATTTAATTTATGTTCAGCACTTGTGTCTGCATTGATTGACTGTCACTCAAAGTGAATAATTACAAATCAATCAATATTGCTTGTATTTTAAATATTGACTTGGTAAGGCACCTAAACAATATATAACATCTCAGAGCACATGAAACATCACTGTGCTTCTGATAACCGTGGTTGAAAATGTCTTTTGAGGATGATAGCAGAGAGAGGTTTTTTTTTAACAGATCATTTTCATGTGCAGGGTAACTGAGCGTATTTGCAAGGGTACATTCATTTGAAAAAGGACGAGGTGGGATGTTGTAATGACAATGATCTAGGGTTAGGGAGAGACTCATACTGTCTGCATGCCTTGCTTTAACTGCAGATTGAAGAAGACCCCCTCAACTTGTTGAAGTGTTGTGCAGTGTGATTACAAGTGCAATTAGCTTTGAACAAAGTACTAGTGATTTTAGTTATGAATCAGTCTGTATCCACTTGTGTGTATATATGTACTGTATGCTCATGTGTATTTTGTCATGCTTCCTACTAACTATGGAAAACTAAGTGAAATAGCCTAATAAAGCAGCTGATTTCCTGGCTCAAATCAGCCTACAGCAATGAATATCCTGTGTATGCCAGAATATATACAGTACATACATATATATATATATATATATACATGCTTGCATGCACACACACACACAGATTGAATCTCACAGGGAGTAAACTACACTCGCTCTGGACACAATAGTCTATTCAATAGCATAACAATCAGACACACACATCAGAAACACTGACAGATAGCCAGGTACAATGAACATAATGGTGTCAATGTACACTCATATAAACGCACACGTATAAACAGACTGCAGAGTACAAAAGCCTTTGCTTTGGTCCCTCATATCCTCGGCCCCTGCCCACATCTATAACTCTAGTCCTACTCTCAGTAAGAACATTCCTGGCTTATTCTGTGTTGAATAATAACAGGGGAAAATACAGAAATGCAGACTACAATATATTTCCAGAGGCCGTTTTCTTTTTTCTTTTTCGCAAACTGTGTTTTTTGTATTTTTTTATTTTTTTCCCGCAAACTGTGTAGCACCTGGTAATATCCCCCAGCGAGGGCAGGAAGACAGTATGATGATAGAGGAGGAATTACATGATTCATCCCCATTAGAAACTATTAAAAAATATGTGCTTATGCATGTGAGTTATTGCAGTCATACATCAACTGGTTTCTATAGCACATGCTGTCACTCCAGGGGAGACTTGTCCAATAGCAAGTAAAGAAAAATAAATTAACCTAAGCCACATTCTTCTATTCTACCTTGTTACCCATTACTGGCTATGTGCTAGATACGCCCTTGGCAATGTTTAGTTGTATCTACTGACTATATACAACACTCACTTTGCAGCACGTAACAATGGCCATTATAGCAGCTATACTTCTTGACCTTAACCTTTTTCACCTCGGTGCTCACCTTCTTTTCTCTGACACAAGTGATTCCTCTAATACAGTCATTATGTTTCTAACAACATGACATTCATTTCTTTCTCCCCCCTCCCTCTCTGTCTCATTGTCATTTCTCTCGCCCCTCCAAACATCCTGTTAGTGCTGTGAGTATGTTCTGATTCAATCTCTGAAATAAATGACTTGGTGGAGATAAAGGCGTGAGCAGCACAATTGGGGTGTGTGTGTGTGTGGTGGGGTTTGGGGAGAGAAGGAATGAAGATAATTGTCAAGTGAAGGGGCCGCCATGGCTTTATCTGCCCTCCACAGCTCCCTCCACTGGGGAGGAGGGAGGGGTAGGGGGGGGTACACCTCCTCTGCCTCTTCCTGATTGCCTCTGATAAGGACACGGTTCCATCAGGCAGAAACCAATGACAGTATTTCCTCTCTTTCTCTCCCATCCTCCCCTTTCACACTTTCTTTTCTTTCTCTCTTTTGTCTTTCCTTTTGCTTCATTTGGGTCTCTGAAGATACACTGGTTGTCCGGAGGGGATCCAGGGGCATCTCTTCATCTATAGAAAAGGGAAACATCTTAGCTGGGCAAAATCCATGTTTCCTCCTCAGGCTGGGATGAGATGGGTTTGATGGTCTCATTTGATAGGCTGAGCCACTGGCGGCTCCACTGGCTTCTGTACTGCAGTCATTAGTTACTGATGTCTTTGTTATACATTTCTTATGAAGCTACCCAACATCCAACATTTGCATGCAATAGGATGGAGCGCTGTATGAATACACAAATTATTTGAACCTTGATTTGCCTTAGAAGCCACGCTGGATTTCATTACACCTTAGGCAGACCATAATTCAGTTCTCATTCACTACACAATTGACAATGGTAACTTCCAAGGACAACTTTTAGATACATATCATGATAGATGAAACCTTTTAGTGTGAGTCATTTTTATTGAATGGTTCAAAGATATTTTTTCCTTTCAAGGCAACTTTAGGGAACATATTGACCTAGCGAATTCAAATGATATGGTGAAATTGATGTTCCTTTTATCGAAGCATTTTTACAAATTTTACTGTGAGTTCCTCTAAAAACAACAACAAAAAAAGCGAAACACAAGCTGGAGCCCTCAATTTATGACAAACTACAGGTTTCAGACAGCATTAGTAAGCCGTCCAAAAACCAACCAAGCAGGGGAGAGAGTGAGAGTGCGTCGGAAAAGCATGCGACTTATTATGTCCTATAACCCTTTGCTCGGATATGTGAGTAATGGAACACTTAATCAAATACACTGAGAGGATTTTTCATTCCCAGGGTGATGGTCAATGAAAAGCCAGGTAATTGATTTGCACAAAGCAAGCACCCCGTCTTTTCTAATGGATGACATTTACTGCCAGTAGTCAAAGTAAGAGCAAGCTGAGGGATCCCCCACCAGTCTGCAGAAGAGCTTTTGGAGAGAAAGAGGCACACTTTCACTCACCAAAAAAAAATTGAACATGATAGCAAGTCAGTGTATGCAGTTTGATCACATATACTTCCCTACAACAATATCCATACAGCCGTGACATGGAGGTAAGTTGTCAAGCAAAGAACCAAAGAATAGGAACCAACGTTCATCTTTTTCAAAGAGATATATTGACTGACAATAACTAATGACTAATAAACGTTGTTGTTATCTTCCAAAGGCTGTGAATGCATGAAGAAGCTGCAGACCCCATTATGAGCCATTTAACCAGTCACTACAAAGATGTTAAGCAGCATAAAATGTTCATTTTTGTGGTCTGGCCCAATTTTTTCTCAGTCGGTTACGGCAAATGAACATCATTATAAGCATGGCCTTAGTGGTTCAGGCTGCCTGTAAGGGAGGCTATGGCACATGTCTCACTCTTCTTCTTTGTGACTGCTGGTAGGACTCCCTCTGCCTGGTATACCAAGAGCTTTCACCTCATTTCACTTTGTGCAAAGCTATAACTATACCTGTAACTATATCCTAATTATATAACTATATAACTATCTAACCTATAACTAACCCTGTAACTATATCCTAATTATGTTTTTTATTGAGAATAACTGTTCCTGTTGTACTACCGCCTTAGAAGCTCCTTACTGAGCAAAGCATATTGAGATCAACAACTATCTTACTTACTATGAATAAGCTGGAATTAAGAGTTTATAGACCTACTGGAGAAAGTCTAGTTAATGGTCTACTATGGGTAGAATAAGATCCTGCAGAATAAGATATTAATAAGCAACTTCTAATGACTAACAATTGGCTTGTTATTAATTTGCATGGCAATAAGCTGCTAGTTAATGGTGATTATGTGTACCCAAATCTAAAGTTCTACCAATAACCCAAATATACCTGCAAGAGAAGAAAGGTGCCCATCAGTAAAGTATTCAAATAAAGAGCGAGAGCAGGCTCTTGCCCTCGTCCTGTCTCCAGGTGTGCGTGATTAGCTAATTAGTTCATCTAGGCCTGCACTGCCTGTGCACTGGTGAATCCTGAAGGGGCAGAGGGGGTCATAATACTGCCAGCTCCCACTCCCTCTCCATCTCCCACTTATCAGCTTATGGAGGAGCTTTCTGTCGGAACACTGAGTCCCTTGCCATGGCAACAGAGCTCTACCTTGAGGCAAGCTTTCTGTATGCATGCTGATTGCAGCTGGCCAAAAGGGGACAGGGATGAATCAGGCAACCCAGCTGCAAGCTCCACTGGTGGGGGGGCATAGAGACCATACATATTGTGTGGCTTTCATGAAGACACAAAAAAGTTCCCCCTTGAAAGCTCTGGATGTTGATCAAACCCATGGTACAATGTGCATATATCGCAAGGATCTATGGAGAGATGTATGGAGAGGCCATTTCTTTCACTCTGTTAAGAAGAATTGGCAATTATCTCTAACGAGTTTGGCAAGATGAAACCTCTGTTCAAGGGAGACCAGGCACAAGGAATTATCCACCGATTGACAAAAAAAATTGGATTCGACAGCCCGGCTGCATGAGTCTGTACTGGAGTGTCTCTGCAGAGGTAGGCATATGACACCTCTCAGCTACTCATAGCTTTCGATTTCAGAGGGGGCTTCAGGGATGTGAAAGTTGCTGTCAATCAGCACAACGTGAGGGGATCTAAAATGCCTAAAATGGGCTTTTAAGGAGAGAAGTGCCAAATGTAGCTCTGACACTCTGGGGTTGTCTTAGTGAAGAGAGATCCAAAAGCTACCTGCCAGAAATGTGCACATAGTGATGGCTGAGAGGCCTAGAAATACAAACTACACAGCATTTTAACCCTGTTTGTAAAATATTCATGGTCAAGATTATAGCTATTCACAGACTATAAATATTCTATCTAATTCAGATGAAATGGTGTACTGTTTCAGCATCTATGTCTGAACGACAGACACCACAGCTCACTTAATCACTCATGTACATTATTCCAAAAGGAAAAAAAAAAAATCTGAACCAGAGGAGCACATGACTGCTGCACTCATCAGCAGAATTCCCAGGAAACTAATGGAGTATGTGCCTTTCCTGCACTGTACAACAGTTTGGAGCAGCAGCCAAATGACTAGATCTAAATGTAATGGAGCACAAAGTCCCTGAGGGCCTGTTGTAAGGATGTTCTCCTCCTTTATACAGGAGAAGATCAATTACAGAAAGTATGGGGAACTGCTTTGATACAGTATCACGTGCTTGAATGATCATGCCAGTGAATTGTTTGCATTTCCTTAGCTGTCATGTTGATGTATGTGGGTCTGTTTTTTATTTATTTATTTTTTTACTTTGAGAGTGAATAAAAAGCAGGAGTAATCAATAAAAGGAAATGTTATTGCCGAGAGGATGAATACAAACTGTAACCATAACAGAAAATGCGAAATACCAAACAGCAAGTAAGGAAATGTTTATCATCCACAAATTCAGCTGCAAGTGGTAATGCGGTTAGGTACTGTGTATATTTATGTGAGTTTCAACCAAGTCCAAAATCTCAAAGATCACTACAGTATTGTAGCCTGCCATATGCAGTTACATGCACAACAGCCTGGTGTGCTTTCTCTTGATTTGATTTGTTTTGTTGACTTATTTTACATATTCTGAATATTTTACAAATACCCTTTGCTTTGCTATGCTTGCAATCGCTAACATGTGCTTTATGCAGATTGATGGTAGCATACTCCGCAGCCAAAGCAATGAAGTAACAGCCATCGAAACCTGGGAGTGGTTTGGATGGCTCCTGGTTGGCAAGCCTCGAGGGTGAGGGCATCCTCGCCGGGGTTGAACCTGAGGTCCCTCAATCTCAAGGTGAACCAAGCCAAGAGTGCTTTCTGGGGACACTATCGCAAACATTGTCCGCCTCTCAGACAGACAGATGACGGCGATCCAGTGTTGCGGATCATCTGGGACAAATTCGTCCAAAGTCCAAAATCTCAAAGATCACTACAGTATTGTAGCCTGCCATATGCAGTTACATGCACAACAGCCTGGTGTGCTTTCTCTTGATTTGTTTGCATCAGGATTCAGAAAGTCCCCCCCCCCCCCCCCCTCCTAGTTGCTCTCTCTCACTGTCTCTCTCTCTTGCTCATATATATACACACACACACACACCATCCCCTTCATACAGCTGTACATCATATTCAATCATATTGCCTCTATCAGAATGGAAATGGCACTGACAGAGAGCCCATCTATATGGTAATAACACATGGGTAACTTACGCATACTCACAGTGCAGGCACAGAGAACCACGGATATTTTGCCCAGTGATCCTGCCATGCTTGTAGCTTCCCACAACAGGTTACCTGCCAACACTATATAATTCCATCTCTCTCTCTCACACAAGCAATGTCTTCTTAACCTTCAGCTGAGGAAGTGGAGTGAGGGTTGTAAAATGCATTAGCAAGATCTACATTAACCCATTATGATCAGACAGGACTAGTATTTAGTGGCAAAAAGAGTGATTGGTCCTAATTACAAATGGTAATCATTTTGAAATAGGATATTGATTCTGGGTTTGTTGAGCCTGTGGCTGTGTATAAGGCATAGTTTAGACATAATTCTTTGAACTCACAAAAAAGACAGGCAGGGGAAAGGCACAAAACAACAAAAGTAAGGCCAGAAACGAAAAGAAATCAGTGATATGAAGGGAAGAAATAAACAGACAAACACAAGGAAAAAAGTGGAAGAGGAAATGTGTTCATCCATGCTCTCCTAAATGTTCCACTCTTATCTGATGCCCATTATAAAAGGAAAAACTGTCAGATGTGACTCAGCCTGAATCCATAAAGTAACCATGGAAAGGTCAGACAGCCATCCCCAAAACTCCCAGAGGAAGAAACAGCCTTGCAACTCCTCACAAGCCCTGGTGGAGTCTCCAAGCTTTCCCCTCTGTACCTCAGTAGGTGTGTTGGGTTAGTTAACCCCACTTAATTCTGCAGGCTTAAAGCCAGAGTCCTGCACAGGTCCAATTTTGTAAACCCATTCTGACCCATACCCGCAATATTTAAAACCACATCCGATCCATACCCTACCGTAATGAAGTTTACTAACAGCCAATTCAAACAACCATTAATACTGCAAGTCTAATTTCACATGAGTTTGAGTTGAAGTTGAAAGAAAACTGGCTATTAGACTACTACTAGGCTAATATTTTGACAGTCAGCAAATGGAGCAACAGATGAGGTCACAGCAGAAAAGCATCCCAACGAAATTGCTTCTACCATTGTGAAATTGCTCAGCCTAGCCTATGCCATTTATGCTTTAAATATAATACTGTCCTTAACTTACGGTGTAACTTACCCTTAACTTAAATAAATTGACAGACTGTACCATGGGCCTGTATTGTATATAATATAAAATACTTTGAGTGAATGATGGAATGTTAGCCTATACCATACCTATACTAATACAACCTATACTATCTTGATTTAGAATGGTGTGTAAAAAAATCACTGTTTTCGACACCTCCGCTTCTGAATTAATGCCGACCTATTCAGTGTGAGGGAAGTGTTGCTCCCATGCAGTGATGAAAGCAGGTCAAAAGTGGCCAAAAGTGGAAGTGGAGTTCTGTGAGACTGCGTGCATAGATAATCTTGCAAGTACTTTAAATGCTATAATCATCACCTTGAAATGCAAGCATCGTGGATGTGTCTAAAATATAGGCCACAAATATTTTCGGTTGCACGTGATGTGACATTTGGAAAAATTAATTAGACGTGTGTTCTCTCTGCATCCAACCCAACCCAAACCCCTCCGACACAGCAGAATATTTTTCACCCGAACCCAAGTAGGACTCCGCTTCCGCTCCCGAGTGAGTCGTCTTGAGACTTATTTTATATATTCTGAATATTTTACAAATATCCTTTGCTTTGCTATGCTTGCAATCACTAACATGTGCTTTATGCAGATTGATGGTAGCATGCACCGGGAGTGGTTTGGATGGCTCCCGGTTGGCAAGCCTTGAGGGTGAGGCCATCCTTGCCGGGGTTGAACCTGAGCTCCCTTGATCTCAAGGTGAACCAAGCCAAGAGTGCTTTCTGGGGACACTATCGCAAACATTGTCCGCCTCTCAGACAGACAGTTGACGGCGATCCAGTGTTGCGGATCATCTGGGACAAATTCAGTAGAGCTCAGGTGGACCTCTTCGCGTCTGAGGATTTCCATAATGCAACAACATCCTAAGAATAGAGAAGAAGAAGCGAATAAGCTGAACTCAAAGAAGACTGACAGACTAAAATACCTCCTGAGCATTGAACTGATGTGATTTGCAGTTATTAGCACCATCTTGAGTTTTTTACTGCTAAAGAAGGTTCAATCAGTGATTAGTCCCAAAGGTTCCCTTGCTTTAGAACCCAACGTTAGCCTATACATAGATTTTTTTTTTAGCAAAGACATGAAATATAGTGCTGTCTTTTGCAAATTGTGATTGTCTTTTGTAGTGACTTAGACCCTGTTTACATGTATCTAGATATTTTTATAAACATATATTTTTTAATCTTTTTTTATTATTGCCTTTACGCGTATCCAGCGGAAGGGAGGACGTATCTGTTTGAGGTGGCTAAAACTCCCTTTTACATGTAAACGAATGGTCCAAACAGATAAAAAAATAAATGTGCATTTTCAAAAATATCTAGATACACGTAGACAGAACCTTAGATAAACAGATCAGCTTTCATGACCCTTTCATGACACAGCATGCAAATAATTTCAAGCAGCACTGTATAGTGTGTAATTGATAAATATGGAATTCTAAGATATGTTGAACAGGCTTCTGTTGAAAGAATTGTTATAGCCAATAATAATTTAGGGGAAATAAAGTTGTTAAGGAAACTAAAAGATCAATCATGCAAATAGTATGTGATTTTACCTTGTCAAGCCTATTTCTGTATTTGCTAATTAATGATTGATATAATACACACACACACACACACACACATATCTGTAGTTATGTTATTTTTGCAAGATATTATATGTATATACAATGTCTTACAAAAATGCAGCTACTTTTTATTTTTAAGGGTTCAAATTTTTTGTTTGTCTGACATTTTGGTCCCCACCGACTTCAAAAAATCTATCTGCGCCCGTGCCGCACCACCCGACATGTGGGCTAAACCACGGGTCCTGTGGGCTTTGGGTCAACCCAAGCATCGCTAACACACGCTACTCAGAAAACACAGGGGAAATTAGCCAGGCCCCCTCTAGTGAGAAATGCAATGAAGCAGTTCATTAAGTTTCAGTACAGTGTAGGTGTCACACACTGGGAAAACCAGCCTCTCTAACTGTTACTTTTATGGCATACAGGGAAGAAAAGTATAAAAAATACCATAAATATCTAAATACAACTGTCCTGCAAATCAGCCTGGTGTATGAAGTACTACGGCCACTATTTAGGTTAGGGCCAATTCATCACTTTATTAGTCTTTGCAAGCTGGGTAGACACCAAAAACATGTTACAATGCCTTTTGTGTTACTTTGTGTTGCCTTTGTGTGTACGGAAAAAACTTTAACTCCTTTAACTCCTACAAATTACCAACAACTGCTTGGAATTACTAGTTATATGGGCTAAGTGGATATATGGGTGAAAAGAAGAAATGGAAACACTGACAATCCCAGTTTATACAGTTTAGCTCAAGCTGAAACGATAACAGTCACATCCACAGGTCTTCCTAGTTCAAAGTTCTACAAATCAATAAATTATTTTTGAAGGGGAGCATGATCATTTGATCCCATCAACTGCTCTTAGCCTGTTAGACAGTAATCTTTCCAAGCCGAAGTTTCCTTCACATTGATCCCAAGTTAGCAGGCCTTAGCCCCAAAATCACGCATGTGCTAGTCAGAAGCCCACTGGAGACAGCCACAGCGATACTCAATGATGGTTTAAATGAGCTCTATCATGACAAACACACACACACCCCGCCCCCAATTTATCTGTCATAATGACCATATTACATGACAAACCCCAAAAGAGGCTCTGTATCAAACACCCCTAATATTCCTCGGCATTAATTCAGAAGCGGAGGTCTGTCACTACGCCCCCCACCAACCCCCCTTTTACCACATGTGTGTTTGCAACCTTAATTGTATGCTTATATTTTCACATACATTTGGTCTAGGATGAAAAAGTCTGCATTCTTTATCCTCCCACTATCATGCCTTCCTGTGATGCCACCTGTCAAAATTGATTGGAGTTGGAGTTGAAACGTCACTAGCTATCTCAAGGTTTGAAAAAAGTGTTGTAAATTCTATGGCTGGGGCCTCTGAACTGAGAATATATTTGGGTGTGATATTTAAATCCAGCCAGAACATTTTATTAATCATGAACATTGTCGTAAGATAGTTTGTGCACTCAAATTTGCGTGGGTTGCTGCAATCAGTTAAATCAGATAAGGGCCACTGTGCAGGGGCAAGAAATGGTGCAGGTGTTCATGGTACACACACAGCAACCAAAAGTGACTCTAAAGGGTTTGTCTGAGATCTTTCTCAAATTTTTATTAGACATAATATATGTGGTAATGCAATGGCAATCTGTATTGATAAGCGTGAGTGTTTTTTTATGGCTAGATGCAATTTCCTGTTCCTTCTGAAATACTATTATCTAATGCAAGCAAAGTCGCTGCAAAGTGTAGGCATGGCAGGTATAAAAGTCTAAGTAAATTCCATCAAACTATCCTGACAAATTGACAATATCCTCTGATAAAGAATGTAGTTAAGGCTAGTTACTTTTTTATACTGGTGGCCAGTCAGTTTATGACTGTTGTTGGTGTATTGGTTTGCTTAGTTAGCAAGAATGGGGATGTTATTTCACATTTTATAGCTAATTCAATTGGTGGCCTTACATTTATCAGATGCCTAAATGTTGGTTGTTGTTATCAGTTAAGTTGAAAGGTTTACTATTTAATTTCTTCAGCCTTTTATATAAGATCCATTATTTGCATTGGTAATTGCTGGCTGTTGCTTCCGCTGTCAATAGGCAAAACACAGTTCTTTATGGGGTCTTTAAATTGAAAAGGAACTTTTTATTACTGGAAAGAAGTAAAGAACTGGAAAGAGGTTGTATAAATAAATAAAGTCTAAGTTGTGTCACTGACAGATGCGTAATTGATCACACTTTAAATCAACATGTTTTTTGATGTGCAATTAGTATACTTGCTGCCTAAAAGGTACACAAAACCTTCCAAACATGTTCCAGAGCCATATTGTCATTGCTTTTTGACAATACAGAAATATTGCGCTATAACTAGGTTTAACTAGGACTATTTGCAACCAAATTAATTTAAAGATGTATAAAAACAAATTTTCTGATAAAAAGGATACCTTATATAGTAGCTAAAAGTTATATAGTGTTTCTTTAACTGGATTTTTTTAGGTTTTACTTATAGCCAGAAAAACATAATTTGTACACCTTGTGCCCACTGCCACATCCTGTTACGGTTACACTGGCGAGTGTCACTCTCCGCATGGGGACTGCGAGTATTAGCTCTCAGGGAGGTGAACCTCACCCATCACACTCCGTAGAGCCTCCCTGCTTGATCTTAATTAGTTCTAGATTCAATCACTGAGTCTATCTCTCCTTGAGATGTTCATTAAAGGTCTTTAACTGAGGAATGAATAGCCTGATTGCTGTTGGAAGATAAATGGTCAGGTTTGCATGTCTAAGTCCACCGACAGGTGTGAGGGGGACAAACAACTTAACCATAGTTGTTAGCTGTAGACACACCACATATGCATAGGAGACCTGCGGTATGTTTAGAGAATGTGAATTGTCACAGAAGGCTATAAATAACCTTAATAACATGAAAATGTTCCTCACATTGTTGAAATTGCAGCTGCTGGAAGGATTTTGAAATCAAACCCATTCCAACTGTTCTCTCTGATGAAATCAGATGCTTGTATGCTACAGATAGGGTGCTGTTTATGACCTCAGTGTTTCTTTGCTTATGTATATATGTCTGTGTCCATATGTGTCTGGTACCTAATCATATTGTTAAAGATAGGAGTACTCTTGGAGTACTCTAACTGATGGTGCGTGATGGTGCATGACATCACATGAGATCGCAGACATTTTGGGTTACTCACAATGGTAGTTTAATAAACAGTGTGTTTGTGTGTCTGCACACTCTTTGCTAATACAAGCATGAAAGAATACCATGTGCCTGTGTGTATGTACACTCACTCACTCGTCTATACTGTCTACATACACATGTACATATACCCCCGCAGTCTACAAGGTTAGATAAAGGACAGTTATAAGTCTGTAAACAGATCTATATCTATGCTAAATGTCAATGTACAGTTTTAAACAAGTAAATGTGTGCATATATGTTGGCTTGTGTATTAGGATGGCACATATGAATATGGGCATGTAAATGAGCACAAAAATAAGCATTATAAGTGATATAAGTGGGGCATATTGTAGCAGAGTTGGCAGTGTGTGTCGGAGTGTATATGTTTGTGTATGTACTATATTGATATAATTTAAATGAATGAATAACCCAGGGATATAGGATGACTTTTGTGTCTGTGTGTCTGCAACTTCATTACCCTTTTCCTCAATGCTGTGCAATAATCAAGAGCAGGAGAGAGAGAGAGTAAACCTGACTGCAGCTACTGTCTGGTAATATTCACATTTAGATGTTTTGCATGAAGCCCTAAGCTCCCTATTCTCAATTCGTAATTACAACCATGTTTCTTTGAAAAAAAAAAGCCGTATGCCTGCAACATGCCTGAATTACTCAGATGGAGCCAAAATGTCAACTTTTATGAAATGATTAGAATTGCTGTTTGGGTATTCTGACATAGTTGATGTTTGTTTACAGCGTGCGGAGGAGACGAAGTAACAAAATATCTGTGACCATGACTAAATGAAAAACTATGACAAAAATACAGCAAATCATTCATTGCACTGATTCAAAAGTGTGGGTCTTTATTAAACAGTTGTAGGCAAACAGGTTTATACTGCCTATCCAAATAAATGAAACTAAAAAGTGAGTTTCTGTGGCCCATTCAGTTAGTCTTAGTTTCCGGCAAACTATTCGGCCTATGTTGAACCAAATTTTCTTGTTCTTTTTCCTACCAACAGCACTCTGTGACCTCGAACAACTTGGCTATGAATGGATTCACACCGGATTTCTCCATTAAGAGTTAACAATATTCTCTACATTGGATTCCTGTGTTTGTCTACATAATAGCCTAAAGAGAATACAAGGTGTTAGTAGATGGATATTTGGTTTGATGCTGGCAGGCATCATTGAAGATGAAAAGCCTCTTACTGTGTGACTCAGTCTAGAGAGGTGAACACACTTCTCCAGGATTTCTGAAGTGAGGAGGATTCGCTGGAGACCACTGACTCAGTAGGGTCTTACTGATACAAGAAAACACAGAAAGGAGTCTCACCCCTCAGTCAACAGAAGGTAAGGTTCCATTACGTCAACAGTGACTCCAACATGAACATGTATACATGCAGTATATGTAATAACAGAATACAGACTTGTGTACATATATACAACCATTAGCAAAATTGTTGACTGCAAAATCAGGCATCAGTCCCCTCACCCCACTCCCAAACAACACTCTCAGACCCAATTACAGAGATTGGCTCCATACGGTCTCTGGAGGACAAGAGAGGAGAGGAAGTTATACTCTACTGCTGTGCTGCTATTTTTGGGCTCTGAGAGTTGGAAGTCTCACCCACTGAGAGACTTCTCTGACAGGGTAGAATACAGCAGCAGTCATAGCCACCTCCTGTCACCCAGACATATGTAGTCATGGTGCGCCCAGTCACAAGAGAACACGTGTGTCTGTATGGAGTCATATGCAGACACCTATCCACACCTGTACAATCATATACGCAACAGGGATGTCACCTGAGAAGTGAAAAACATCTAGCATCCCACTTGCCTGCTATTACTCATTGCAAGGTCTCCCTCTCTATCTCTCTCTCTCGTATACACACACACACACACTTTCCTATGAGAGGTTGCAGAGTTCAACAAAATATCTCAAAGCCACACTGAAAGTTAGACTCACAAAAGTCACAAATCTCCCTCTTTGCCACATGTCTGAAACACACACACATATTCATACAAGGCCATTACTGTCACTATAATGAAATGCTTCAACAAAGCGAGCCAAAATGAAAGTCTGTGACAGTGATGCGGCCACTGTTTTCTGCAGTATATTTCACCCTCACTCAATCATGCCCCTCAGAATAGCAGTACTAATACTTCTTCCAAATGGCTCCAGTGTTCCTTTTGTGGGCCACACAAAGGAAGGCAGCGAGTGTTAGAGACGGAATGAAGGATAAGGGAGATGCCTTGGCTGAGAGGAAGTGATTCATTTGCTGTTTGCTGTGCTCGCCGGTAAATCATGAAGCGTGAGTAAACACATTTAGGCCTCTTACATAACCAGGCAAGAGAGAGAGGGAGAGAGAGCGAGAGCGGGGCTTGAGTTCAGATCCTTTTGTCCTTCAGGAACATATGAGCTGCATGATTTACGAATAGAGAGAAACTTTTCATAGCTGGTGCCTGGCTGACTCCTTTCTTCTCTCTTGTATGTGCCTCAAGCCTGATTGATGGAGCACAGAGCACCCCCCTCAGCCTTCCCCCACGCCTACTTTCCTATGAACTGTATACATTCCATATCGTTTAATTACCCATGATTCCATCTCTCCCAGTAAACTATTTAAGAAGGCAGTGAATACCCTTCTCATTCCCATAGCAGTCAGTGTGCAAAAATGAATGGTACTCATGGGTGATTAATCCAGTAGTGACACTTATTGAGATGCACTGCCCCCATGAGGTCAAAATAAATATGGCAAGGCACACTGAGCATTATGTATGAAATGATCATTGGTATGATGTAATTCTGTTTGAAAAGCTGGATTGGTTGCAAAATAACTATAATAATAATAGTAATAATAATAATAATAATAATACATTTTATGTTGAATGTAGATATATAATAGTTTTTACTTTAAAGTACTTTCAGTGACAACCATTTTAATGCTGTCTACCATTTAAAATGTGCCAGAGTGGCATCAAATCTATAATAGAAAGGCTCTTTCCATAAACATGAATTGAATTACCAGCAGTGTCTCACAGTGGCACTGCTGTGTCTCAGATCATACCATTCTTTCTCTCTTTCTTTTTTTTGTCTTTATTCCCAGGAGCATGGCACCTGGTAATTACAACCACACAGTGGAAAGGTCGGTGTTAACAAGACAGCTGCGCTAATTACCCACCAAGAAATTAACCTTCCTAAGACCACAGGCACCAGGCCTTTACACACGCTTAGTCTCCAGCTAAGCTTTTAGGTGGATACATGTCTGACAGTTTCTGTCCTGTAATGGTGGAGTGTATCCACCTGACATTTGATGTTGGTTTGTCACTTTTCCTCATTAAGGCCCCATGCGTTAGCTAAACTTGCTTTTTTTTATTTGCCTCCATTTAGCCACCTGGCTGCCAATCTAACCACTGTAATGATTGGGACACAGCTGAAACATGTGGGTGTGTTCTAAGTAGGAGCATCACACGTTTAGTGTTGGGAACCAGTGATTGTCCATTCACACTGCAGGTGACAACACAGGCAGAAGGTGAGAACTTGGTTGAGTGTCTGAGATGACTGGTTGAAATGTTACACAATGCAAACTGTAACCATTTCAGTCGCCAAGTCGGTTGCCTGAAGCAGAATACATGTTATATCAGGTTTATCAAGTTTATCAGGCAGCACTGACTTTTCAGCTGTTTTTTTTTTTTTTTTTTTTTTTTTTTTTGGGGGGGGGGGGGTCCCATTGCAAAGGGTGCTGTTCTTACCCCTACTTCATTAGGTGCTGGTCAGCATGGATGTGTGAACATATCAACATTTCATTAGCATAGTGCTATTCTAAATGGATTGGTTCCAGTGAAGCCTCAGACACAAAGCAACATTCTGAAGAGGGGGTGGAGGTAAGGTGTGGGTGAGGAACAGTAGGCTATCAGAGTTTTACTCTTGATTTTCTGAGGTTGTCATTGGAATTGACAGAAGCACAAAAGGTTGAGTCCCGAAGAAAGGAACATTTTCCTCATGCTTGCCAAGAAATATACTGTCAATGCTGTTTTACAAGTTTACAAACCAGCTTTCAGGCATTGCAGGCATAGATGAGTCAGTTTAGACAGCTGATTGTTTGACCTTTCTTGTGTGTCAAAAATAACTCTGTAAGAGAATTCAGAGTTCATTCATTAAAGGTTCAAATCCCAGCTGCAACCGTTGTGCCCCTGAGCAAGGCACTTAACCCTAAGTTCCTCTAGGGGAGACTGGCCCTGAACAATTGATAGTTGACAAAAATGTGAGTCACTTTGGATAAAAGTGTCTGCTAAATGCATAAATGTAAATGTAAAATGTTGGATAAGATTCAACATCTACATTGAAGCTAATCATTGTGACAGGTTGCATGCAGGCAAGGCCTACCTCTGATATTTACATAATGGACTTTATTAACAATCAATGGCAGACTTTCTATGTTTCAAATATTGGTATGTTGTTCTTTAAAGCCCTATTAGTCAGGATTCTCAACTTTAGGAGCAAGACTGAGACCTGCAGTTCATTGGAACTGTTTCTGCACAAGTTCATGAGTTCCCAAACATCCTTAAAAACCTGGAAGACTAGAGACTACATTTCTAGTCATGGAAAACACCTGGAAACTAATAAAAAATTAGCCTCGTATTCAGATTGGTAGTTAGTGCATCATGGTTCTTGTTTTTAGCATGGAGTCATGAATCCACGTACCAAATGTTGTAGAAGTGTTGCTGAGATATAAGGTCATATTTATTGTGAACCCTCAGAATAGGTTCTTGAGTCCACACACTTGAGTTGATACCCCTGAACCCTTTTTACATTATTTTGGGTATGTGGGGGGCTATGGAGTGTCAATGTAGTAGTGATCGGCTATTAGATTGTATGTTCTGATATTCATAATGAAGTCTTTTCATAGAAACTATGAAAAAGGTGTTTAAAATTCTCAAGGGGAAAATCCCCAAACCTTCCTAACACAGAGGTGGTAACTCTCTCCAAGTTCCTGGGTGTTCACCTAAACAATAAACTGTACTGGTCCTATGACACAGATGCCCTGTACAAGAAAGGCCAAGTTTGTCTGCACCTCTAGAGAAGACTGGGGTCTTCTGGAGTGGTAGAGGCTTTTTTTAATGACTCTGTGATGACTTCTGTCACTTCCTGTGCTGTGGTTAGCTGAGGTTGTGCTTTCACTTAGAGACAAAGAGACTGAACTAGCTGGTGAGGGGGGCATGTCCTGGGTTGTGCACTGGACCCTGTCACAATTATTGGAATAGTTTTATCTCTGTTACAAGTAATCAACAATATTTAGGTTTTTTAAAGGGGGGGTTATAGTCCACCATCAAGGTTTGTTGCAATATTAACACTTAATTCAGTGACATCATTATTTACATTCTAAAAAAATAGACTTTCCAATTTATTTTGACTTGACATGCACTGCAGTACTTTGGTTGTTTTCAGTATTTATGTCATTCTGTTTGTTACTGTGATTATTATTATTATTCCAATTTTAGGTAGAAACCCAATGAGCCTTTGGAACTTCCTAGTTTATGCAGTGCATTGGTTGAAGAGAATGTTCAACTGATGGCATCTTGTCATTTGTTTTGGCTGGGAGGTTGGACTTTCCAGTAGCCTACAATTTTTCCACTCAACTGGTTTGAGTGAAATGCCTCTACACACTGTTTTAGACGTTTTCCTGACATACATCTTGTGAAGTTTAGGTAAGTACTCTTGTTATTTTATGCTTTCCAGACTAGCATTGACTGAATGCATTATTTTCAGTGTAATGACAAAAATGGTTAGAGCAATTATCAAACCATTATCAAACCATTATCAAACAGGTGAAGTGTGACCTCTTTGGAAGCCATGTTTGTGTGGGAGTTCAGTGAGATCGAATATAGAAATCCAGACCTCTGGATTTCAAATAGATTCTGTGCACATTCTTGGATGGGTTTCTAGGCCGTGTCATTGCTAGCTATATATTACTATCTTGGCCAGCATACTGTTTCTCCAGTTGTAGAACCATCAAGATTGTGATGGCAACACTGTCTAGAAACTCACCCCACTGGAGCATCTTTGTGGCCACCATTCATTGGTTTACTTTCTTTAGCTTCAGTTGCTCTGATTTAAATAGATAGATAGACAGACATATATCCATAAGGAAATTAAGGTGTCCAGTAATAAACAACATAAACATGAAAGTAAAAAATGTAGCCAGTCAGTCCAGTAGCCAGTAAGAGAGTCGATGCCAGTTCAGTCCAGTCCAGGGCAGTAAAAGTATGTACATGTGGGGGGATACCACATAGTACAGAGGGGCAGTGTGCAGTACAAATACTTAGGTCAGTCACACTTCTCCCCTTCTGTGGCCTTCGTACTTACTCTTACACTACTTTACTTCACTTTGTTATGTACATAGTTAATCAGTACATTTAAAAAGAAATTTTTAAAATGTTCAGGACAGGAGAATGAGGCGTGAGATCCCTGATTATCTCTGTCCATGCTCTCTCGCGCCTCATAATGTTAAAAATTATTTTTCTGTTGGTGTTATTTGATGGGCTGTTTAGTTTGTGGTTGAAAAGTCATGTTTGCATTTATGCAGAGTGTTACTGAGTGAAGAGCCTAATTATACAGGACTATCTCCTCTGTAGGCCTCCTTTGTTTAACTTGACGGTGTTTTTCCATTTTGTCTCAGATTTTCTATGAATCAAAACACAAAGTCTAAAAGAGAATTTGCGCATGTTTGGACAGAGAGTGCTGTTATATTGTTGGTTATGTGCTGGTTGCCTGCATCTGGTGGAGGTTGTGTGAAATCTGTCAGTTGCATCAACTCGCATTTTGTGGTCAAACACTCACTTTCCAATTCACTCACACATCAATTTCAGTGAACATCCACCACTGGAAAACTGCAGATTATATCCATGGCTGCTGTAAGATAATTACTGAGGACACTAGAGGGTTTGTTCAGTCCATGGGCTGAGGTTCAGCAGAAAGTCCAATATTCTGCTGAATTAGAAACTGAATCCTGGATTCATCAATCAAATAATAATAATCTATACTCTTTTGATCATATGAGAGAAATTTGGTCTCTGCATTTAACCGGAATAGCCTGTAAATCAAACCTTTCCTTGTGCTCTTTAGGCTGTCAAGTCTAGTAACACTGAAGGGAAAACTGGTATGCAAGCAATGTTGAAT
The DNA here is from genome assembly GCA_027481765.1 of Tenualosa thibaudeaui. Classification (NCBI taxonomy): domain Eukaryota; kingdom Metazoa; phylum Chordata; class Actinopteri; order Clupeiformes; family Clupeidae; genus Tenualosa; species Tenualosa thibaudeaui. The sequence continues at coordinate 2,319,373 of JAIFZK010000001.1, read as the reverse complement.
AGGGACCAACACATGGAGTTGATAATGGTCTCCTTTTAAGTTGTTTACTTAACTCATGTTCATGGTATCCTCCAAAACTGTTTTCTCCCTTATTTCTGTATTTTCTTTTCTTTTCTTTTCTTTCTTTCTCTTTTTTTCTTTCTTTCTTTCCCTCTCTCTCTCCAAAAGGTTGACAACCTTAGGCAAGTTCACTTGTTGTAAGCACTCAGCTCATGTATAAAAGCTGTGATTGTTGCACTATTGTGCGGTGAACTGCAGTTTCTTTTCTTTGTTGTTATGCTGATGGTCACCAGTGACTACCGCTGCCCCAGATCACTTGGTGGAGAACATAAAACGATATTTGAGCCTTGATATGTGTATCATGTTTGCACTATTCTCTATTGTTCCTTCTGTCTCTTTACTGTCTTTGTTAAAAGTATGCCATTTTAAAATGACTCATAGACGTGGCTGAATACAATGGATTTGTTGACTTAATGAACACTGCATGCATCAGGACACTTCCTGATACTGTCTGTAGACCACAAACAGACAGCGTCTTGGTGACACAGTTCTTAGAATAAACAAGCACAGTCTTAGCCGTACTTGACATAATGCCATTTCATTTCATTTATTGCCTGACTTTGGCTGTCAGTCAAATTAGGGCCAACAAACAACTTAAACTGGACTGCACTGAACTGTCAAAACTATGTTCATGTGTTTTACACTGTAGATTTGCTATTGAAACTGAAAATTACAGACATCCAGTGCGGATACAAATTTGACTCACTAGAAGGGGTTGCATTAACTCTCAATGCACATATAGTGTCATGTGATCGACTGGTAGGGTAATAGGGGCTAGGGCTATGGTGATGTATGGTATGGTAGGGCTATGGTAGGTGGTGTATGGTAGGGCTATGGTAGGTGATATATGGTATTATAGGGCTATGGTAGGTGAATGTATTATAGGGCTATGGTAGGTGATGTATGGTAGGGCTATGGTAGGTGAATGTATGGTAGGGCTATGGTAGGTGATGTATGGTAGGGCTATGGTAGGTGATGTATGGTAGGGCTATGGTAGGTGATGTATGGCAGGGCTATGGTAGGTGAATGTATGGTAGGGCTATGGTAGGTGATGTATGGTAGGGCTATGGTAGGTGATGTATGGTAGGGCTATGGTAGGTGATGTATGGCAGGGCTATGGTAGGGTATGGTAGGAGAATGTGCAACCTAGCGAGAATTGACAGGTGGGGAGCAGCACCAGCAAAGTCGGTCTAACAGGCATAAGAACTAAAACAGTCAGGTCCTACCAAGGGGAGAAGGAGGAAAGTGTAATGTGGATTTAGTGTGGAAAAATATTTCTAATCATCATTTGCTGGGGCCAAAGAGAACAGGTGGAAATTCTGCACTCTGTGAAGTGGGGAAAAGGGTGTAGTGGGCACTGGAAATGGGAGTATAGAGTCCCTATACTTCTTGAAACAATTAATTTATGTATGTCTCATTTACTTATACCATTATATCAATAAGGCAATGTTACCAGTGATACCAATACGTTTACACATCAAGCAAACCTCTCCAATAAGCCCTCTATTGTCAAAAAAAAAAATACAAATACAAGTGAACATTATAGGGTGACCATAATCATACAGTGATACTATCAACATAGGTCTTGGTGGTGCGTGTGACTCTTTGAAATTAGGCAAAATCATGAAAATCGCTGACAGGCAAAATGCTTTGTGACAGGTGATTTATGTCAATGCAAAGATGAAAAGTGAAAACATATCATTCAGACAATGAAAGCATTTTATTCAAATTTAACAACTAACTTACCATGTTAGTTGATAAAGCCATGTGGGATCAACTAATGTAGATCGATGGTTGTTTCTTGATTTTGTTTGGGGTGTTAAGCCCACCTACATCGCCTCAGTGTAAAAAGCCTGTTTTTAATTGAATCTGTAGCTCAGTCAAAGGGAATGAAGCACAAAAATACAAAGTCTGGTGGCCAAGCTGAGCTACAGAGTGAAATCAAATTACTCACAGATCAGAATGGGTTTTCCCTGCCTACTTTGGAACGACACATAATACTCTCAATTAATGAATGACACTACGCGTTATACCACTAATACTTATCTTGTATTTCAAATAAAAAACATTTACAGTAAAATCTTTTTGTCAGAGATAAAGTAAGAGCTTTTCTAAATGAGCAAAGTATTGGTGTTCACTACACACAATGACAGCATAAAACTGAGGTGACTGTGACAACCCCTCCTACAACAAATGTGTAGAAGAAACAAGATACAAAACCAAACCTGTTTAGCAGGTTCCCGACACCAAAAAAATCTTAGAGAAGTCAGCCCACACTTCTCAGTGTTAGTCTGTAAGCTTTGCAAATCATTAAGCATGTAAACCAGCAGTGCATCAAGGTAGGGGCAGCAAAAATTTTAATGGAAGGTAAACATATTGTGTATGCTGAGAACTGGCCAACGTAATGATTTCCTTTGTGTCTTTTGCTATTAATTTGATGAGTTAAAAGGTCCCTCAGAGCTGACAGATAGTTAATTTATTAATTCATGTTAATTAATTTAGTCACTTTTATTATTTAATGTTGTTTTGAAAATGCATGTATGTGTGTTTGTATGTATGTATGTTTTATGCATTTATTTATGTATGCTATTAGCTTATTTTGGTGTCATTTAAAAAGTATGGTCCAAGTTATATAAATCTTTTGGAGGACCTTGTCATGTCACAAGTGTTTAAGTAAAGACAAGGGGCTGAAAGGTAACAGTCATTCTTTTATGGCATACTGCTGGTTGTCATAACTATACAGAACATGTTAATATAATTTATTATAGTAACACTTTATAAGCGCGCACACATATTTGCCATTAACAAGCTGCTTATTAACATGCACATTAATAACATAGCCATTTGTTATTCTCAGGAACAATTATTCTCAATCAAACATAACTAGGACTTATTTGGACAACATTAGAAGTTGTAGCTTTGGGTTTTGTTCCTATGAATAGACACTCTTTTCTCAGTATTACTGAACTGTACTACTGTACTGTACTGTACTACTCTACTACTGTACAAGCAATAGCTTTCCCTCCATTTTTGTTTCACAGTAATGCCAATGGCAGAGCATGTATCGATTGTGATCATAATTGCCAGCTGGGTTTTGGTGTCACAAGGCTTCCATGAAGTTTCAGACTCTTCTCTGCAGGTAAAGGCCATATGTTGTCATCACTTATCTAAATAGTAGGTTTGGGTTTACATCTCATCATAGGTCAACATTGACATCACAAGTGTCAGGGCTGCAATACATGGTCTTCTTTTCGGGTTGCTTTTGATTTAAATTCATGTCACAAACACTGAGCTCACAGCAGAAAGAGAATGGATATGTTAAGATAGTATTAAGATGGTTAGTGAACTCAGTGGCATAGAAAGCCATGACACTGCTCATCAACCAACACAGGAACATGTGACTGAACATCTGAATGTTATCAAGCAGACCAGGCTAGATTGATGTTTTATTCAACTCTAGCACTTGGCCACTAGATGGAGGTAAGAACTGACCTTTGACTGTCTGAGCCTAATTACAGTATGCCATGCACTGTATGGTTTTACAGTTCAAAAGTTTGTCAATTTTAATGTAAAAAGTGAAACTCTGACATGATATAGATTAATTACACACAAGGTTATGAAATTTCAAGCTATTATTTTATTTAATTTGGATGATTATGTTTTTTTACTTACATCTAATAAAAACTTTAAAAAAGGATTTTTAAGACAGAAATGTTGCCCTTCTGAATAGCATGCTCATGTATAAGCTCAGTGCTTGGTTGGGCCTCCTTTTGCATGCATTACTGCATGGTGTTGGTGTGGCATGAAGGCAACCTACCTGTGGCATTGCTGCAAGGTGTGATGGAAGCCCAGGTTTCTTTAATAGCGGCTTTCATCTTGTCTGCATTGTGGGGTCTTCACCTCATCTTCTCTTGACAATACCACCTGGATTTCCTATAGGCTCAAGTAAGTTAAGTGGCCAATCAAGTGCAGTAATTCCATGGTCATTACACCAGGTATTGTCACTTATGGCAGTGTGGGAAAGGGGGCCAGTCTTGTCCTGAAGAAGATCTGCATCTCCATATTTCACTGTGTGTAATGAATCTATATAATCTATAGGTTTCACTTCTTTATACTGAATTACAGAAAGTAATAAACTTTCTCCAGATTGCAATACATTAGGTAGAAGAAAAATGTATTGAAGCTGAGTTAGAGCTGAGACCCAATGTGCTCTCATAGTGGAAGGGAGATTGGGTGGAAGAGGGAATAGATTGGGTGGATTTATTCAAAATGGTGTACTCTGTGCCTGCTGGATTGTTAAAATAAGGCCTTTGTGGATAATGCCTTTGTATTAGTAGGTATGAGAATGACAGAATTTTGTACAGCGCAGACCAAATAGTGAAAAGATAGACAATGTTAACTGATAAGGCCAAGGAAGGTTAGTTTTCCTGTGCCCACATCAGTTAGCATTAGCTGTCAGTTTGCAAATTCTGACTATGTTTTTTGGACATCAAGCAATTGGCTGTTCAGTGCATTACCACAAGGTCTGCATAAGTAGTAGTAGGTGGTAGTATAGTTGTTAAGGAACCTGGCTACTGTGCAATTAGCTTGAAAAGTTGTGGGTTCAATTCCAGCTGCTACCGTTGTGCCCTTGAGAAAGGCACTTAACCCTAAATTACTAAATTACAATTGATAGTTGACAAAAATGTAAGTTTCTTTGTATAAAAAGTGTCAGATAAATGTAAGGAAAAGATAAAGGGGGTAGAAGAAACTCTCTGTTAAAGTGAATGCTTCAGCAGGATTAATTTATCTTTATTTTTATAGAATATATAGTAAATCACGACACCTGCATGAGTTCATTATAAGTAAATAATGAAAGTGTGGGTGTATAACTATTTTCTCTGTCATTTGCAGTTACTGAATAGAGATGGGAAACTGCAAAGACAAAAACGCCAAGGTTGGTTGGATTTTTGTCAAATGAGTCAGTAAGAATGTCAAGAACAGTGACTAAAATGAGTGATTGTGTGATATTTAAAATGTGGCTTTAAAATGAATATGTTTAGAAAGATCTAGTGTGTTCACACCACTTCTGTGTTCTCCAGTTTCCCTGAATATGAATGCCTCCTGGGAGTTTATTGCTGAAGTAGATTGTATCTGATGTTAAATTGTTGGCACAGCTTAAGTCAAGCATGTTAAAGCATGTTAAGGCATGTTCAAGGTGGTAATACATCACAAGGTGCATTAGATTAGATTAGATTAGATTCAACTTTATTGTCATTACTCATGTATAAATACAGGTAATGAAATGTGGTTTGGCATCTAATCAGAAGTGCAACGAGCAGTAAGTGCAGTATATACAGTATATGTAATATGTACAGTTAAAGAGCAAAATATATTCAGATAAGAGTAGTAATAATAAATAGGCAGAATAATAATTAATCAGAAGAGCATTACACATGTACGGTGAAGAGATAATGAGGGTAATATACAGATGTGCTATATAGATTCAATATAAAGGGCAATATACAGATGTGCTATAGAGATAGGTATGTACAGATGTATTAAGTGTTAAGTATATACAGATGTACAGAAGTATATACAGATATGCAATATACAGATGTGCTATAGAGATAGTTATGTACAGATATATTAAGTATATACAGATGTACAGATCTGCAGTCCAAGGGCTATAGCAGCAGAGTGCAGTGTGAGGTTCAGTGTGGGACAGAGTTCAGTAGTGTGACGGCTGTGGGGAAGAAGCTGTTCCTGAACCTGGTGGTTTTAGTCTGGAGGCTCCTGTAGCGCCTTCTGGAGGGGAGGAGTTGTAATAGTTTGTTGGCAGGATGAGAGATGTCCTTCAGAATGCTGTGTGCCCGTCGCAGACATCTTTTCTTGTGGACATCCTCAATGGCAGGAAGTGGAGTCCCTGTGATTATCTGAGCAGATTTCACCACTTGCTGCAGAGCAATTTCCATACCAAACTGATGCTCTCGATCGCACAGCGGTAGAAATTGCTCAGGATGCCAGTGGACAGGTGTTTTTTCTTTAGTGTCCTTAGGAAGAAGAGACACTGGTGGGCCTTCTTGACCAGGCTTGAGGTGTTGGTCAACCAGGACAGGTCCTCGGAGATGTGGATCCCCGGGAATTTGAAGCTGGTAACATGTTCCACAGCCATACCATTGATGTGGATGGGGTCATGGGTGTTTCCCTTCTCTTTCCTGAAGTCCACGATGAGTTCTTTGGTCTTGCTGGTGTTCAAGAGCAGGTTGTTGTCAGCACACCATGCAGCCAGGTGCTTCACATCTTCCCTGTAGTCAGATTCATCGTCACTGATGAGTCCAATCACCGTGGTGTCATCTGCAAACTTGATGATGGAGTTGGATCCATACGCAGGCCTGCAGTCATGGGTGAAAACGGAGTAGAGGAATTGGGATAGCACACAGCCACTGTGGTGCTCAGTGACAGGGTGGTGGACCGGTTCTGGCCTGACCTAACAAACTGGGGTCTGTTGGTCAGGAAGTCCATGATCCAGTTGCAGATGGGGTTGCTGATGCCAAGGTTGCCGAGTTTGGCGATTAACTTGGAGGGCATGACTGTGTTGAATGCTGAGTTGAAGTCAACAAACAGCATTCTTGCATATGCATTCTTGTCCAAGTGTGAGAGCACACAATGAAGCGCTGTGGATATCGCATCTTCTGTGCTTCTGTTGCTTCTGTAGGCAAATCGGTGAGGGTCCAGTGTGGGTGGCAAGCATTTCTTGAGGTGTGCCAGAACCAGTTATTCAAAGCAATTCATCACTATGGGCGTGAGTGCTACAGGGCGGAAGTCATTCAAGCACGTAGGTGATGAGTGTTTCGGCACTGGCACTATGGAGGTGGTCTTGAAGCATGCTGGTACTGCTGCCTGGGCCAGGGACCTATTGAAGATCTGTGAAGACCCCTGCAAGCTGCCCAGCACAGGCTCTCAGCATGCATCCAGGAATGCCGTCAGGTCCAGCGGCCTTACGGGCATTGATGTGGCCCAGTGCGCTGTGGACATCTGTGACAGTGAGTGTGAGAGTATGGTGGTCGTCAGGGGGAAGGGTGATGGCAGTCTTATCCCTGTTGTCCTTGTCAAAGCGAGCATAAAAGTAATTTAGCTCGTTGAGGAAGGACAGATCCATGGCTGTCTGTGTGGAGTTGCTGGGCTTGTAATCAGATATGGCCTGAATACCCTGCCACATGCATCGGGGGTCAGAGGCTGTGAAGTGTTCCTCCACCTTCAGCTCGTAGGTGTGCTTGGCCTTCTTGATGCCCCTCTTCAGGTCAGTCCTAGATGTACTGTAGGCCTGTGTGTCCCCTGATCTGAAGGCATTGTCACATGCCTTCAGTAGAAGCCGCACTACCTTGTTCATCCATGGTTTCTGATTTGTGTATGTGATGATCTGTTTTAACTTGATAAGCAAACACAGTGGGGTTTATTAGCTCGCTTACACCACTGTTGCCATGTCTGGGGAATGTGAATGTGAATGTATGTTTTGATTGCTAAAGCAGTCATGTTTCTAAAATTTGGCCTACTTTCAGCCACACATCAACTCATTCACGAACCTACCAACTGCTGTTACTAGCTCTAAATGCAGGTTTGCAATGTCCCATGGTTGCTAAAACCCATTTGTTTGTTCCAAATTTTAGGTTGTTTAGCACAGAAGTTCTCAAACATTATTGGGCTAGGGACCCCGCATTGAGCAGAACATTTTCCAAGGGCCCCTCATAATCACAACACAAATTAACCCTGGTTAATTTGGTCCCCTTTCAGATGTACAATGTATTCACATACATTGTTTGCAAATAAAGATAATTTTCAACATTGAGGTAGAATTATTTTTGACAGAGTTTGAGAGATATTTTAGGTTTCGTGTGAGGTCACTCAGCAGACTACACTCTCGTCTGGGTTAATAGACGTCACCATTGACGATAAGGTTCTGCCATGCTAACTAATGGTTTTAGCTGGCTACCTGCTAGGTCGCTCAGTAGCGGTTAAATGGAAATATACTCCTTACCTAATGTGTGTTATGCTGTGATTCAGTTCAGTTCTGTGAACTCTGTGGTCTTTTCCACAGTTGCTAAAAGACTGGTTGTTGAAATGCTCATGAATAATGGCAAAAATAGCATTATTCTCAGTGATGTCACGTATGCGACTGTGGCTGTAGTCATTGGAGTTACAAACGTTAACAATGATCTGATTCAACAGTCATGAGACGAACTGCAACTAGATCTACGATCTAAGTGCCTTTTTATAGCCTAAATATTTTTTTCTACTTACAGGTGTTAACAGTACACCATCTGCATATAAGATTGATATAACTGTGAATATCACAGCACTGGAGGACCTTGATAAATTGAGAAAAATCCTGGATAAATTTGTTTTCCCCTTCCAACTCAGTCAGCAGATTCAAATCACTGATATTAACATCACAACAGGTAAGTGTAGGCAGGTAAAATACAAAACTAATAGAATGACACCTGCATTAAAAGTGCAGTCAAAAAGGATACAAATCAAGCTCCACCACATAATATATATTTCTGCGGGGGCGTACAGTGTGCTACCCTAATGGCTCTGTCTATATTATAAAGGTACATTAATTAGTGGTGATTAATTCATTAGGCAATTTAGTAAAGAGGATTCCTCTGCCTTCCATTGATGTAAAATTACTTTTATATAATCAACATAATTATTTATAAAGCTACATATACAAAATATAATCAACATTTCTCATGAACTCACCACAGCAAAAACTGGTTTGTGTTATGCAGATTTTTAGTTATTTCAGTGATGAAAAATTATTCTCTTTTCAGTTGAATAGATACCGTCAAAACACTCCTAATCCATTCTTCTCTGCCACTGGCTGCTGTTAGATATAATAAGTTGTTACAACGACATGATACTGATGAACTGCATGTGATTCCTCAGTGTGTTCCTCAAACTCGAGTGGATATCAGTGTGTGTGTGAGAAGCAGTATGCCTGGCCCCATGATAGCTGCATCACATATGGATCCTGTGATGAGTTCAGTGAAGGAACCTGTGGATGTATCAATGGGTTACCAACAGTTGGACCGCTCTGCCAGAGAGGTTGGTTCCTTTACTATTTTATTTACTTCAGGTGAGGAATTGAATCACAAAATACAAAATTCAATTTAAAATCTAAAGATGAAGTCAAATTTGAGAAGCGCTTCTTGCCTCAAAACTGACATTGAACCCTTTCAGATCAGTCTATGGATCCAAATAAAGAGGCTTTCTAATACTTTGTATGCACATCTATAAATCTGGTATGCATGTATGAGTTTCTCAGAATTGCATGTTTTTTTCACTGTTGGTAGATGTAAATGAATGTGACTCTGTTCCATGTGGTCCAAAGTCCACATGCTCCAACACCATCGGCAGCTACAACTGTTCTTGCTGGAAAGGATACTCCCCAAGAAATGCATCTCTGTCCATTAGTGTGAACAACTCATGCATAGGTATTTAGATTTACCTTTTGATGCAGTTTTAGTCTTATGTCATCAATCATTACATTTTCAACTTAATGCCCTTTTCCGACAGATGTCAACGAATGTGAGACTGATCCATGTGGTCCAAACTCCACCTGCTCCAACACCATTGGCAGCCACAACTGCTCTTGCTGGAGAGGATACATTCCATTTAATACATCTCTGAATGTTAGCAGGAGCAACCCATGTATAGGTTTGTGTTTCAGTTTTCCAGTTTACCATAATTTCTCCAACTATCTACTGTGGTTCATACATAGATTTAGGGCTGAAACTATTGCCCAAGTGACTAATTTGATGATGCAATGGATTCACTTAAGAACTTTCAATTGTCACCTGACATTAGAAGACATTTCCCCAAGTATTGCATCACAGCTATATCTTTAAATTAATTGAATTACTGTCCCCCACAGATATCAATGAATGTGACTCTGATCCATGTGGTCCAAACTCCACCTGCTCAAACACCATTGGCAGCTACAACTGCTCTTGCTGGAAAGGATACTCCCCAAGAAATGCATCTCTGTCCATTAGTTTGAACAACTCATGCATAGGTATTTAGATTGGCCTTCAGGTTTGGTTTTATTTTTGCTTCCCTTCAATCATTACACTTTTAAAGCAATACCTTTTCCCCATAGATGTCAATGAATGTGAGACTGATTCATGTGGCCCAAACTCCACCTGCTCCAACACCATTGGCAGCCACAACTGTTCTTGCTGGAGAGGATTCACTCCATCTAATACGTCTCTGAATGTTAGCAGCAGCAACCCATGTATAGGTTTGTGTTTCAGTCTTACTGTTTACCATTTCCCGACAATCAACTGTGGTTCATACATAGATTAAGGGCTGAAACTATTGCTCAAGTGACTAATTTGATTCACTCAAGAACCTGGGATTTCAGTATTCATATGTTCCCTTGCTAGTCACTTAGAAGTCATTTTCCCAAGTATCGCATCACGGCTATCTTATTTTGAACAACTCGTGCATAGGTATTTAGATTGACTTTCAGAGTTAGTTTTATTCTTATTTCCCCTCAATGATTAAAGTTTTAAGGCAATGCCTATTTATAATAGTTGTCACTGAATGTGAGACTGATCCATATGGTCCAAACTCCACCTGCTCCAACACCATTGACAGCTACAAAAAGTCTTGCTAAAGAGGATATGTAGGCCTTTTTAGTGTGTGACATTAAATAACAGCAAGTAACCGACTACGCCAGCCCCTAAGGGGCAATGTTGACAACAGGAATAGACTCGGACACACTAGGTTCGTTCAAGCTTGTGGCTGGGTAATAAACACTCCGAAATAAAATCAAGTTTACATTTACTTATACAAAAGTGTTAAAATAGCATAGCTTTTACATGGGAAGGAAATGTTTCATCCACGACCCCATAGACATTTCTAACACCAACTCAATAAATGGTCTTAATCAATATTCAAGAATACACCGGAAAAGAGCATTTGGCAAGCATAACATCCCGGACTCCGGTTACGTCATATACACAGGCAATTGCTACTGAGTAACAACACCGCTAAACCCGCTATACACATTCAACGTAAATACATGCAGTACATATCACCTACGGAGGTCAGAAGGCCTTAAAGAAGGCAAAGAAGCACAGGAATCAGCGTGCCTGGTGGAATAACTCCCCAGGTGAAAAAGGACCTGTAGCCGGAAGCGCGGCGGGAGATACTGGAGACCAGAAAACAAAACCTCGGACAAAACGTTGCCACTTCGTTGCTACCAGGACGCTCGGGATTCCGGTGCTCCCTGTACAAAGGGTCATTGTTTGTTGCTCCCGTGTGGATTTTATGCAGCGTTCAATCAGGAATGAAGTTCACGGATTGGCGGGGCTAAAACGGAGAGGGAGAGAGAGAGCAATCAGCGGCAACAAACCATGTAACAACGGCAAACAAGTTAATTGATGCACCCATTTCCACATCATTACATACCGGTAAAACTATGATCATGCATCAGTATCACCACTACAAAAAGTCCAAGTTCATGTTAACACCACTACGGTTCAATCATATAGGGACACTACAGTACAGTCTTTGACAATCGTTGCATCCACGTTGCATACACTACGCTACTTCCTTATTTACATCTGGTGGCACACGTCACAAGACCACTACACCCCCAAAAAAACGATAAACCCCCGTTACAGATAGACTCCATCTTATACATCTCGGAATATTAGCAGCATTAATCCATTCAATTCCTTTCAGTTATATAGTTTTAATAGAGCGTCTTTTACAATACTATCATCTCATGGTGCTTTACAGCAAGAAGCTCCCATAAGCAACAGGGGCAAGGAAAAACTCCCTTACGTTTAGTTAGTCTGGGAAGAATCCTTGGGTAGATCCACGGGACTAACCCCACTGCCAGGGCTCATGCAGGAAAAGTGCAATCAATAGTAACCATGATAGACTACACGTTGTCCGTGGTTGTAGCTACTCATCATAATAGTACCAAAATATTGTCCCATAACATTACATGGTAGTCAATCTATAGGTGGTTATCAAGCATTATGACTGCACTGTGTAGTAGCAGTTAGGCATAGTATTAAAGTCACAGAGTGAGAAGCGTCGGGGGTAACAGTAAGGGTCCAGTTTGACAGTGCCATTGTGTTAGTCCATGTATAGGTTTGTGTATCAATTTAACTATCTCTCTTGTAATTTTAGGAGCTCTCTTTACACAGAATTTAAGATAATGTCAGATTTCACAGAATATTTCAAGGCAATCTCTGTATACCATAATGTACAATCACCTGTAACACCCAACATTACATGTACGCACTTCATTTCTCATCTTAGATTTCAATGAATGCAACTTCAATCCATGTGGTCCAAACTCTAACTGCTCAAACACCATTGGCAGCTACAACTGCTCTTGCTGGAGAGGATACGCTCCAACTGACTTATCTCTTCCTATTAGCAGCAGCAACCCGTGCATCGGTGTGTTCCTCACATAGTATGACTTTCTACTTTCACTTGCATTCTTAGTGATGCACTGTGATACCATGTAGTGCTCTTTGCTGCTGTTTGGTTTATCCAGCCTCTATTCACCATTACCTGTTGGCTGTTGCAGGTCCTGCTCAACTATACAAGTTTGAGTTTGAGATGAGAACAGTAGACGCTGACCAACTAAAGTTGAAGTTGTCTAAACTGGACCTTCCACTTGCACTCGCAACAAGTGAACACATTGAGATCTTGAACATTAATATCACAACAGGTAAGATCTCAAAACAATTTAAATCATAAAACAGCCCTCATCCTTGATACTATATCCATGTAGTTGTATTATACCTCATTGGCTCGTAGTCGTCTAAAATACTTAAGAATCCTCACACCTGTGAAAATGTGTTGTGCTGAAAATGGTGAAAATATACATAAATTGAAAGAATGGACAACTGGTCCCACTGCCAAGCAGACATAACATGAGAATAACTGTGACTGTCCATCATTCCTCAGTGTGTTCCTCAAACTCAGTGGATATCAGTGTGTGTGTGAGAAGCAGTATGCCTGGCCCCATGATAGCTGTATCACATATGGATCCTGTGATGAGTTCAGCGAAGGAACCTGTGGGTGTATTAATGGGTTGCCAACAGATGGACCGCTCTGCCAGAGAGGTTGGTTCCTTTACCATTTTATTTACTTCAGATGTTGCACAGGTGAGGAATTGAGTCACAAATACAAAATTCAATTTAAAATGAGGTAAAATTTGAAAAGCGCTTCTTGCCTCAAAACTGACATTGAACCCTTCAGATCAGTCTATGGATCCAAATAAAGAGGCTTTCTAATACTTTGTATGCACATCTATAAATCCGGTATGCATGTAAGAGTTTCTCAGAGTTGCATGTTTTTTCACTGTTGGTAGATGTAAATGAATGTGACTCTAATCCATGTGGTCCAAAGTCCACATGCTCCAACACCATCGGCAGCTACAACTGTTCTTGCTGGAAAGGATACTCCCAAGAAATGCATCTCTGTCCATTAGTGTGAACAACTCATGCATAGGTATTTAGATTTACCTTTTGATGCAGTTTTAGTCTTATGTCTCCTCAATCATTACATTTTCAAGCTAATGCCTTTTTCTGACAGATGTCAACGAATGTGAGACTGATCCATGTGGTCCAAACTCCAGCTGCTCCAACACCATTGGCAGCTACAACTGTTCTTGCTGGAGAGGATTCACTCCATTTAATATATCTCTGAATATTAGCAGCAAAAACCCATGTATAGGTTTGTGTTTTAGCCTTACTTTTTACCATAATTTCCCCACTATTGCCTTGGTTAATACGTTGATTTAGGGCTGAAACCATTGCTTGTGGGACTCAAATAATTTGTTTACAAAAAATGTTGACTTTCTTCAAGACCTTCCAATTTTAGTATTCAGTTGGCTGTTTTTTCACTGTTGGTAGATGTAAATGAATGTGACTCTAATCCATGTGGTCCAAACTCCACCTGCTCCAACACCATCGGCAGCTACAACTGTTCTTGCTGGAAAGGATACTCCCCAACAAATGCATCTCTGTCCATTAGTGTGAACAACTCATGCATAGGTATTTAAACTGACCTTGAGAGTCATTTTTATTCTTATTTCTGGTTAATCATTACATTCTTAAAGCAATGCCTATTTATAATAGATGTCAGTGAACGTGAGACTGATCCATATGGTCCAAACTCCACCTGCTCCAATACCATTAACAGCTACAATAGGTCTAGCTAAAGAGGATACACTCCATCTAATACATCTCTGAATATTAGCAGCATTAATCCATTCAATTCCTTTCAGTTATATAGTTTTAATAGAGCGTCTTTTACAATACATGAGCAACAGGGGCAAGGAAAAACTCCCTTACGTTTAGTTAGTCTGGGAAGAATCCTTGGGTAGATCCACGGGCTAACCCACTGCCAGGGGTCATGCAGGAAAAGTGCAATCAATAGTAACCATGATAGACTACACGTTGTCCGTGGTTGTAGCTACTCATCATAATAGTACCAAAATATTGTCCCATAACATTACATGGTAGTCAATCTATAGGTGGTTATCAAGCATTATGACTGCACTGTGTAGTAGCAGTTAGGCATAGTATTAAAGTCACAGAGTGAGAAGCGTCGGGGGTAACAGTAAGGGTCCAGTTTGACAGTGCCATTGTGTTAGTCCATGTATAGGTTTGTGTATCAATTTAACTATCTCTCTTGTAATTTTAGGAGCTCTCTTTACACAGAATTTAAGATAATGTCAGATTTCACAGAATATTTCAAGGCAATCTCGGTATACCATAATGTACAATCACCTGTAACACCCAACATTACATGTACGCACTTCATTTCTCATCTTAGATTTCAATGAATGCAACTTCAATCCATGTGGTCCAAACTCTAACTGCTCAAACACCATTGGCAGCTACAACTGCTCTTGCTGGAGAGGATACGCTCCAACTGACTTATCTCTTCCTATTAGCAGCAGCAACCGTGCATCGGTGTGTTCCTCACATAGTATGACTTTCTACTTTCACTTGCATTCTTAGTGATGCACTGTGATACCATGTAGTGCTCTTTGCTGCTGTTTGGTTTATCCAGCCTCTATTCACCATTACCTGTTGGCTGTTGCAGGTCCTGCTCAACTATACAAGTTTGAGTTTGAGATGAGAACAGTAGACGCTGACCAACTAAAGTTGAAGTTGTCTAAACTGGACCTTCCACTTGCACTCGCAACAAGTGAACACATTGAGATCTTGAACATTAATATCACAACAGGTAAGATCTCAAAACAATTTAAATCATAAAACAGCCCTCATCCTTGATACTATATCCATGTAGTTGTATTATACCTCATTGGCTCGTAGTCGTCTAAAATACTTAAGAATCCTCACACCTGTGAAAATGTGTTGTGCTGAAAATGGTGAAAATATACATAAATTGAAAGAATGGACAACTGGTCCCACTGCCAAGCAGACATAACATGAGAATAACTGTGACTGTCCATCATTCCTCAGTGTGTTCCTCAAACTCGAGTGGATATCAGTGTGTGTGTGAGAAGCAGTATGCCTGGCCCCATGATAGCTGTATCACATATGGATCCTGTGATGAGTTCAGCGAAGGAACCTGTGGGTGTATTAATGGGTTGCCAACAGATGGACCGCTCTGCCAGAGAGGTTGGTTCCTTTACCATTTTATTTACTTCAGATGTTGCACAGGTGAGGAATTGAGTCACAAAATACAAAATTCAATTTAAAATGAGGTAAAATTTGAAAAGCGCTTCTTGCCTCAAAACTGACATTGAACCCTTCAGATCAGTCTATGGATCCAAATAAAGAGGCTTTCTAATACTTTGTATGCACATCTATAAATCCGGTATGCATGTAAGAGTTTCTCAGAGTTGCATGTTTTTTCACTGTTGGTAGATGTAAATGAATGTGACTCTAATCCATGTGGTCCAAAGTCCACATGCTCCAACACCATCGGCAGCTACAACTGTTCTTGCTGGAAAGGATACTCCCCAAGAAATGCATCTCTGTCCATTAGTGTGAACAACTCATGCATAGGTATTTAGATTTACCTTTTGATGCAGTTTTAGTCTTATGTCTCCTCAATCATTACATTTTCAAGCTAATGCCTTATTCTGACAGATGTCAACGAATGTGAGACTGATCCATGTGGTCCAAACTCCAGCTGCTCCAACACCATTGGCAGCTACAACTGTTCTTGCTGGAGAGGATTCACTCCATTTAATATATCTCTGAATATTAGCAGCAAAAACCCATGTATAGGTTTGTGTTTTAGCCTTACTTTTTACCATAATTTCCCCACTATTGCCTTGGTTAATACGTTGATTTAGGGCTGAAACCATTGCTTGTGGGACTCAAATAATTTGTTTACAAAAAATGTTGACTTTCTTCAAGACCTTCCAATTTTAGTATTCAGTTGGCTGTTTTTTCACTGTTGGTAGATGTAAATGAATGTGACTCTAATCCATGTGGTCCAAACTCCACCTGCTCCAACACCATCGGCAGCTACAACTGTTCTTGCTGGAAAGGATACTCCCCAACAAATGCATCTCTGTCCATTAGTGTGAACAACTCATGCATAGGTATTTAAACTGACCTTGAGAGTCATTTTTATTCTTATTTCTGGTTAATCATTACATTCTTAAAGCAATGCCTATTTATAATAGATGTCAGTGAACGTGAGACTGATCCATATGGTCCAAACTCCACCTGCTCCAATACCATTAACAGCTACAATAGGTCTAGCTAAAGAGGATACACTCCATCTAATACATCTCTGAATATTAGCAGCATTAATCCATTCAATTCCTTTCAGTTATATAGTTTTAATAGAGCGTCTTTTACAATACATGAGCAACAGGGGCAAGGAAAAACTCCCTTACGTTTAGTTAGTCTGGGAAGAATCCTTGGGTAGATCCACGGGGCTAACCCCACTGCCAGGGGTCATGCAGGAAAAGTGCAATCAATAGTAACCATGATAGACTACACGTTGTCCGTGGTTGTAGCTACTCATCATAATAGTACCAAAATATTGTCCCATAACATTACATGGTAGTCAATCTATAGGTGGTTATCAAGCATTATGACTGCACTGTGTAGTAGCAGTTAGGCATAGTATTAAAGTCACAGAGTGAGAAGCGTCGGGGGTAACAGTAAGGGTCCAGTTTGACAGTGCCATTGTGTTAGTCCATGTATAGGTTTGTGTATCAATTTAACTATCTCTCTTGTAATTTTAGGAGCTCTCTTTACACAGAATTTAAGATAATGTCAGATTTCACAGAATATTTCAAGGCAATCTCGGTATACCATAATGTACAATCACCTGTAACACCCAACATTACATGTACGCACTTCATTTCTCATCTTAGATTTCAATGAATGCAACTTCAATCCATGTGGTCCAAACTCTAACTGCTCAAACACCATTGGCAGCTACAACTGCTCTTGCTGGAGAGGATACGCTCCAACTGACTTATCTCTTCCTATTAGCAGCAGCAACCCGTGCATCGGTGTGTTCCTCACATAGTATGACTTTCTACTTTCACTTGCATTCTTAGTGATGCACTGTGATACCATGTAGTGCTCTTTGCTGCTGTTTGGTTTATCCAGCCTCTATTCACCATTACCTGTTGGCTGTTGCAGGTCCTGCTCAACTATACAAGTTTGAGTTTGAGATGAGAACAGTAGACGCTGACCAACTAAAGTTGAAGTTGTCTAAACTGGACCTTCCACTTGCACTCGCAACAAGTGAACACATTGAGATCTTGAACATTAATATCACAACAGGTAAGATCTCAAAACAATTTAAATCATAAAACAGCCCTCATCCTTGATACTATATCCATGTAGTTGTATTATACCTCATTGGCTCGTAGTCGTCTAAAATACTTAAGAATCCTCACACCTGTGAAAATGTGTTGTGCTGAAAATGGTGAAAATATACATAAATTGAAAGAATGGACAACTGGTCCCACTGCCAAGCAGACATAACATGAGAATAACTGTGACTGTCCATCATTCCTCAGTGTGTTCCTCAAACTCGAGTGGATATCAGTGTGTGTGTGAGAAGCAGTATGCCTGGCCCCATGATAGCTGTATCACATATGGATCCTGTGATGAGTTCAGCGAAGGAACCTGTGGGTGTATTAATGGGTTGCCAACAGATGGACCGCTCTGCCAGAGAGGTTGGTTCCTTTACCATTTTATTTACTTCAGATGTTGCACAGGTGAGGAATTGAGTCACAAAATACAAAATTCAATTTAAAATGAGGTAAAATTTGAAAAGCGCTTCTTGCCTCAAAACTGACATTGAACCCTTCAGATCAGTCTATGGATCCAAATAAAGAGGCTTTCTAATACTTTGTATGCACATCTATAAATCCGGTATGCATGTAAGAGTTTCTCAGAGTTGCATGTTTTTTCACTGTTGGTAGATGTAAATGAATGTGACTCTAATCCATGTGGTCCAAAGTCCACATGCTCCAACACCATCGGCAGCTACAACTGTTCTTGCTGGAAAGGATACTCCCCAAGAAATGCATCTCTGTCCATTAGTGTGAACAACTCATGCATAGGTATTTAGATTTACCTTTTGATGCAGTTTTAGTCTTATGTCTCCTCAATCATTACATTTTCAAGCTAATGCCTTTTTCTGACAGATGTCAACGAATGTGAGACTGATCCATGTGGTCCAAACTCCAGCTGCTCCAACACCATTGGCAGCTACAACTGTTCTTGCTGGAGAGGATTTACTCCATTTAATATATCTCTTAATATTAGCAGCAAAAACCCATGTATAGGTTTGTGTTTTAGCCTTACTTTTTACCATAATTTCCCCACTATTGCCTTGGTTAATACGTTGATTTAGGGCTGAAACCATTGCTTGTGGGACTCAAATAATTTGTTTACAAAAAATGTTGACTTTCTTCAAGACCTTCCAATTTTAGTATTCAGTTGGCTGTTTTTTCACTGTTGGTAGATGTAAATGAATGTGACTCTAATCCATGTGGTCCAAACTCCACCTGCTCCAACACCATCGGCAGCTACAACTGCTCTTGCTGGAAAGGATACTCCCCAACAAATGCATCTCTGTCTATTAGTTTAAACAACTCATGCATAGGTATTTAAACTGACCTTGAGAGTCATTTGTATTCTTATTTCTGGCTAATCATTACATTCTTAAAGCAATGCCTTTTTTTCCATAGATGTCAATGAATGTGACTCTGATCCATGTGGTCCAAACTCCACCTGCTCCAACACCATTGGCAGCTACAACTGGTCTAGCTAAAGAGGATACACTCCATCTAATACATCTCTGAATATTAGCAGCATTAATCCATTCAATTCCTTTCAGTTATATAGTTTTAATAGAGCGTTTTTACAATACATGAGCAACAGGGCAGGAAAAACTCCTTACGTTTAGTTAGTCTGGGAAGAATCCTTGGGTAGATCCAAGGCTAACCCCACTGCCAGGGTCATGCAGGAAAAGTGCAATCAATAGTAACCATGATGGACTACACGTTGTCCGTGGTTGTAGCTACTCATCATAATAGTACCAAAATATTGTCCCATAACATTACATGGTAGTCACTCTATAGGTGGTTATCAAGCATTATGACTGCACTGTAGTAGCAGTTAGGCATAGTATTAAAGTCACAGAGTGAACTCTGGGGTAACAGTAAGGGTCCAGTTTGACAGTGCCATTGTGTTAGTCCATGTATAGGATTGTGTATCAATTTAACTATCTCTCTTGTAATTTTAGGAGCTCTCTTTACACAGCATTTAAGTAATGTCAGATTTCACAGAATATTTCAAGGCAATCTAGGTATACCTATAATGTACAATCACCTGTAACACCCAACATTACATGTACAGCACTTCATTTCTCATCTTAGATTTCAATGAATGCAACTTCAATCCATGTGGTCCAAACTCTAACTGCTCAAACACCATTGGCAGCTACAACTGCTCTTGCTGGAGAGGATACGCTCCAACTGACTTATCTCTTCCTATTAGCAGCAAAACCCGTGCATCGGTGTGTTCCTCACATAGTATGACTTTCTACTTTCACTTGCATTCTTAGTGATGCACTGTGATACCATGTAGTGCTCTTTGCTGCTGTTTGGTTTATCCAGCCTCTATTCACCATGACCTGTTGGCTGTTGCAGGTCCTGCTCAACTATACAAGTTTGAGTTTGAGATGA
Organism: Tenualosa thibaudeaui; assembly: GCA_027481765.1. Taxonomy (NCBI): domain Eukaryota; kingdom Metazoa; phylum Chordata; class Actinopteri; order Clupeiformes; family Clupeidae; genus Tenualosa; species Tenualosa thibaudeaui. Next base: position 2,299,089 of record JAIFZK010000001.1, on the reverse strand, counting down.
GAACAGTAGGCGCTGACCAACTAAAGTTGAAGTTGTCTAAACTGGACCTTCCACTTGCACTGCAACAAGTGAACACATTGAGATCTTGACCATTAATATCACAACAGGGAAGATCTCAAACCAATTGAAATCATCAAACCGCCCTCAGCCGTGATACTATCTCCCTGTCGTTGTAGTATCCCTCAGTGGCGCGTAGTCGTCTAAAATACTTAAGAATCCTCACACCTGTGAAAATGTGTTGTGCTGAAAATGGTAAAATATACATAAATTGAAAGAATGGACAACTGGTCCCACTGCCATGCAGACATAACATGAGAATAACTGTGACTGTCCCTCATTCCTCAGTGTGTTCCTCAAACTCGAGTGGATATCAGTGTGTGTGTGAGAAGCAGTATGCCTGGCCCCATGATAGCTGTATCACATATGGATCCTGTGATGAGTTCAGCGAAGGAACCTGTGGGTGTATTAATGGGTTGCCAACAGATGGACCGCTCTGCCAGAGAGGTTGGTTCCTTTACCATTTTATTTACTTCAGATGTTGCACAGGTGAGGAATTGAGTCACAAAATACAAAATTCAATTTAAAATGAGGTAAAATTTGAGAAGCGCTTCTTGCCTGAAAACTGACATTGAACCCTTCAGATCAGTCTATGGATCCAAATAAAGAGGCTTTCTAATACTTTGTATGCACATCTATAAATCCGGTATGCATGTAAGAGTTTCTCAGAGTTGCATGTTTTTTCACTGTTGGTAGATGTAAATGAATGTGACTCTGTTCCATGTGGTCCAAAGTCCACATGCTCCAACACCATCGGCAGCTACAACTGTTCTTGCTGGAAAGGATATTCCCCAAGAAATGCATCTCTGTCCATTAGTGTGAACAACTCATGCATAGGTATTTAGATTTACCTTTTGATGCAGTTTTAGTCTTATGTCTCCTCAATCATTACATTTTCAAGCTAATGCCTTTTTCTGACAGATGTCAACGAATGTGAGACTGATCCATGTGGTCCAAACTCCACCTGCTCCAACACCATTGGCAGCTACAATTGCTCTTGCTGGAGAGGATTCACTCCATTTAATATATCTCTTAATATTAGCAGGAAAAACCCATGTATAGGTTTGTGTTTTAGCCTTACTTTTTACCATAATTTCCCCACTATTGCCTTGGTTAATATGTTGATTTAGGGCTGAAACCATTGCTTGTGGGACTCAAATAATTTGTTTACAAAAAATGTTGACTTTCTTCAAGACCTTCCAATTTTAGTATTCAGTTGGCTGTTTTTTCACTGTTGGTAGATGTAAATGAATGTGACTCTAATCCATGTGGTCCAAACTCCACCTGCTCCAACAACATCGGCAGCTACAACTGCTCTTGCTGGAAAGGATACTCCCCAACAAATGCATCTCTGTCTATTAGTTTAAACAACTCATGCATAGGTATTTAAACTGACCTTGAGAGTCATTTGTATTCTTATTTCTGGCTAATCATTACATTCTTAAAGCAATGCCTTTTTTCCATAGATGTCAATGAATGTGACTCTGATCCATGTGGTCCAAACTCCACCTGCTCCAACACCATTGGCAGCTACCACTGTTCTTGCCGTAGAGGATTCACTCCAACTAATACATCTCTGAATATTAGCAGCAGCAACCCATGTATAGGTTTGTCTTTCATGTTTTACTATTTACAATAGTTTCCCCAACCATCAACTGTGGTTCATTCATTGATTTAGGGCTGAAACTGTTGTTTAAGTAACTAATTTGATGACAAAAAAATTTGGTTTCACTCAATAACTTCAATTGTAGTATTCATGTGTTCACTTATCATTTAACATTAGAAGTCAATAGTTTTACATCACTGCTTCTTCTTTAAATTAATTTAATTTCTGTCTTCCATAGATATCAATGAATGTGACTCTGAACCATGTGGTCCAAACTCCACCTGCTCCAACACCATTGGCAGCTACAACTGTTCTTGCTGGAAAGGATACTCCCCAACAAATGCATCTTTGTCCATTAGTGTGAACAACTCATGCATAGGTATTTAGATTTACCTTTTGATGCAGTTTTAGTCTTATGTCTCCTCAATCATTACATTTTCAAGCTAATGCCTTATTCTGACAGATGTCAACGAATGTGAGACTGATCCATGTGGTCCAAACTCCAGCTGCTCCAACACCATTGGCAGCTACATTTGCTCTTGCTGGAGAGGATACACTCCATTTAATACATCTCTGAATGTTAGCAGGAGTAACCCATGTATAGGTTTGTGTTTCAGTTTTCCTGTTTATCATAATTTTCCCTTTTTACATAGATTTAGGGCTGACACTATTGCCCAAGTGACTAATTTGATGACCTGAAAAAAATGGATTCACTCAAGAACTTTCAATTTTAGTATTCATTCATCCCTTGCTAGTCACATAACATTGGAAGTCATTTTCCCAAGCATCACATCACGGCTATATCTTTACATTAATTTCATTACTGTCTCCCATAGATATCAATGAATGTGACTCTGATCCATGTGGTCCAAACTCCACCTGCTCCAACACTATTGGCAGCTACAACTGCTCTTGCTGGAAAGGATACTCCCCAACAAATGCATCTCTGTCCATTAGTTTGAACAACTCATGCATAGGTATTTAAATTGGCCTTCAGATTTGGTTTTATTTTTACTTCTCCTTAATCGTTACATTTTTAAAGCAATGCCTTTTCCCCATAGATGTCAATGAGTGTAAGACTGATCCATGTGGTCCAAACTTACGTTTAGTTAGTCTGGGAAGAATCCTTGGGTAGATCCACGGTGCTAACCCCTCTGCCAGGGGACATGCAGGAAAAGTGCAATCAATAGCCACCATGATAGACTACACGTTGTCCATGGTTGAAGCTACTCATCATAATAGTACCAAAATATTGTCCCATAATTACATGTCCCATTACATGGTAGTCAATCTATAGGTGGTTATCAAGCATTATGACTGCACTGTGTAGTAGCAGTTAGGCATAGTATTAAAGTCACAGAGTGAGAAGCGTCGGGGGTAACAGTAAGGGTCCAGTTTGACAGTGCCATTGTGTTAGTCCATGTATAGGTTTGTGTATCAATTTAACTATCTCTCTTGTAATTTTAGGAGCTCTCTTTACACAGAATTTAAGATAATGTCAGATTTCACAGAATATTTCAAGGCAATCTCGGTATACCATAATGTACAATCACCTGTAACACCCAACATTACATGTACGCACTTCATTTCTCATCTTAGATTTCAATGAATGCAACTTCAATCCATGTGGTCCAAACTCTAACTGCTCAAACACCATTGGCAGCTACAACTGCTCTTGCTGGAGAGGATACGCTCCAACTGACTTATCTCTTCCTATTAGCAGCAGCAACCCGTGCATCGGTGTGTTCCTCACATAGTATGACTTTCTACTTTCACTTGCATTCTTAGTGATGCACTGTGATACCATGTAGTGCTCTTTGCTGCTGTTTGGTTTATCCAGCCTCTATTCACCATTACCTGTTGGCTGTTGCAGGTCCTGCTCAACTATACAAGTTTGAGTTTGAGATGAGAACAGTAGACGCTGACCAACTAAAGTTGAAGTTGTCTAAACTGGACCTTCCACTTGCACTCGCAACAAGTGAACACATTGAGATCTTGAACATTAATATCACAACAGGTAAGATCTCAAAACAATTTAAATCATAAAACAGCCCTCATCCTTGATACTATATCCATGTAGTTGTATTATACCTCATTGGCTCGTAGTCGTCTAAAATACTTAAGAATCCTCACACCTGTGAAAATGTGTTGTGCTGAAAATGGTGAAAATATACATAAATTGAAAGAATGGACAACTGGTCCCACTGCCAAGCAGACATAACATGAGAATAACTGTGACTGTCCATCATTCCTCAGTGTGTTCCTCAAACTCGAGTGGATATCAGTGTGTGTGTGAGAAGCAGTATGCCTGGCCCCATGATAGCTGTATCACATATGGATCCTGTGATGAGTTCAGCGAAGGAACCTGTGGGTGTATTAATGGGTTGCCAACAGATGGACCGCTCTGCCAGAGAGGTTGGTTCCTTTACCATTTTATTTACTTCAGATGTTGCACAGGTGAGGAATTGAGTCACAAAATACAAAATTCAATTTAAAATGAGGTAAAATTTGAAAAGCGCTTCTTGCCTCAAAACTGACATTGAACCCTTCAGATCAGTCTATGGATCCAAATAAAGAGGCTTTCTAATACTTTGTATGCACATCTATAAATCCGGTATGCATGTAAGAGTTTCTCAGAGTTGCATGTTTTTTCACTGTTGGTAGATGTAAATGAATGTGACTCTGTTCCATGTGGTCCAAAGTCCACATGCTCCAACACCATCGGCAGCTACAACTGTTCTTGCTGGAAAGGATATTCCCCAAGAAATGCATCTCTGTCCATTAGTGTGAACAACTCATGCATAGGTATTTAGATTTACCTTTTGATGCAGTTTTAGTCTTATGTCTCCTCAATCATTACATTTTCAAGCTAATGCCTTTTTCTGACAGATGTCAACGAATGTGAGACTGATCCATGTGGTCCAAACTCCACCTGCTCCAACACCATTGGCAGCTACAATTGCTCTTGCTGGAGAGGATTCACTCCATTTAATATATCTCTTAATATTAGCAGGAAAAACCCATGTATAGGTTTGTGTTTTAGCCTTACTTTTTACCATAATTTCCCCACTATTGCCTTGGTTAATACGTTGATTTAGGGCTGAAACCATTGCTTGTGGGACTCAAATAATTTGCTTACAAAAAATGTTGACTTTCTTCAAGACCTTCCAATTTTAGTATTCAGTTGGCTGTTTTTTCACTGTTGGTAGATGTAAATGAATGTGACTCTAATCCATGTGGTCCAAACTCCACCTGCTCCAACACCATCGGCAGCTACAACTGCTCTTGCTGGAAAGGATACTCCCCAACAAATGCATCTCTGTCTATTAGTTTAAACAACTCATGCATAGGTATTTAAACTGACCTTGAGAGTCATTTGTATTCTTATTTCTGGCTAATCATTACATTCTTAAAGCAATGCCTTTTTTCCATAGATGTCAATGAATGTGACTCTGATCCATGTGGTCCAAACTCCACCTGCTCCAACACCATTGGCAGCTACCACTGTTCTTGCCGTAGAGGATTCACTCCAACTAATACATCTCTGAATATTAGCAGCAGCAACCCATGTATAGGTTTGTCTTTGATGTTTTACTATTTACAATAGTTTCCCCAACCATCAACTGTGGTTCATTCATTGATTTAGGGCTGAAACTGTTGCTTAAGTAACTAATTTGATGACAAAAAAAATTTGGTTTCACTCAATAACTTCAATTGTAGTATTCATGTGTTCACTTATCATTTAACATTAGAAGTCAATAGTTTTACATCACTGCTTCTTCTTTAAATTAATTTAATTTCTGTCTTCCATAGATATCAATGAATGTGACTCTGAACCATGTGGTCCAAACTCCACCTGCTCCAACACCATTGGCAGCTACAACTGTTCTTGCTGGAAAGGATACTCCCCAACAAATGCATCTTTGTCCATTAGTGTGAACAACTCATGCATAGGTATTTAGATTTACCTTTTGATGCAGTTTTAGTCTTATGTCTCCTCAATCATTACATTTTCAAGCTAATGCCTTGCCTTATTCTGACAGATGTCAACGAATGTGAGACTGATCCATGTGGTCCAAACTCCAGCTGCTCCAACACCATTGGCAGCTACATTTGCTCTTGCTGGAGAGGATACACTCCATTTAATACATCTCTGAATGTTAGCAGGAGTAACCCATGTATAGGTTTGTGTTTCAGTTTTCCTGTTTATCATAATTTTCCCTTTTTACATAGATTTAGGGCTGACACTATTGCCCAAGTGACTAATTTGATGACCTGAAAAAATGGATTCACTCAAGAACTTTCAATTTTAGTATTCATTCATCCTTGCTAGTCACATAACATTGGAAGTCATTTTCCCAAGCATCACATCACGGCTATATCTTTACATTAATTTCATTACTGTCTCCCATAGATATCAATGAATGTGACTCTGATCCATGTGGTCCAAACTCAACCTGCTCCAACACTATTGGCAGCTACAACTGCTCTTGCTGGAAAGGATACTCCCAACAAATGCATCTCTGTCCATTAGTTTGAACAACTCATGCATAGGTATTTAAATTGGCCTTCAGATTTGGTTTTATTTTTACTTCTCCTTAATCGTTACATTTTTAAAGCAATGCCTTTTCCCCATAGATGTCAATGAGTGTAAGACTGATCCATGTGGTCCAAACTTACGTTTAGTTAGTCTGGGAAGAATCCTTGGGTAGATCCACGGTGCTAACCCTCTGCCAGGGGGGACATGCAGGAAAAGTGCAATCAATAGCCACCATGATAGACTACACGTTGTCCATGGTTGAAGCTACTCATCATAATAGTACCAAAATATTGTCCCATAATTTACATGTCCCATTACATGGTAGTCAATCTATAGGTGGTTATCAAGCATTATGACTGCACTGTGTAGTAGCAGTTAGGCATAGTATTAAAGTCACAGAGTGAGAAGCGTCGGGGGTAACAGTAAGGGTCCAGTTTGACAGTGCCATTGTGTTAGTCCATGTATAGGTTTGTGTATCAATTTTACTATCTCTCTTGTAATTTTAGGAGCTCTCTTTACACAGAATTTAAGATAATGTCAGATTTCACAGAATATTTCAAGGCAATCTCGGTATACCATAATGTACAATCACCTGTAACACCCAACATTACATGTACGCACTTCATTTCTCATCTTAGATTTCAATGAATGCAACTTCAATCCATGTGGTCCAAACTCTAACTGCTCAAACACCATTGGCAGCTACAACTGCTCTTGCTGGAGAGGATACGCTCCAACTGACTTATCTCTTCCTATTAGCAGCAGCAACCCATGTGCATCGGTGTGTTCCCTCACGTAGTATGACTTTCTACTTTCACTTGCATTCTTAGTGATGCACTGTGATACCATGTAGTGCTCTTTTGCTGCTGTTTGGTTTATCAGCCTCTATTCACCTTTACCTGTTGTATGTTGAAGGTCCTGATCAACTATACTAGTTTGAGTTTGAGATGAGAACAGTAGACGCTGACCAACTAAAGTTGAAGTTGTCTAAACTGGACCTTCCACTTGCACTCGCAACAAGTGAACACATTGAGATCTTGAACATTAATATCACAACAGGTAAGATCTCAAAACAATTTAAATCATAAAACAGCCCTCATCCTTGATACTATATCCATGTAGTTGTATTATACCTCATTGGCTCGTAGTCGTCTAAAATACTTAAGAATCCTCACACCTGTGAAAATGTGTTGTGCTGAAAATGGTGAAAATATACATAAATTGAAAGAATGGACAACTGGTCCCACTGCCATGCAGACATAACATGAGAATAACTGTGACTGTCCCTCATTCCTCAGTGTGTTCCTCAAACTCGAGTGGATATCAGTGTGTGTGTGAGAAGCAGTATGCCTGGCCCCATGATAGCTGTATCACATATGGATCCTGTGATGAGTTCAGCGAAGGAACCTGTGGGTGTATTAATGTGGTTGCCAACAGATGGACCGCTCTGCCAGAGTTGGTTCCTTTACCATTTTATTTACTTCAGATGTTGCACAGGTGAGGAATTGAGTCACAAACTACAAAATTCAATTTAAAATGAGGTAGAATTTGAAAGCGCTTACTGTTTGCCTGAAAACTGACATTGAACCCTTCAGATCAGTCTATGGATCCAAATAAAGAGGCTTTCTAATACTTTGTATGCACATCTATAAATCCGGTATGCATGTAAGAGTTTCTCAGAGTTGCATGTTTTTTCACTGTTGGTAGATGTAAATGAATGTGGCTCTGTTCCATGTGGTCCAAAGTCCACATGCTCCAACACCATCGGCAGCTACAACTGTTCTTGCTGGAAAGGATACTCCCCAAGAAATGCATCTCTGTCCATTAGTGTGAACAACTCATGCATAGGTATTTAGATTTACCTTTTGATGCAGTTTTAGTCTTATGTCTCCTCAATCATTACATTTTCAAGCTAATGCCTTTTTCTGACAGATGTCTACGAATGTGAGACTGATCCATGTGGTCCAAACTCCAGCTGCTCCAACACCATTGGCAGCTACAACTGTTCTTGCTGGAGAGGATTTACTCCATTTAATATATCTCTTAATATTAGCAGCAAAAACCCATGTATAGGTTTGTGTTTTAGCCTTACTTTTTACCATAATTTCCCCACTATTGCCTTGGTTAATATGTTGATTTAGGGCTGAAACCATTGCTTGTGGGACTCAAATAATTTGTTTACAAAAAATGTTGACTTTCTTCAAGACCTTCCAATTTTAGTATTCAGTTGGCTGTTTTTTCACTGTTGGTAGATGTAAATGAATGTGACTCTAATCCATGTGGTCCAAACTCCACCTGCTCCAACACCATCGGCAGCTACAACTGATCTTGCTGGAAAGGATACTCACCAACAAATGCATCTCTGTCTATTAGATTAAACAACTCATGCATAGGTATTTAAACTGACCTTGAGAGTCATTTGTATTCTTATTTCTGGCTAATCATTACATTCTTAAAGCAATGCCTTTTTTTCCATAGATGTCAATGAATGTGACTCTGATCCATGTGGTCCAAACTCCACCTGCTCCAACACCATTGGCAGCTACCACTGTTCTTGCCGTAGAGGATTCACTCCAACTAATACATCTCTGAATATTAGCAGCAGCAACCCATGTATAGGTTTGTCTTTGATGTTTTACTATTTACAATAGTTTCCCCAACCATCAACTGTGGTTCATTCATCGATTTAGGGCTGAAACTGTTGCTTAAGTAACTAATTTGATGAAAAAAAAAATTTGGTTTCACTCAATAACTTCAATTGTAGTATTCATGTGTTCACTTATCATTTAACATTAGAAGTCAATAGTTTTACATCACTGCTTCTTCTTTAAATTAATTTAATTTCTGTCTTCCATAGATATCAATGAATGTGACTCTGAACCATGTGGTCCAAACTCCACCTGCTCCAACACCATTGGCAGCTACAACTGTTCTTGCTGGAAAGGATACACCCAACAAATGCATCTTTGTCCATTAGTGTGAACAACTCATGCATAGGTATTTAGATTTACCTTTTGATGCAGTTTTAGTCTTATGTTTCCTCAATCATTACATTTTCAAGCTAATGCCTTTTTCTGACAGATGTCATCAATGTGACTGATCCATGTGGTCCAAACTCCAGCTGCTCCAAGACCATTGGCAGCTACAACTGTTCTTGCTGGGAGGATTTACTCCATTTAATATATCTCTTAAGTTAGCAGTCAAAACCCATGTATAGGTTTGTGTTTTATACTTTACCATAATTTCCCCACTATTGCCTTGGTTAATATGTTGATTTAGGGCTGAAACCATTGCTTGTGGGACTCAAATAATTTGTTTACAAAAAATGTTGACTTTCTTCAAGACCTTCCAATTTTAGTATTCAGTTGGCTGTTTTTTCACTGTTGGTAGATGTAAATGAATGTGACTCTAATCCATGTGGTCCAAACTCCACCTGCTCCAACACCATTGGCAGCTACAACTGCTCTTGCTGGAAAGGATACTCCCCAACAAATGCATCTCTGTCTATTAGTGTGAACAACTCATGCATAGGTATTTAAACTGACCTTGAGAGTCATTTGTATTCTTATTTCTGGCTAATCATTACATTCTTAAAGCAATGCCTTTTTTTCCATAGATGTCAATGAATGTGACTCTGATCCATGTGGTCCAAACTCCACCTGCTCCAATACCATTGGCAGCTACCACTGTTCTTGCCGTAGAGGATTCACTCCAACTAATACATCTCTGAATATTAGCAGCAGCAACCCATGTATAGGTTTGTCTTTGATGTTTTACTATTTACAATAGTTTCCCCAACCATCAACTGTGGTTCATTCATTGATTTAGGGCTGAAACTGTTGCTTAAGTAACTAATTTGATGACAAAAAAAATTTGGTTTCACTCAATAACTTCAATTGTAGTATTCATGTGTTCACTTATCATTTAACATTAGAAGTCAATAGTTTTACATCACTGCTTCTTCTTTAAATTAATTTAATTTCTGTCTTCCATAGATATCAATGAATGTGACTCTGAACCATGTGGTCCAAACTCCACCTGCTCCAACACCATTGGCAGCTACAACTGTTCTTGCTGGAAAGGATATTCCCCAACAAATGCATCTTTGTCCATTAGTGTGAACAACTCATGCATAGGTATTTAGATGTAGCTTTTGATGCAGTTTTAGTCTTATGCCACCTCAATCATTACATTTTCAAGCTACTGCCTTTTTCTGCCAGATGTCAACGAATGTGAGACTGATCCATGTGGTCCAAACTCCAGCTGCTCCAACACCATTGGCAGCTACAACTGCTCTTGCTGGAGAGGATACACTCCATTTAATACATCTCTGAATGTTAGCAGGAGCAACCCATGTATAGGTTTGTGTTTCAGTTTTCCTGTTTCCTGTAATGGATTCACTCAAGAACTTTAAATTGCCACCTGACATTAGAAGACATTTCCCCAAGTATTGCATCAAATTTGATTCACTCAAGAACTTGGGATTTCAGTATTCATGTGTTCCTTTGCTAGTCACTTAGAAGTCATTTTCCCAAGTATCGCATCACGGCTATCTTTAAATTAATTTAATTACTGTTAATACGTTGATTTAGGGCTCAAACCATTGCTTGGGGGACTCAAATAATTTGTTTACAAAAAATGTTGACTTTCTTCAAGACCTTCCAATTTTAGTATTCAGTTGGATGTTTTTTCACTGTTGGTAGATGTAAACGAATGTGACTCTAATCCATGTGGTCTGAACTCCACCTGCTCCAACACCATCGGCAGCTACAACTGTTCTTGCTGGAAAGGATACTCCCCAAGAAATGTATCTCAGTCCATTAGTTTAAACAACTTATGCATAGGTATTTAAACTGACCTTGAGATTCATTTTTATTCTTATTTCTCCTCATTCATTACATTTTTAAGGCAATGCCTTTTTTTCCATAGATGTCAATGAATGTGACTTTGATCCATGTGGTTCCAACACCACGTGCTCCAACACCATCGGCAGCTACAACTGTTCTTGCTGGAAAGGATACTCCCCAAGAAATGTATCTCAGTCCATTAGTTTAAACAACTTATGCATAGGTATTTAAACTGACCTTGAGATTCATTTTTATTCTTATTTCTCCTTAATCATTACATTTTTAAGGCAATACCTTTTTTCCATAGATGTCAATGAATGTGAGACTGATCCATGTGGTCCAAACTCCACCTGCTCCAACACCATTGGCAGCTACAGCTGCTCTTGCTGGAGAGGATTCACTCCAACTAACACATCTCTGAATGTTAGCAGCAGCAACCCATGTATAGGTTTGTGTTTCAGTCTTACTGTTTACCATATTTTTCCAACTATTAACCGTGGTTAATGCATTGATTTATGGCTGACACTATTGCTCAAGTGACTTAAATAATTAGAATAAAAACATCTTGCCTTTTTTCAATATTTGCCAATTGTATCACTCAGTTGGATATTTTTTCACTGTTGATAGATGTCAATGAATGTGACTCTAACCCATGTGGTCTAAACTCCACCTGCTCCAACACCATCGGCAGCTACAACTGTACTTGCTGGAGAGGATACACTCCATTTAATACATCTCTGAATATTAGCCGCAGCAACCCATGTATAGGTTTGTGTTTCAGTCTGACTGTTTACCATAACTTTCCCGACTGTCAACTGTGGTTCATACATAGATTAAGGGCTGAAACTATTGATCAAGTGACTAATTTGATGACAAAAAAATCTGATTCACTCAAGAACTTGGGATTTCAGTATTCATGTGTTCCCTTGCTAGTGACTTAGAAGTCATTTTCCCAAGTATCGCATCACGGCTATCTTCAAATTAATTTAATTACTGTTAATACGTTGATTTAGGGCTCAAACCATTGCTCAGGGGACTCAAATAATTTGTTTACAAAAAATGTTGACTTTCTTCAAGACCTTCCAATTTTAGTATTCAGTTGGATGTTTTTTCACTGTTGGTAGATGTAAACGAATGTGACTCTAATCCATGTGGTCTGAACTCCACCTGCTCCAACACCATCGGCAGCTACAACTGTTCTTGCTGGAAAGGATACTCCCCAAGAAATGTATCTCAGTCCATTAGTTTAAACAACTTATGCATAGGTATTGAAACTGACCTTGAGATTCATTTTTATTCTTATTTCTCCTCATTCATTAAATTTTTAAGGCAATGCCTTTTTTTCCATAGATGTCAATGAATGTGACTTTGATCCATGTGGTTCCAACACCACGTGCTCCAACACCATCGGCAGCTACAACTGTTCTTGCTGGAAAGGATACTCCCCAAGAAATGTATCTCAGTCCATTAGTTTAAACAACTTATGCATAGGTATTTAAACTGACCTTGAGATTCATTTTTATTCTTATTTCTCCTTAATCATTACATTTTTAAGGCAATACCTTTTTTCCATAGATGTCAATGAATGTGAGACTGATCCATGTGGTCCAAACTCCACCTGCTCCAACACCATTGGCAGCTACAGCTGCTCTTGCTGGAGAGGATTCACTCCAACTAACACATCTCTGAATGTTAGCAGCAGCAACCCATGTATAGGTTTGTGTTTCAGTCTTACTGTTTACCATATTTTTCAAACTATTAACCGTGGTTAATGCATTGATTTATGGCTGACACTATTGCTCAAGTGACTTAAATAATTAGAATAAAAACATCTTGCCTTTTTTCAATATTTGCCAATTGTATCACTCAGTTGGATATTTTTTCACTGTTGATAGATGTCAATGAATGTGACTCTAACCCATGTGGTCTAAACTCCACCTGCTCCAACACCATCGGCAGCTACAACTGTACTTGCTGGAGAGGATACACTCCATTTAATACATCTCTGAATATTAGCCGCAGCAACCCATGTATAGGTTTGTGTTTCAGTCTGACTGTTTACCATAACTTTCCCGACTGTCAACTGTGGTTCATACATAGATTAAGGGCTGAAACTATTGATCAAGTGACTAATTTGATGACAAAAAAATCTGATTCACTCAAGAACTTGGGATTTCAGTATTCATGTGTTCCCTTGCTAGTGACTTAGAAGTCATTTTCCCAAGTATCGCATCACGGCTATCTTCAAATTAATTTAATTACTGTTAATACGTTGATTTAGGGCTCAAACCATTGCTCAGGGGACTCAAATAATTTGTTTACAAAAAATGTTGACTTTCTTCAAGACCTTCCAATTTTAGTATTCAGTTGGATGTTTTTTCACTGTTGGTAGATGTAAACGAATGTGACTCTAATGCATGTGGTCTGAACTCCACCTGCTCCAACACCATCGGCAGCTACAACTGTTCTTGCTGGAAAGGATACTCCCCAAGAAATGTATCTCAGTCCATTAGTTTAAACAACTTATGCATAGGTGATTAAACTGACCTTGAGATTCATTTTTATTCTTATTTCTCCTCATTCATTAAATTTTTAAGGCAATGCCTTTTTTTCCATAGATGTCAATGAATGTGACTTTGATCCATGTGGTTCCAACACCACGTGCTCCAACACCATCGGCAGCTACAACTGTTCTTGCTGGAAAGGATACTCCCCAAGAAATGTATCTCAGTCCATTAGTTTAAACAACTTATGCATAGGTATTTAAACTGACCTTGAGATTCATTTTTATTCTTATTTCTCCTTAATCATTACATTTTTAAGGCAATACCTTTTTTCCATAGATGTCAATGAATGTGAGACTGATCCATGTGGTCCAAACTCCACCTGCTCCAACACCATTGGCAGCTACAGCTGCTCTTGCTGGAGAGGATTCACTCCAACTAACACATCTCTGAATGTTAGCAGCAGCAACCCATGTATAGGTTTGTGTTTCAGTCTTACTGTTTACCATATTTTTCAAACTATTAACCGTGGTTAAAGCATTGATTTATGCCTGTAACTATTGCTCAAGTGACTTAAATAATTAGAATAAAAACATCTTGCCTTTTTTCAATATTTGCCAATTGTATCACTCAGTTGGATATTTTTTCACTGTTGATAGATGTCAATGAATGTGACTCTAACCCATGTGGTCTAAACTCCACCTGCTCCAACACCATCGGCAGCTACAACTGTACTTGCTGGAGAGGATACACTCCATTTAATACATCTCTGAATATTAGCCGCAGCAACCCATGTATAGGTTTGTGTTTCAGTCTGACTGTTTACCATAACTTTCCCGACTGTCAACTGTGGTTCATACATAGATTAAGGGCTGAAACTATTGCTCAAGTGACTAATTTGATGACAAAAAAATTTGATTCACTCAAGAACTTGGGATTTCAGTATTCATGTGTTCCCTTGCTAGTGACTTAGAAGTCATTTTCCCAAGTATCGCATCACGGCTATCTTCAAATTAATTTAATTACTGTTAATACGTTGATTTAGGGCTCAAACCATTGCTCAGGGGACTCAAATAATTTGTTTACAAAAAATGTTGACTTTCTTCAAGACCTTCCAATTTTAGTATTCAGTTGGATGTTTTTTCACTGTTGGTAGATGTAAACGAATGTGACTCTAATCCATGTGGTCTGAACTCCACCTGCTCCAACACCATCGGCAGCTACAACTGTTCTTGCTGGAAAGGATACTCCCCAAGAAATGTATCTCAGTCCATTAGTTTAAACAACTTATGCATAGGTATTGAAACTGACCTTGAGATTCATTTTTATTCTTATTTCTCCTCATTCATTAAATTTTTAAGGCAATGCCTTTTTTTCCATAGATGTCAATGAATGTGACTTTGATCCATGTGGTTCCAACACCACGTGCTCCAACACCATCGGCAGCTACAACTGTTCTTGCTGGAAAGGATACTCCCCAAGAAATGTATCTCAGTCCATTAGTTTAAACAACTTATGCATAGGTATTTAAACTGACCTTGAGATTCATTTCTATTCTTATTTCTCCTTAATCATTACATTTTTAAGGCAATACCTTTTTTCCATAGATGTCAATGAATGTGAGACTGATCCATGTGGTCCAAACTCCACCTGCTCCAACACCATTGGCAGCTACAGCTGCTCTTGCTGGAGAGGATTCACTCCAACTAACACATCTCTGAATGTTAGCAGCAGCAACCCATGTATAGGTTTGTGTTTCAGTCTTACTGTTTACCATATTTTTCCAACTATTAACCGTGGTTAATGCATTGATTTATGGCTGACACTATTGCTCAAGTGACTTAAATAATTAGAATAAAAACATCTTGCCTTTTTTCAATATTTGCCAATTGTATCACTCAGTTGGATATTTTTTCACTGTTGATAGATGTCAATGAATGTGACTCTAACCCATGTGGTCTAAACTCCACCTGCTCCAACACCATCGGCAGCTACAACTGTACTTGCTGGAGAGGATACACTCCATTTAATACATCTCTGAATATTAGCCGCAGCAACCCATGTATAGGTTTGTGTTTCAGTCTGACTGTTTACCATAACTTTCCCGACTGTCAACTGTGGTTCATACATAGATTAAGGGCTGAAACTATTGATCAAGTGACTAATTTGATGACAAAAAAATCTGATTCACTCAAGAACTTGGGATTTCAGTATTCATGTGTTCCCTTGCTAGTGACTTAGAAGTCATTTTCCCAAGTATCGCATCACGGCTATCTTCAAATTAATTTAATTACTGTTAATACGTTGATTTAGGGCTCAAACCATTGCTCAGGGGACTCAAATAATTTGTTTACAAAAAATGTTGACTTTCTTCAAGACCTTCCAATTTTAGTATTCAGTTGGATGTTTTTTCACTGTTGGTAGATGTAAACGAATGTGACTCTAATGCATGTGGTCTGAACTCCACCTGCTCCAACACCATCGGCAGCTACAACTGTTCTTGCTGGAAAGGATACTCCCCAAGAAATGTATCTCAGTCCATTAGTTTAAACAACTTATGCATAGGTATTGAAACTGACCTTGAGATTCATTTTTATTCTTATTTCTCCTCATTCATTAAATTTTTAAGGCAATGCCTTTTTCCATAGATGTCAATGAATGTGACTTTGATCCATGTGGTTCCAACACCACGTGCTCCAACACCATCGGCAGCTACAACTGTTCTTGCTGGAAAGGATACTCCCCAAGAAATGTATCTCAGTCCATTAGTTTAAACAACTTATGCATAGGTATTTAAACTGACCTTGAGATTCATTTTTATTCTTATTTCTCCTTAATCATTACATTTTTAAGGCAATACCTTTTTTCCATAGATGTCAATGAATGTGAGACTGATCCATGTGGTCCAAACTCCACCTGCTCCAACACCATTGGCAGCTACAGCTGCTCTTGCTGGAGAGGATTCACTCCAACTAACACATCTCTGAATGTTAGCAGCAGCAACCCATGTATAGGTTTGTGTTTCAGTCTTACTGTTTACCATATTTTTCCAACTATTAACCGTGGATAATGCATTGATTTATGGCTGACACTATTGCTCAAGTGACTTAAATAATTAGAATAAAAACATCTTGCCTTTTTTCAATATTTGCCAATTGTATCACTCAGTTGGATATTTTTTCACTGTTGATAGATGTCAATGAATGTGACTCTAACCCATGTGGTCTAAACTCCACCTGCTCCAACACCATCGGCAGCTACAACTGTTCTTGCTGGAGAGGATACACTCCATTTAATACATCTCTGAATATTAGCCGCAGCAACCCATGTATAGGTTTGTGTTTCAGTCTGACTGTTTACCATAACTTTCCCGACTGTCAACTGTGGTTCATACATAGATTAAGGGCTGAAACTATTGCTCAAGTGACTAATTTGATGACAAAAAAATTTGATTCACTCAAGAACTTGGGATTTCAGTATTCATGTGTTCCCTTGCTAGTAACTTAGAAGTCATTTTCCCAAGTATCGCATCACGGCTATCTTTAAATTAATTTAATTACTGTTAATACGTTGATTTAGGGCTCAAACCATTGCTCGGGGTACTCAAATAATTTGTTTACAAAAAATGTTGACTTTCTTCAAGACCTTCCAATTTTAGTATTCAGTTGGATGTTTTTTCACTGTTGGTAGATGTAAACGAATGTGACTCTAATCCATGTGGTCTGAACTCCACCTGCTCCAACACCATCGGCAGCTACAACTGTTCTTGCTGGAAAGGATACTCCCCAAGAAATGTATCTCAGTCCATTAGTTTAAACAACTTATGCATAGGTATTTAAACTGACCTTGAGATTCATTTTTATTCTTATTTCTCCTCATTCATTAAATTTTTAAGGCAATGCCTTTTTTTCCATAGATGTCAATGAATGTGACTTTGATCCATGTGGTTCCAACACCACGTGCTCCAACACCATCGGCAGCTACAACTGTTCTTGCTGGAAAGGATACTCCCCAAGAAATGTATCTCAGTCCATTAGTTTAAACAACTTATGCATAGGTATTTAAACTGACCTTGAGATTCATTTTTATTCTTATTTCTCCTTAATCATTACATTTTTAAGGCAATACCTTTTTTCCATAGATGTCAATGAATGTGAGACTGATCCATGTGGTCCAAACTCCACCTGCTCCAACACCATTGGCAGCTACAGCTGCTCTTGCTGGAGAGGATTCACTCCAACTAACACATCTCTGAATGTTAGCAGCAGCAACCCATGTATAGGTTTGTGTTTCAGTCTTACTGTTTACCATATTTTTCCAACTATTAACCGTGGATAATGCATTGATTTATGGCTGACACTATTGCTCAAGTGACTTAAATAATTAGAATAAAAACATCTTGCCTTTTTTCAATATTTGC
This sequence comes from Tenualosa thibaudeaui, assembly GCA_027481765.1. Taxonomy (NCBI): domain Eukaryota; kingdom Metazoa; phylum Chordata; class Actinopteri; order Clupeiformes; family Clupeidae; genus Tenualosa; species Tenualosa thibaudeaui. Next base: position 2,281,115 of record JAIFZK010000001.1, on the reverse strand, counting down.
CAATTGTATCACTCAGTTGGATATTTTTTCACTGTTGATAGATGTCAATGAATGTGACTCTAACCCATGTGGTCTAAACTCCACCTGCTCCAACACCATCGGCAGCTACAACTGTACTTGCTGGAGAGGATACACTCCATTTAATACATCTCTGAATATTAGCCGCAGCAACCCATGTATAGGTTTGTGTTTCAGTCTGACTGTTTACCATAACTTTCCCGACTGTCAACTGTGGTTCATACATAGATTAAGGGCTGAAACTATTGATCAAGTGACTAATTTGATGACAAAAAAATCTGATTCACTCAAGAACTTGGGATTTCAGTATTCATGTGTTCCCTTGCTAGTGACTTAGAAGTCATTTTCCCAAGTATCGCATCACGGCTATCTTTAAATTAATTTAATTACTGTTAATACGTTGATTTAGGGCTCAAACCATTGCTCGGGGTACTCAAATAATTTGTTTACAAAAAATGTTGACTTTCTTCAAGACCTTCCAATTTTAGTATTCAGTTGGATGTTTTTTCACTGTTGGTAGATGTAAACGAATGTGACTCTAATCCATGTGGTCTGAACTCCACCTGCTCCAACACCATCGGCAGCTACAACTGTTCTTGCTGGAAAGGATACTCCCCAAGAAATGTATCTCAGTCCATTAGTTTAAACAACTTATGCATAGGTATTTAAACTGACCTTGAGATTCATTTTATTCTTATTTCTCCTCATTCATTACATTTTTAAGGCAATGCCTTTTTTCCATAGATGTCAATGAATGTGACTTTGATCCATGTGGTTCCAACACCACGTGCTCCAACACCATCGGCAGCTACAACTGTTCTTGCTGGAAAGGATACTCCCCAAGAAATGTATCTCAGTCCATTAGTTTAAACAACTTATGCATAGGTATTTAAACTGACCTTGAGATTCATTTCTATTCTTATTTCTCCTTAATCATTACATTTTTAAGGCAATACCTTTTTTCCATAGATGTCAATGAATGTGAGACTGATCCATGTGGTCCAAACTCCACCTGCTCCAACACCATTGGCAGCTACAGCTGCTCTTGCTGGAGAGGATTCACTCCAACTAACACATCTCTGAATGTTAGCAGCAGCAACCCATGTATAGGTTTGTGTTTCAGTCTTACTGTTTACCATATTTTTCCAAACTATTAACCGTGGTTAATGCATTGATTTATGGCTGACACTATTGCTCAAGTGATTTAAATAATTAGAATAAAAACATCTTGCCTTGTTTCAATATTTGCCAATTGTATCACTCAGTTGGATATTTTTTCACTGTTGATAGATGTCAATGAATGTGACTCTAATCCATGTGGTCTAAACTCCACCTGCTCCAACACCATTGGCAGCTACAACTGCTCTTGCTTTAGAGGATTTACTCCAACTAACATATCTCTGAATAGTAGCAGCAGCAACCCATGTATAGGTTTGTGTTTCAGTTTTACTATTTCCAATAATTTCCCCAACTGTCAACTGCGGTTCATTCATTGATTTAGGGCTGAAATTTTTGCTTAAGTGTCTAATTTGATAACAAAAAAAATTGGTTTCACTCAACTTCAATTTTAGTATTCATGTGTTCACTTATCATTTAACATTAGAAGACACTAGTTTTACATCACTGCTATGTATTTAAATTCATTTAATTTCTGTGTTCCATAGATATCAATGAATGTGGCTTTGATCCATGTGGTCCAAACTCCATCTGCTACAACACCATTGGCAGCTACAACTGTTCTTGCTGTAGAGGATTCACTCCATCTAATACATCTCTGAATGTTAGCAGCAGCAACCCATGTATAGGTTTGTGTTTCAGTCTGACTATTTACCATAATTTCCCTACTATTGCCATAATAATAGACTGGCTAATACATTGGTTTAGGGCTAAAACCATTGGTCGAGTGATTCAAATAATATGATTACAAAAAATGTTGACTTTCAATTTTAGTATTGCGTTGGCTGTTTTTTCACTGTTGGTAGATGTAAATGAATGTGACTCTTATCCATGTGGTCCAAACTCCACCAGCTCCAACACCATCAGCAGCTACAACTGCTCTTGCCCAACAAATGTATGTCTGTCCATTAGTTTGAATAACCCATGCATATTATTACATTTTTAAGACAATAACTTTTTCCTATAGATATCAATGAATGTGAGACTAATCCATGTGGTCCAAACTCCACCTGCTCCAACACCATTGGCAGCTACAACTGCTCTTGCTGGAGAGGATACACTCCATTTAATACATCTCTGAATGTCAGCAGTAGCAACCCATGTTTAGGTTGGTGTTTCAGATTATACAGAGGAGTATCTTCTACATAAATTTGTGCTTGTACAATAACATGAAATAAATTACGTGAAATATTTTAATACTGTTACATATGCCATATAAGTATACACATGTTTACGGTCATACCTTTTGTATCAATTTTCTCCATTGCTTTTATGGTGTGTTTATTCAGTTATATCCAAAAGCTCAGCGTTCTCTAAACAAAAGTATGACATCAGTGGGTGATTCTCTTTTTGTCAGTGATTGTACAAACAACCCCTTTACCAACAACAGTGGTATCAACTTTGCCAACGACAACACACACTACCACCCAACACACACTACCACCCACACCACCTACATCACAATCACCATCACCCCACTCAATGTCAACGACTCCTACAGCAACAACAACAACAACAACAACAACAACAACAACAATAACACCCCCAAAAGGTATGTGATGGAATAAAAGCATTTTTTGTTGCATGATGTTTCCACAGTCAACATCATACTTTACTATCTCCAAGAATTCTTTCAGTAAAATGACCATGTATTTCTCAGTGTGTAACAACTTATACCTCACAAAATTAAACTGAAACATAATTTTGAGTGAGGCGTGTGTCCTATTTGAACCACTTTTTTCAGTGACCCAAACTCATCATTCAGTACAACTGCTTTCTTAAGAACATTTTATGTTGAGCATTTTTTAGGTCTTTATGAAGTCATGCATTCCCCATCACAATTTCACAAGGTGGCATGTTTACCAGCATTACCTTATGTCTGAGGTTACAATCTTAAATAGATCGTCACATGATTTAGAGACGGTGCAATTTATTTTTTTCATCTGTAGTGTCCACCATCCGTTTCTCTTTGACAATGACACAAAACTTTGATCTTCGCCTCAATGATCCAATGTCTGATTTACACAAAAAATATAAAGAGGATATTACAACTGCTGTGAGTATCTTTTTAAAACATTGCATGTATTATTATCAGTCAACCAGATATTAGTCCAGTCACTGTTTATTATATTATATTTGATGTTAACCACCTAATACATGACTAAATATTACTGTCACATAGGTTGACAACAATTTTAAAAATGTAAGGGGATACATACCTGGTTCAGCAATGGTCACAGGTTTCAGGTATGCTAATGTTTTATCAATGCACTATCAATGTTATTGTGTTCCTAGTTTTGAATTGATGATAGATGACAGATGTTATTGTCTCAACAGGTCAGGCAGTGTGATCGTAGATCTCTCCCTTAACTTGATAGATCCAGATGTCAGTTTCCAGAGTGCAAGCAAAGGCATTGTTGATGAACTCGAGAAAAAAAATTATAAATTGGCTGGTAACCCATTTGTTGTAAGTGGTAAGTAATTTTGTGATCCTTTTTTACATATAAAAATACAGTTTTTATACCATACAGTCTTTGTTACATCAATAATTCTCCAAATGTTTTCTTTTCTTAGAGCAAATAAATTTGAGAGTGGACAGTCACTCTCTTTATCCAAAGGAAAACATGGTGCTATATTGCAATGACCTTGTGACGGAATGGAGATTCAATGGGAAGACAATATTTGGTTCACTCAACCAAATTACTATAAAGATTGACTCCACTTACAATGGTTAGTTTTTATACCCTTGAGATTTGTACTGATACTGTTACTTTGACTGTTGACTTGTTTTTCACATGGGGAGGAGTAATGTTTTTTTGAGTCACAACACAAAAGCTTAGCTGTAAAAACTTTGGAACTTTCAGTCTCCAGTGATCCATCCATAGCCCTGTTATTTGAGCTCATTGAATGCAATCAGAGGAAGAATGAGAGAATTTGGTAAAACAATGTTCGAATAGTAAACTTAGGTGTCACTCAGTTGGCCTAAGCTGCAGTTTCTTTATTTGGTCTATGTTGTACCAAATATCTCATTCTTCATCTAACCGACAGCACTCAGTGAGCTCAAACAACAGGGCTGTGGTTGGAAGAACTCCAAGCAATCACTTTTAGTCTTACTTTCTGGTAACTCCTGCACTTATCCATCTCATGTTTTGGATTTGAACTCTGCCATATTAGTGGATTGACAAGCATAAGGTGATCTGTAAGATCTGTAACGGACTACCATTTTTTTGCGGAAGTGACTATCTATCTTAATCATAAAAATTACTATAATAGCAATGATAAATATACTTTGTTGTCATGTTATTGATGTATTCAATAGGTATCAGTTCAATAGGTATCAGGTATCATTATTGTGGAATTGTGATTCAAGCGCTCTGCAGGCATCTGGCTCCCATCACTCTGCCGGAGTTATTTCACAATAATGACCGCCTTGCAGAACCTAGTTACCTACTACATAGTTCACTCCAGATATCTCTGACTATAGTCTATAGTTAACCAAGCTTTTGACTAAACTGAAAGTTTAAAAGTAGCTGATCATGGTAACTACTGAAGATGGCAAAAATTATAGGTTTTAATATGACAATTTAAAAATGCTTACCCTTTTTCTGAGATGTCATATGCTTTATATTAAGTAACAATTAAATTCACAGAAAAGCCTATATTTTGTTATCTAATTTAAACAAGTCGTTATGATTGTATATCAACTCTCATCAAACTCACTACTATAGTTGCAGTTACACTTTCTTGGTTTTGTCTTCCTACAGGTCGTTATGAGTGTATATCAGAGAAAAACTCAATACCATATATTAGGTGGGAAAACATTTATAGCATAAAACCATACCCAGACATTCAGATAAGCCCGGACAAAACCTTAAAGTGTCAAGATGGAGAAAGAGTGACTGTGCAGTGTTGTTCAAACTCAGATTATGAAGTAGAGATGGTGATAGAGGATGCCAAAGGTCATCTCCAGGAGTCTGGTGATTATTATTATTATTATTTTTAAGTTTAAGAAAACTTAAAGGATAAATTTGGTGTGAATCAATCCATATCTCTGTTGTTCAAGGTCACCTAGTGCTGTCAGTAAGAAAAAAAACAAGAAAATTTGATACAACATAGGCAGAATAGTAGCAAACGCAAATTGGATATAGTAACTTGCTTTCAGTTTCATTCACACTGAATTTCTCTTTTAATCATATTTACTTTTTCTAAATTATAAATTGCGTTTGCAATTAACTATCTATCTATCTATCTATCTCTCTCTCTCTCTCTCTCTCTCTATATATATATATATATATATATATATATATATATATATATATATATATAAATTATTATTATTATTATTACTAACATTGTGGTACTCTTTGAATTTTTCCTTAGGTGTAACTGGGCAATGCACATATACATACAGTGTGAAAAATTGTATAGATCCAGGAGAAGTTGTTCTTAGTTGCAAAGTTGAAAATAAAACTGTGCTGAGTTATGGTTACGGTTCAAAAAATATGAGATTAACTTTTACAAACAAAGGTAAGTTTTTTTTTTTCCCCCAATCCCCTGAAATCAATATGCAGATTATACTATCTGTCTATAAGGTAACTTTTCTGACTTTCAGATTTTGATTGTCCTGCTGATGACAAATTTGGAGTTGGAGATTATGGAGCCAAAGCAGAAGCGCCCTGTAATGAAGATGAAGTTGGTAGGGTTACAGCTACATGCAATAGGACTACACATTCATGGAAGGTAGAAGAAAACAGTTGCGTTTTGCTGGTGATCAAAAAACTGGAAGATGAATCTAAGGTAGTATGCCTGTTTTTATTCATTTCCATGCAAGTGGTGAAAGCTTACATTTTATTCTTACATTTTATTGTTTACATTTACGTTTAATTGAATTAAAACCAGTACAACTGAATTTACAACTGCCAGATGTGGGGTGCCTAACAGACTGTCCCTAAGTGTAATGTTTTTGAAGCAGGACCCAAACACAAAAGAAATTTACAAGAACTAGGCTTTACTTACACGAGCAACACAAATTGACCACTACAGCACATCACAACCGGAACATGAACAACGATCACCAAAGGACTGAGGAAACAAGAGGGTTTAAATACACAGGGCTAAACTAGGGAATAAAGAACAGGTGGAACACAACACAGACTGACGAGACTAATAACAAGGAAACAAGACTGGGTACAGGTGAGGGGCAGAGCTAGAAAATGGCAGAGATAAACAAAGGAGCACAGGACAAGACACCCCCCTTCAAATGTCTATTTTCCACAAGTCACATATTTGTTAAAATATTAATTGTTGACTAGTTGAAGATAATATTTATGCATTACATATTGAAAACAGATTTTGTAGTATGCTTACAAAAATGGCATTGGTACTGTGGCTGCTAAGGTCAATGCAGGACTCAATGGACATTTTGTATTGAAAAGTGAACATTAATTTTACTACATTGATAAGTTCAAAAATAATTGGTCCTAATCAGTAGATATTGTACATTATAAAATAAATCGGAAGTCAATGTAAGATACACATATATATGCATACACACACACATACTGACACACTCACATAGGTCACAACCACCCCTCCAACACACTTAGACAACCTCCTATACACAAACACACCCCTGTACTGCTGAGAGCTATTTTGCCACCCCCTATATCCATATGTAAACATATACACACAAGACACATGTATATATACATACACACATGCACAAGCACACATCTGTGTGCACATACACACATAAACACACATACTCATACATACACTCATGTTATTGTAGTTACCTATTAACTACTTTTTAATTTAAAGTGTTTACCTTAGTTGCTCAGGAGCAACATTTCACAAATATAGGTTACATGATCCAAAAATGAAAATCGGCTCCATTATCTGAAATGTAGCAAGAAATGGATGTGCACAACTGGATGTGCCTCTACCACCTGCGCCACCATCTCCCCCATTAACATATAATGCCATATTATGATGATAATGGATACTTTATTGCCACTCATTTAAAACATAAACATCCACCAAGACGTATAACATATAACTTATAATAATCATACTAGTACACAGAAGTGTAGCACCAAATTCTGGGCCCTGTGTATATTCACAAAGCAGAGCAGTTAACATTGCTGAAAGTAGCCAAATACACTAGATTATAACAAAGGATAACAGAGGTTTAATACATTATGGATAACAGTTTTAGAATTAATGAACAAGGTGGAGGCGAATAACTTCACAAGCCGAAGACAAATATTCCTCCGCCAAGTTCATTAATTCCATATAACAGCACAACTTGAAGGCCGTTATCCCGCTTATGATCCGATTGCAACACGTGTAAGGAGTAGATTTAAAACATAGAAAACCTTGCTGCTCATTTATGAAGAAACCTGTTTAGTTGCTGTACTACTTTCTTTTGAGCGGTGGTTAAAGCTAATAACAACTGATTCCAAACAAGCAGTTTTAGAATATTTGCTCTCACATTTGTGCTCACCTTTCTCGGGAAAGAATTTTGTCAGTAGTTGTATTTTGTGTTTTGCACACTGCACAAAGAATGGACAAACAATTTATGAGCTCAGAATTAAGTCTGTTCATTTATGATGATGATTATTATTATTATTATTATTATTATTATTGCTATTATTATAAAAATGTTTCTGTATGTATCACATAGTAGTTATAATGATTACCTACAAAGTATGATATCAGTAGTGGTATATTTCTTTTGGTCTCAGTGGGATGCAGATTTAACAGTTTTCTTATTTGGGAATTTCTCTCTTTCACATTTGTTCCTAGATCTTGACAGCAGCAACTCTACCCGGGTTTGTGAAAAGACTAAGTAACATCACACTGGAAAACGAAGAAAGGATAACTAACTCAACTGCAAATATTAACAGCATTGTAACTATCCTGAATAATATTGCAATTAACTCAGAAAACTTAACACTCAATGTGGATGTCATAGAGGTATGTACAGTAAGTGAATAATAAGGAACAAAGTTTGTGTAACACTATAAACCCAACTGTATCATGCAGGCAAACTGACACCCATTATCTCTGTTAATAATAGAGACGAATCGGTATAAATTTGCCTATATGATAACTCACTCATGCAGTAAATTACTCACAAAGTTCTCATCACACACATATACTGCAAAAATGGCACAACCTTAGTTTTCCAACTATGCTAGTTGCTCACTGACAGATTCCAAGCCCCTCCCATTGATTATTAAGAATTGCTACCACGGACAAATTTGGCCTGAACAGCACAGTGGAAGCATGTAGACACCTGTGTGAATTTGTTTCACCTGCTGCTCATGTGCTGGTTTTCTGGGGTTCAGAAATCTACTACTAATATTGCCTAAAAATGATAACATTAATAGAATGTGAATTTTTGCCTGTGTGAATTTTACAGTACAGTTTCCCTGTTTGGGATCTATTTTGACTTCAGGTTAAAAACTTACTTAACCCTAACCTAGACATCCAAGTTGTGGCTGCATAAGATATGAAGTGAAATATAGCTTCTCTTAACTATTATTATCAGAGGTTCTCATTTAAAATCGCCGCAAACGAGCCAGCAAAGGTCTGCCAATATCGACCGAGCTGCACATAATGGCCAAATTTGGGCCAAAGACGCACATTGTTGACCCCAACTGACTGACTGTTGTGCACTAGCTTGCCTCTAGACATCTGAAGGAAGACATAGGTGTCAATAGGTACTCTAAAGCAGTTTCCAACCTTTTCTTAGTGTTTCTCAGAACGTAACAGAACTAATTATTATTGGTGCCACAGGTTATTGTCTCCCCAGGGAAACTAGTTGTAGCGCACACGTACCATTTTATTAACAGGCTAAATATTAAATGACTGAGAATATGAATTTATCATCTTAGAAATAAATTACTATTAAATATTTCCTCGTACCCCCTGCAGTGTGTTCGCATACACCTGGTTGGGAATCACTGCTCTAAAGCACTGCCTCTGTAACCATCATTTTCATGTCATTTTCTAGGGTTTTATCAACATCTCAAGCATCATTGTGTCAAAATCTACCTTTGTCACCTGGAATATATTAAATAATGGCAATACAACAAGGAAGGTCAGTTCATTCTTGCTGGGCTCTGTTGAAAAGATTGTGGGATCCCTCAAAGGGGACACAGATATTGAAACAGGAACAGACATTATCCAGCTTCGTCAAACTTCAGTCAACAGCTCATACAGTGACACATTAGGAACAAATTCATCTGCTGCAATCTTCATCCCAGAGGAAGGGAACTTTACTATTACAACCGTCACATTCTCTACTCTAAATAATGTCTTACCAGCCAGGAATACTAGTTACAATAATAGTGACAATGTATTATCCAGCTCCATTAATGCAGCTGTAATTCTACTGCAAGTTAATGACACCATCAACAACCTCTCTCTAAGCTTTGACCTCATAAATGCATCACTGCAAAATCCTCAGTGTGTGTTTTGGAACTTTGAACTTTTTGATGGACTTGGTGGATGGGACTCTTTTGGATGTAAACTCATATCATTTCTGAATGACACGGTCACCTGTGAATGCAACCACACAACATCTTTCTCAGTACTAATGTCACCGAACTCTCCTAAATATCTGTTTCTGGATATCATCACTTACATTGGCGTAGGAATATCCCTTGCCAGCTTGATAATTTGTCTCATCATTGAAGCAGTCATATGGAGGAAAATGACCAGAAATGACACATCTTATATGCGGCATGTCTGTGTGGTGAACGTTGCTGTGTCACTTTTGATTGCTGATATTTGGTTTATTATAGGAGCTGCCATAGCAGACTCTGAATCAGTAGCTGTTGGACCATGTACTGCAGCAACCTTTTTCATTCATTTCTTTTACCTAGCGCTGTTCTTCTGGATGTTAGTCTCTGCACTCTTGTTGCTTTATCGCACGATCATGGTTCTCTCCCAGATGACGAGGTCATCAATGATGGCAATTGCATTCAGCCTGGGCTATGGTGCCCCTCTCATAATTGCTGTGGTAACGGTTGCAGCAACTGCTGGAGGGGGAGGTTACATCCGAGAGGAAAATGTCTGCTGGCTCAACTGGAACAAGACTAAAGCCCTTCTGGCCTTTGTGATTCCAGCATTGACCATTGTGGCCATAAACTTTCTAGTGATGATTATTGTGCTTGTTAAAATGTTGAGAAGGGGTGTAGGACATACTTCACATCCGGACGAGAAAAATGCCCTTGCGGTCATTGCAAGATGTGTCACCATCTTAACCCCCCTCTTTGGCCTTACTTGGGGATTTGGCATAGGCATCATGGCTGCACCTGAAGCAATAGGACTCCACGTTGTTTTTGCAGTTTTAAATTCATTACAGGTACAATTTCAGAACATTTTTTTTATATGTAATTTAAATAAAAAGATAAGATCAGTACACCATCAGAATCAGTTACTAGATACAGTTTTATTTGTGTGACATTTCAGCTAAGCCACCTTTGGAAAGTGCAAAGTGTTGTGTCCTGCATTTCCCTATCTTGTCAATACTAGTTATTCCATAATATTATAAATATGTGTTAAACACATTGACTGTTTTATTGATTTTGTAAATAATATTATTTATGGGTCTGACGTGGCATTTCCGTTATTCATTGTAACATCACTTTTTGTTTTAAAGGGTTTTTTCATTTTGGTTTTTGGAACACTGTTGGACAATAAGGTAAATATGTCTACCTGTGTGTTTTTGTTTATGAATTATAACCTTTTGAGAATGTGGACATGTAGATGATCATTCAGATCTATTTGAATATGTTTTCTAAACAGATAAGGGAGGCCTTGACAATAAGACGAAGAGGCCCGACTTCGGACTCTGGTGGCACAAGGGTGTGTATATTTTTTTATAATACAAATAATGGGTGCACAGTAATAATGTGCAATTTTATGACTAGACTTTCAGAAAGCTAGTAGCAGGTTTTCAGCTGATTGAAGCTGGTGTCACCAGCTGGTTTTCTGTTAGCTTAAGGTGGCTTTATAAGACCCCCAGCAGCTTGCTATAAGGATCTGCATCTAACCCTAGGGCTACACCAGATATGTTACAAAAGTCAATTCATGTCAAAACATTAATTTATTTAAAAGACAGTTGTGTAATTCCAGAGGTCATTTTTCTGTAATACTTCATTCAATAGACTACAAGTGCTGGAACATCATCAAACATACTGGATTTCTTCAGAAGGATTAAAAGGAGAAGTAAGTTAGCAGACTGCTTTGTTGAAATGATTGAAAAGTCTCCTAGTTGTCTATTGGTGTCAAGCCATTTGGCATGAGTGGTTTAGTGTAGTCTGGGCTACAACCAATATTTCTTTGCCAGTTTAATTTTTGAGACTTTATTTTGCTTTCTTTACTTTAGATGTGTACAATGTCTCTGGGTCAGGTGCCACTTCAGGATCTGGGATGTCAGGCACCTACAGCGTCACTGACTCCTCTGGGAACACTTAATGAAGACCTTAGATGTCCGATGTGTGGTTTCACCCTTCTTGTCTGTAGAACTAATTTTATGAAACTTCACATAGTCATTTGCATCATGCAAAAACCATGGCATTTTGTTGCTGTTAAGGATGTGACAGTGCTCGGAATAGGCCATATACAGTGTGTATATATATATCTCCCGCTGTGAGAATATGAAGTGCGCTAGGGCTTGGTGTTACCCTTTCTGAGTCCTTTCCTAAAGTCATTGTCAAATATGGACTGTGCTAAAGGGAATTACCCACAGTTTGTAACATGCCGTCAAACACTTGAGAAACATGGAAATGCCATAAAACTGCCTTTAAACCACTGCCATAAAATTAAGATGGAAACATGCCTGTAGTGCTAACCGATTTGACATCAGTGGTGTCCCAATCAGGCAAATGGAAAGGTGAACACTCACAGCCTTGCAAACTAATTCACTTAACAGTGTGTATTAGTTAAGTCCATGAGGGCTCAGGGCTTAGCTCTCAGGGAGTACATTGAAACTCAGCCAATGTCAAATGCCAAAGTTCAGTGTTGTTCATATATCCAAGTACTTTAAAGCACTTTTACTGAACCAAAGTATCGAACAATCGTGTAAGAATTGTCGCCATAGCACAGCTACATTTAAAAATCTGGAAGATTACACATAAACTGAATTTAAATACATACCGTGTATGGGTATCTTTGAGTGCAAGTAGTTGTTCTGTGTAAGTATTTTTTATATTAGTGGTCGACCTTTATATTGCATATGAATTTTTAAGCATATTGGCATCAGCTTAATATATTAAGAAACATCTGTAAGCATATGCTTTTGATGTTCTTGTACATCAGAATGTAAATGTAACTGTCATTTGCATTTGAGAGTGTAAACCATCTTGTTGAAATGTCTCTCTCAGAAGTGCATAAAACAGAGAAATATTTCCCATTCCTGAGCAGGAGTATTTATTCTATTTATATAGAATAATACTGTTATTGAAACTAATGATGGACTCTAGCTCCAACCAACACACTGTAAGGTATACTTTTTAAAAACTTCAGGTCTAAATGTTATTTTGTTGATCTTGTTGCATGGCAGGTCCATGATTGATGGAACCATGAGATAAATGAGTGCAGCTACAATGGAAATATGTGGGAAATGCTAGAAATATCTTTCTGGAACAGGTGTGCATAATGTAATACAACTGACAGTTCATGTAGGCTTATACATAATAAGTGCAGTGCGAGAGAGACAGATCACAGGTATTAATCGATTTTGTTAAGTTGAGGAAGTTTCTGTTTTTTATTATTAACCCGTTTTGCAGCAATCTACTGCTTTACATCACAACAAGGGCCCTCTTACTGACACTTGTAATGCCTGTACATGTTTTACATTTGTTTGCTATGTTCTCTTATATTCAAACCACTCCCGTCAAGTGTTTTTTCTATTTTTTAATGTTTTACTTAAATTTCTCTCAGATACATAAAAACAGATGATAATAAAGTAATAACTGCCAGCTTACATGAAGTATGTAGTTGTTCACCAGAGAATCTTTGATAGTTTCACACTCTCTAGGCTTTCGGATGGTGGGACTAAACCATTAGTCCAGTGTATTTCCAACTATAGCCCCATTGCTGACTGGTAAGCTACTCCATGTAAGATGACATTTTTTATGTGTGCATGTACAAAGGACACATGAAGAGTACTCTACAGCTAAGCACCCTGTTGGTTCATATTCTTAGTGCTGGTTGTTTGTAGAAGAGTAATGTGGACAGTAGTTTGTTGTTATGGTTGTCATTTGTTGCAATTTTTGCAAGCTACAATGTATTGCAATGTTGCATTATCATTAGTCTTGATCTCACTAAAACACACAAACATGTTCTTTAAGGATTCATTAAGAAGTTATTGTAATTGATGCTATTGAATTCAGCTATTTGAAATTGAACTCCGGAACCGTTTCCAGCAATGGTGAAATTTGAATAAGAGCAATGGGAAGTTAAAATATTTTATTTGAAGGAACGCTTTCAATAAGGTCTCACTGTAGGCTTCATCAGCAAATGAGGTGGCCAGAACAATCACTGACAAGACGCTGAACAGGACAAGCAACATGCTTTCTAAAAATTTACGTTAGTGTATCAATTTGTGGTGTTTAATTTGTTCAGGATGATTATCCCTCATGCACAAGTGTCTGTGTGCAATCCAATGTTGACAAAACACACACACACACACACACACACACAGAAGAATTTCTGCAAGTTTTCTGACTGAAGGTGAACCATCTACTGTATCTCTGCAGGTGAGCACTTTCACTTTACTCTGTTCCAAAGCCACAGCACATGAGGAGGCGACAAACAAGATGAGTGTACTCTAAAGTCAATGGGATATAGAAATGTGTTTCCCCATACCTGAATGAATGTCTTTGTTCGAGTTATGTACAGTAAGTTTTGATTGACAGTGTATAACAGTGATATATTTCTAGGCACCCAACTTTCTCTCTGCTCTAATGAAGATCATGCCACATCCATCCGGTCGTGCTTTCCATCACCGATCATGGTTAAAGATGGTTCCTTTTTTAGTGCTGCCTTTGTTGCCTGGCCTCTGAAGATGTTTATGACACCACTTTATGATTTTACCAGCTTTTTCTCTGAGCACTTTTAGAGTTAAAGGGATTGTAGCAGTTAGCATGATGGTGTCTGGTTTATGAGGTCATTTTTTACAAGTTAAAAAATCCATGTTGAAACGGGACTCAACTGCAACATTGTAGTTGTGTAGAGCATGATTTTTGTCAAGGTGTGAAACATGTCACAACTACACAGTAACAGAAGCCAAAATTGTTTTGGCAACTATATAATAGAAAATACAGAGGGAAATGGGGGCTTGCACCGAACTAAACTGAATTATACCTTTTACTGGAACCAAGGAGTAAAAATGGAATTAGGTGTTCATTTTGGTTTGCTCTAACTTCTTTTTACACTTCTGTTCCAGTTTCCCAAGGTATCTGCCCTAATTAAATGGGCTACATTTATATAACTAATATTAACAATTGGTTAAGTTGCAGTTTTGTGCTATAGCATTAGCCAGTGTAATTTCGTTACATTTTGCAGAAACAAAATTAGTTATCTTTACAATATCAGTAACCTTATTAGTTACTAATTATAGTAACACCTTTTTTTCTGCATTGCCAATGTTTTGCGCAGTGACACTATATCTGACCTATTAAATGAACTGGTCAACATGGGCAAAGGTGCATGTATTTTAGACTTGGGTAACTTGCTCGCTAGCTTGTAGCGCAAAAAAAAAAAAAAAAGTGAAATGCAAGATGTGGCCTACCCATGTCATTTTGTGCGTAAATTCTGTTTGTCTATTCTATAGTAAAGTAACAAGTACTGAAGTTACTGTTTTAAAAGGAGTAACGAGTAACTTAATCCTGTTACAATTCAAAGCAGTAAAGTAACTAGTTACTTTTTTTCTTCCCTGTACTGACTATAGCTATGTCAGGGTTACTTAAAAATAGCTTGCAACATCAGTGCTCAGTGTTTCTAAGAATCCAGGCCAAATCCAGTTGTGCAAGTAGGCAAGGCTATCCCTACATAGCACCTTGTGGGTTGTGCCACTTACTCGTGTCATGTTTTATGTGGGGAAACTAAGCATTTTATAAGTTATGTGCTTTTGCAGGTTATTGTGTTTTGCCTGCAACTTTTTTGGGAAATGCACTTACCGTTGTGTAAGCTCTTGCTGATTTGACAAATGCACCAAAATAACAGAGAAACTGTAATATGACAGCACCACAACCTCAGTGAAATTCTCATGATTTCACAAGAAGTTTGGGAATTTAACTTCCAACCATGAAATTGTGTGAAACTCGTTATACAGCTATTTCAATACTTCTTGTAATGTACAGTGATTGTTGAATCTATTGTTCAAGCATACATAAACAATTCACAACAAGCTCTCAACATTACAATGTATTGTTATGTCCTAAAACATATACTTGTATATATTGTCATGTGTGTGTGTGTAGGTACATATATGTATGTATGTATGTATGTATGTATGCATACGTTCTTCTTATTATTATTGTTGTTGATGTTGCATGTTGTTGTTTGTGTGTTGCACTCTCCTTGTTCTCTCCTGTGAGCAGGCAATTAGGCTGATCAGCAAAAAAGGTTGGCCCTGTTTGTGAGGATGGCCTATGATTGGCTGAGAGTCAACGAGCTGCAGATTATAAGGCTGGCTGCCCTCATCACCAGGAGACACTTTCCCTTGTGACACTGCTTTATGCTGTTGTGCTGGTCGTGCTTTGTTGTTTGCAACGTGTCTGTTGACTTTGACTTTGCTGTTGTCTCAGTGGGTAGTGTTGTTCCCACTGACTAGGGTTGTTGTTCTGTCTTTTCTGTTTTGATTATTGTTTGCTTTTACCATCTCACACTCTTTCTTAGTTATATTAATACACTGTGGAAGCCCAGCCCACCCAGGGAGGTGGGTGCCATTTTATTTGTACCTTACTGTTTTCTCCAGTTTTTGGTCCAGTTAGGGAGTGAGGGTAGATTTCTGTTGTTAATTTTGTTTTTCTTTTAAAAGGGTAAGAGAGTTCCACTCCCACAATTAGATTTGTGTCAGTTTGTTGTTTTGGCCTTTCCCCCTCCTGAAATTTTAGTTGTGCTTCCTGGCTTACTTTAATATAAAGAATAATACATGTAATGCTTTTGTGACATCTTTGTGTTCCCTTGAAGTTTCATTTGCTTCAACTCCCTAACCCCAAGACAAGTACTGGGGTGCTGTAACAGTATGTTAACACCAAATATAGTCTCACACTCAATCACCACCCAGTTTGTTGCACCACATTCATGAACAGTGAAACAAAGGAAAATGCCTTTAAGTTTACACAGTCTCCAGCAAAATGTGCTTGCTCATCATTCATGAAATGTCTACATAGAAGGTTTTTTTTTTTGCATATTAACCTCTGATGCAAAAATTCACCAAGCTGCAGATACTGCGCCCTGTTTTTGGATGATCTTAAAGCATAATTAATGCAAATTAAATAGTTTTGATTGGTTTTTGATTGGTTTCAAATTTGGCCCATTGTTAACACTCAAGGGCAGTATGTCTTATTGTGATTTTGGCAAAGTGTGCCAAATATATGATAGCATTGCATTCAGGGTAGCTTTTTGTCTGCCTTTTTATGTCTATTATACGCCTATGAAGGGTTTTATTACAGGTGAATATGGGAAAAGCTAATAACTAAACTAATAGATATCCCCACAAAACATTTTCAGATGATTATTTACATTAAGGCTACATTTTCTGTATTGCAAGTTTTATGACGTCATGCATAAATATGTAAATGAAGCATCATACAGTAGTGCAAAAATTTTTTTGAACATGAACATGAACATGAAATTCTCATGGTAAGTCAAACATTGAAAGCATCACACATTTCTACACAGGAAGCACAGCTCAGCACAAAGGTATGAAACCTTGAATGCTGTACAGTATTTGTTCTTATTGACAGTGTTTTGAATGTTTTAGTCCATATTTATTCTACGAATTGCATCAAAACTGCAGCTGTACAGAGTACTGACTAGGTTATTCTGTATAAAAAATACTGCTTATTTATTTTTTCTCTATGTCAATAGACATGGCTGTCTCAGAAACTGGTACCCTCTTCACAATTATCTGCTGTGCTAAAGTAACTGGGGCATTTAATGAAAATCTCACGTCAGGTTAATGAGAGATCTGGTGCTAATCGATGAGTTGATCATACACTATTTATTTTCACGCCTGAAGTCAGATCATAAACAGTTGCATACTTGTGCATAAGAGACCCAAGTGCCAACCTGCCACCGGGAGCAACTTGGGGTTCAGTATCTTGCTCAAGGACACTTTGATGGGGTCAGACAGAGTGGGGTTCGAACCTGCAACCCTTTGGTTGCCAAACAGCCTACCACCTCTACCAAATCATATTTTCTTTTGGATTTTTGTTTTTTGGTAGATGCAAATGAATGTGACTCTGATCCATGTGGACAGAACTCTACTTGCTCCAACACCATTGGCAGCTACAACTGCTCTTGCCAAAGGGGATACACACCATCAAACTCATCTCTGCCTGTTAGTAACAGCAACCAATGTAGAGGTTTGTATTGAGCAAGTGTTTTGAAAAACTTTTTTGTTACATTTTCCAAATAATGTTAGTGAATGGTTTTTCACTTACTCTTACTGTTTTTGTGAGACATTCTGTCTATATAGGTATATTTCAAATACATATTTATTATGGTTAGTGCTTATTAAATATGCTTCCATAATGATCATGCTCAAGACATGTATGTATGTATGTTTTTGCATTGTGTATTATGTGTATTATGTGTATGCTGCTGGACACCTTAATTTCCTTCGGGATCAATAAAGTAACTCTACTCTACTCTATGTCTGGTCGGCAGGGGCGGAGCTAGAGGAGGGTCCAGGGTTGCACTGAAACCCCATGGAATCTGATTGGCCTCCCCAGGTGCCCCCTGAATTTCATTCGCTGATGCTGATGATTGACTATTCACTGCACGTCTCTGTAAGAAGCATGGAATCTGATTGGCCTCCCCAGGTGCTGGAGAGCAAGGAAGTGGGAACATTTGCAGCAGTCAAGTCACTGAGAGGAAATGGAGAGATTCTACAGTGAAGCTATCATTATGGTGTAAGTTTTAAGGAGTAGCTTACTCGTTACTGTGATAAATCGTTCACCAAACACTTAACTATGACATTACATTGCATGCAATCATATTTTATTTAATATAACTGCATTCTTCTTAGTGTAATACCTCAAGAACTCTACAAACTTTAAAAGAGACGTTAAAACATCTAAACAATCTTATTGAATCCAAAGCTAAAGATATTTCGAGCACAGCTTGTCAAAAATTATACATTCTCGGCTACTGCAATCCAGTTTGAAATGTTCAGAGAGCTTGTTTGCTCTTGTGTAAAGTAAGATATTTAATTCAGGGCATTGATCTGAACTAAGCATTTTAGGCATGGTTACATTAGTGTGGAAGATGGTATTTTTAAGGTAGTCTACAGAATGTGAATGTGAATAATTTAGAATGTCTTTTTCCTACAGAGTAAAAAACAAAAAGAGGAAAGAATATAAGTTGAGTCGTTTTTTAGTGCCGTTCCCCCAGTAAGCTACTTGAGGCAAATAAGAGGGATTTTGAGCAGTGTGTGTGTGTGTGTGTGTGTGACAGAGTGTGCGTGCATGCATCAAAGTATGCACATGCATGTGTATATTTTTTTGGTTTTGGCACCAATGCACGTAGGCTAACATGGGGTACGCATTTTTTGGACCTACTGGCCACCCTACATACAAAAATCTACCAGTGTTTGTTGGAGCGGACACACCACTACAAAATTATCTCTTCCTGTTAGGGTTGGCAACACCTGCATAGATGCATGTATTGTCTTCATAGCTTTTGGCTCAAATTTCTTCATGATTTCTTTCATGGCCTCTGTAATCTATTCAGTAACACTTTATTTAAAGGGGTCTACACAAGGGTGAGATCATGAACATTATTGACACTTAACTCAGACACTTGACACAGATTTTGGGATGCAGGAAAACCGAATGACACTTCATGACAATAATCATAAACATCAATGAAGTGTCATTAATGTTTATGATGTGTCTTGTCATGTTTATAATAGGCTTGTGTCACCCTTACGTAGACCCCTTCAAATAAAGTGTTTCCATCTCTTCAAAAGCACGGATGGATGTTTGTTTATGTCTTATTTTGGCAGTTGTACAACATCCAACAACTCCTTTGCCGTCAACAAATGTACCAACTGTGACATCAACAACAAGATCACTGTAAACAACAGAAATGCAAATAATTACAATGTCTGTGACGATGGTATCAGAAACAACACCATCACCGCCAACACCAACCCCCACTTTCACTCAATGAACAGTACTAACAACACAAACAACATCTACCTCATTAATGACAACAAGGACTCCAACAACAAAACCACCCTTACCAGTGATAATGTGACAAATGGCAGATCCATTTTCTATTGCAGGATGGTGGTGCCACAGAGGTTGACAGCAGACAATCACAATGAATTCAGTGAAGTAGCCATTTCTGTGTTACCAGTATTGTAACCAGTATTGCTTGACTTAATTATTGTTTCATATCATTGTTTAGTAAAACTGAGTAGTGTTAAATATGAACTGTAGGTCTTGATTTGTGGCATGGTCATTTTTGAGTCAAGAAAAACTGTTGGATGTAAAGCATAAATTTATTTACTTATCTCTTACTTACTTTCACTTTAACAATTGCACAAATTGATTTTCGCCTCTTGTCAAAGACAATCCAATAGATATTTTGTAAATCACATGATGTTTGTCAGCATTACAGCATGTCCTTCATTACTGCTGACTGGCAGAAAAGACTGATATCTACTGAACCTTTCTTCAAATCTTCAGTGAGAAAACAAATTGCCTGCAATTGAATAAAACCAGCTGTTAACAAATAATAATATCATACACTGTCTTTTGACTTTTTATATACATTATGTATGTGTGTGTGTGTTTAGATGGTCATGCATACATATACATAGGGTTATTTTTATATTTTCACTTTCAGAGTAGTAGACAAAATGCCTCCAAGATTAATTTAAAACATCAAATACTTCGCTTCTCATTGTCTTCTACCTGTCAGAGGGCAGTGAAGGGCATCACGTAGGGTGTTTAAAGGCATACCAGGCAAGTTTTACCGAGTACCGAGTTCCCCCTGCAGTTGCCGACTGTTTTGTAACCAACACCAACGTCCTAAATTCTCACCAATACATGTCAACTTGTTTGCAAAGAACAGGAAACAGTAGCACATATTTTTGAAGAGTTATGTTGATTGACTAGGTAATAAACACAATTGCAAGACACTCATAGTAAGTTACTTTTTTATTTTGTTCTGCAGGGGTTGACGCTAAGCATCTTAAATTCACCCAGAGACCGTAGGGGGAACAGAGTCTTCATTCACCTCGTAGTCTACCAAAGCTGGTCAATTAAGCTAAATTCCTTGTCTGGTATGCCTTTGTACATGTACACATCCAACATTTTGTCTTATTACAAAAATTATGAAAATGTTAAAAAAATTGTTTTAGAGGACATGAGATGAAGTACAAATATTGTCTTACTTTATAATCTCAGGAAGTCGAGGATCCTGGTAGAGCCCGAGGATCCTGGTATAGCCTGACGCTGTTTGATGATTTCTGTGAACTTTGTGCAATCTCAAACAACTGTTTAAAGAGACATGCATGATGATCTCCTCAATTAACAGATGACATTTTCATATGAACTGTTTATGTTGTGTTCTTTTCTCAATAAGTGGTCACATTTTGAGATTTTAATTGTAGAAAAATTGAAATTATTTGTATGTTGCCATTTGACCAATCATAACTGTTCATTTTATCTACACACATGCTTTGTTACAAGTTTTGTGACACAGATACATGTGGGGCTTAAATAAGAATTCAGTTCAGTAACACTCTCTGATTGGAGGTATATCCAGACAGGGTGGTAAACACAAGGGAAATGGCCTGTGCTTTGTGTTGTGGAGTTCTTTTCCTCTGCCTCGTTCATTAATTCTGTACAACAGTACACCTCAAAGGCCATTATCCCACTTATCACCTGGTTGCATGCACTGTCAAAAGCATGCCGCAAAGTCATAGTTACCATGGTAATCAGGCACCAACTGATCTAGCATCTAGTCCATAATTTATCAATCATCTCTTTAAAACCGTTTCAAACATAACAGAGGACACTACAGTCATTAATTTAAACTTGCACAGCTCCTCACCTTGTGCCCCCATTTCCGTGTAGATAGATGAGGACTGGAGCTCCATTTTGTAAGGTCTGCTCATACCATTTTGGATCCTTTCCCTGAGCCTCCTGCTAAAGGGAGTCTGGAACGGTATTCCTGATTACAACAAGTAAATGAATGTTCGAATTTAATTACAACGCCAAATTCAAAACATCCTATCAGAAGGCACTGCTCAACAAACAAAGATCATTAGGTGATAGCTCAACATGTTGCATTTAAATCAGTTTATGCTCGACAGGCATAGCTTACCAGACTCCCAGAGTTATCGCCTTCTCTGATGAGAGGTAGATGTTAACCGTGTGGTTGAGGGCAAGGTCTGTCGGTCGACTGAGGTCGGTAAAGAGAGGGATTCTGGCTATGAATAAAAAAGGGTAACGTTAGAGATATTTCACAGGAGATGTCAAACATAACCGGAGGACTATCCGTTTCAACTTACCGACATGAGAATAAACTGCGTGGTATATTACTGCAGGAAAAAGACGAACTACAAACGGTATACTCAAATACAGGACACCAAGAGCAACCACCAAACGCTTCAGTGTCTTCATGCACCGCCTTGAGGAAGAATAGGCTAACGTTACCGATGAGTGGTCATAACAGCAACAGTCTGCTTGGCATTTAGGTCATTTTTTTCATTCTGAAAATCCATCATTATCATCTTACCCATGCTGCTGAGACTATGCTATCGGATGTTAATACTGGATCTTAATGCTTTACGCTAACGTTACCTTTTTCAACTTTCTCATGACTTCTTTCCTGATGAACTACCCGTGGCTTTTCATTTGTAGATTTGTCAAAACGGCTGGGTCTTTTTCGCATAGTTATGCTAAAAGGTCGATAACGCGTTTGGTTCAGCTTGACATAGAAATTCCACTATCTATCCAACTTCCTTAGCTCACAAAAACTCGATTGAAGTGAGAGTTTACGAGAGTAGTTCACCGTCGTGTGCGTCGTGTTGTACATGCAGGGGGCGCGCATCTCGGCCACTGTAAAATATGTCATTCAAACAAGCATGCAAACACTTCATCAGAAGTAGAATCCTGATATAATCCTAGGAATGAATTAAAACAGAAATTCTATGCAGGGGCTGTGTGGTGACAAGATGATGGATCTAAATGCACGGCTTTGAATCTAATGCTAGACAGTGCTATTGTTACTTCCTTATCCTAAATCCTTAGGCTATAGCTTTCTCCTATCGCCATAGGCTATACAGTCAGATCCTTGGTTTCGAGATTAACATGTAGTCTTATTTTCAGCATTTTTCATGAACATCTTGGCAGGCTTACCTGGGCGTTTGTTTTACCATATTTATAAACTAAGATTATTCATTATTCATTTGTCCAATCCATCTAGATTCAATATTACGTAGGTCAATACAGGCGATTCCCAATTCTGCAGTCTATGAAGACCAATGACCGTTTCAGGATTTAACCACTAGAGTGTAGTGTAGGCCAGATCTAGAACAAAAGGGTTGCTTGATAGACGGAAAATGAAAATATTGTTATTGGTAAAGTGAGCCCACAAATCGATCAGTACAGGCCACTGAACTGGTGGGAAAATACTGAGGCTGTTGGAACGTTTTATTAAATTTATTAAACAATGCATTACACAACTCCCAGTAGCTACTAAACTCAGGCCAGCTCAAACAGTGTTGCATAGTGTGTCCCAATTATCGTGGTGAAGGTATGTTTTTCTATCATGTTGTTTGATAAGATGCAAGTTAAGACCATGGTATGGACAACATGCCCAGATGGATTTTATGCCACCATGGCTTTAAATTAGTACCAAGGGTCATCTAACTCAGTGATTCCCAACCAGGTGTATGCGGACCCCTAGAGCACACTGCAGGGGGTACGTGGAAATATTTAATTATAATTTATTTCCAAGATGATAAATAAATATTAATTTCATATTAAACCCATCAATAAAATGGTACATGTGCATGTCAACTAGTTTCCCCGGGGAGACAATAACCTGTGCCACTCTGCGCCGATAATAATCAGTTGTGTTACATTCTACTTTTGGAAAATCATCAACACGTATAAGTGAGGGAGTACTCATGATATGAAAAAAAAGGCTCAAGGGGTACATAAGACAAAAAAGGTTGGGAAACACTGATCTAACTTACTGTCAAGATCCACTAGACCAGGGACGGCCAAACTTTTCTGTTTGTGGGCCACATCCTGAAAAATCTTAGGTGCCAAGGGCCAAGGCAAAATTAAGAGCATAGTTTTGAACCAGTTTCAAGTGAAAGAGTGACAGCAGGCCGTCTAATGCTACAAATCAATCAGTACAGGCCACTGAACTGGTGGGAAAATACGGAGGTTGTTGGAACGTTTTATTAAATTTATTAAACAATGCATTACACAACTCCCAGTAGCTACTAAACTCAGGCCAGCTCAAACAGTGTTGCATAGTGTGTCCCAGTTATCGTGGTGAAGGTATGTTTTTCTATCATGTTGTTGTTTGATAAGATGAATGTTAAGACCATGGTATGGACAACATGCCCAGATGGATTTTATTATGGTACATGTGCATGTCAACTAGTAGAGGTAGAGAGACAGGTGGCAGGCCAGGTTCAGGTAGAGAGACAGGTGGCAGGTCAGGTTCTCCGGGGCAGAAGAGCAGGGATAGCCGGGACTCAGGGAGAGAGACAGGCGGCAGATCAGGTTCGTCAATAAAATGGTACATGTGCATGTCAACTAGTTTCCCCGGGGAGACAATAACCTGTGGCACTCTGCGCCAATAATAATCAGTTGTGTTACATTCTACTTTTGGAAAATCGTCAACACATATAAGTGAGGGGGTACTCATGATATGAAAAAAAAAGGCTCAAGGGGTACATAAGACAAAAAAGGTTGGGAAACACTGATCTAACTTACTGTCAAGATCCACTAGACCAGGGGCGGCCAAACTTTTCTGTTTGTGAGCCACATCCTGAAAAATCTTAGGTGCCAAGGGCCAAGGCAAAATTAAGAGCATAGTTTTGAACCAGTCTAATGCTACACTGTGTAATGATATTATTGGCAAACATGTCACACCAGTACTGAATCTATGATAATAATGTAACAATGGGCCACTACATCTTATTTTTTGACCTCATGCCAGGCCGCATGAAAGAGAGCAGAGGACCATAATTGGCCCCCGGGCCTTAGTTTGGCAGCCCCTGCACTCAACCTTGGGTGTTCCATGTTGTATTATGAAATAGTGCTGTATAAATATAATTGAATTTAATTAAATTAAAATATGTCTCTGGAGCAGTGTGTTGAGTGTTGAACGCACAACATCTAATTAGCCTGAGTGAGATAAATCTTTGTAACGGTGCGGAACAGACGACCCAAGCGCAACACTTAGCAAACCAGGACAATTTATTGAGTTCAAGGACAGGGGAGAGGGGGTGGGTGACCCAGGCGGACGTCTGCGTGAGGCAGGCTGCAACTACTACGCCCTGCACCACCATCCTCTTTGGGGATATTCTGGATTTTATGTATTAGAGGTTGGCAAAATCTAATGTAACAATCCAATAGTTGGCTGTTGATATTGTCAGTAAATATCACATTCATGTCATTTGACACGTGTATGTTACTACAAAACCCTAAACAGAGCAACAAATCAAACTGAGCTTGTCATAAACATTACATGACATTTTTTTTTACTGTTCATGACTTGTCTTTAAGTGGTGTTTGGTTTTTGTAATGTAAAGTTGATACTGTTTGGGATGCAGACATTACAAAAACCAAATGACACTTAATGACAATAGTCATAGACATTTTGAAGTGGCATTACACGTTCATGATAGGCATCATATCATGTTTATGATTCGTTCATGTCACTTTTTATGTTGGTCTTAAGTAAAGTGTTACCAATCAATCCATAAAGTCGTTAAAGTAATGCTGTTCATTTCATCATCACTGTTACTTGTTGCAAGTTTAGTTTTTAACATTTTCATACATAGATGTCTTAAAGGTCATAAAAGGTATATTTGCCTTCCAAGTTTCATTTGAATATGATAAGATATGATATGATAAATATATAAGGATTTTAGGAAAGTGGAGGGCAACACGAAGACTTTGGTATAGGCCACTTGTCTCATACCCAACAATGGTCTTTAGTTAGGCTGTTCTAATATTGTTGCAACATGCAACTTCACCTGTAAGATAAAAGTTTATTCGAATTAGTCAGTCATTTACTGACCTTTACTCAAACAAATAAACTTGAGTATCTAAGAATGAAAAAAAAAAGCCAAAAGTGAGGTAGCCGGGTATTTATGGTTTTATGTTATGTCCAAGTTTGAGTGTATTGTATTGTTGTTATTTATTTCTGTTTTTAATGTTGGTGAGTGTAATTCTGCTGGCTGCATAACAAATCGCCCCCCTGCGGACATTAAAGTATACCTTGACCTTGACCTAGCACATTTCAAATCCTATAATACTTCAGTTGTTATTATGTCAATTATTATACTTCAGTTGTCATTATGGCAAATGTTATTGTGAGATGGACCAAGATCTCTTGTACAATTGCACTCATAATGGCACACCCAAAGAAAATATTTAGAAACTATTTTTGATGCAAACCAATCCCTGGTGAAAAATGCTCGCGACAGTGTCAGTGGACACTTTCACTTTCAGGGTCCCTTATCAGTATTCGGGAAGATGCCAGAAAGAAGGTACGTGTCTGTTTCTTCTCAACATCTTTACTATTTATGTTTGATAATTTAAGCTTTTGGTAGTTGATTACAATGTCATTTACCAGTTATTAAAAAAACACTTCCTGAAATAGGGCCTATGTCTGTATGGACTTATGCATCACTGTAGTTGTGAAGTGTTTGATCTTGATAAAGGTACAGAGGGAGAGAGCTTTCAGTAACGCTTTACTTTAGATCTGTATGTATAGAGCTTGAAGCATTATAAACACATACAAAACACAATAAAACAATAAACATACAAGATATATATGATAACACTTTGTTGCATTTCTTGAATTGTTATAAACTCTTGTGATGCACCAGGCTTATGTTGAACAGCATAATATATCAGTCATTGCAAAGGTATTATCAACAATTTATAACCCTTAATGATTGTGTCTTTCCTGATGGATACAGACTTAAAGTAAAGTGTGATTTACTTTGCCTACTGTAAAGTCATACCAGGGATAAGTCAAAAATACTAACATAATCAGATGTAACAGTTAGGCCTGTTTTATTTTGGATTTTTTTAAAGACGTATGTATGTTATGTATGTGGGCACAAAGTCAAGATTATAAAAGTTTAATGCAAAATTGTAACGACTGCATGGCAGGATGTCTATAAATGTAAGTGCAGTTATGTGTTTGGAGAACAGATGTTTAAACATGCCCTTATCTACCATTTAAGACTTTGAGATCATGCCCATGCATTTTTTTCTTCAGGCTTAGTTTAATTTATTGGCTGTTAATAGAAGCCAAAGAGATATGTATTCACACAGCCGTTGAGGGTTGGTTGATACCACCTTAGTAGCAGTATTCATTTTATGGAATGTTATACCACCCTAGAGTTAGAAAATAAATGATAGCATTGATATGCTTGGGAACTCTTTGTGTTTTGTGCCTATTATAAACCTATGGAGGGCAGATATTATTTGTGAATATTTAACTAATAGATAATTGGCCCAGCTGATTATTTACATTAAGGCATTACATTACAAGGCATTACATTTTTGTATTGCAAGTTTTCTGAAGCACATACATGTAGACGATCCATTATCTGCTGAAATATGCAGTAATTTGCATTTGGCCATAGACCAACAATATACAGTACACACAATGCACAGTACACAATCTTTGTCGCTTTTCAGGTCAGTCAGGTATTATCTCCACTGCAATCTGTCTCACATTGGATGTGTGTGGAGTTATTGTTGTTATGTATTTGTGTGCAAATGTTGTAATCATTGTCAAGATATTAGAGTAAACAAAGGTTTAGTCTATTTTTGTATATTTTAAACCTTTATAACATAGTTTATCAGAACTAAGGCAATGGAAATGAAAAAATAAACTACAATGAACTAATTTCTCAACAAATACTTTTCTTTGTCTATCATAAA
Source organism: Tenualosa thibaudeaui (assembly GCA_027481765.1). Classification (NCBI taxonomy): domain Eukaryota; kingdom Metazoa; phylum Chordata; class Actinopteri; order Clupeiformes; family Clupeidae; genus Tenualosa; species Tenualosa thibaudeaui. The sequence goes on along the minus strand of JAIFZK010000001.1, from coordinate 2,253,504 downwards.
ATCTTCACAGGCATGGGAGTTTCAAGATCAGCCACCCTCATAATATTTGTCTGCTGCAGTATGTTAACATGGGCATCAGATCAAATCCCCACATCTCAGGTAATTGAGAGCCCATTTATGCAAGCTTCACTGTAACACAGGTAGGAATATTATAAAATATAAAACGGAATATTGTTAAAAAGTTCATTCATTTCAATACTTCGAGGTAAAAACAGAAACTCATATATTAGCTATACACAGTAGATTCATTACACATAAAGTGCAATTTCTTAAGCAATTATTGTGTTACTTCTGATGATTGTGGCTTACAGCCAATGAAAATCCCAAATTCAGTATCTCAGAGAATTAGAATATCACATACACCCACTTAATGACCAGGATTTGTAATATAGTGATCTATGCCTTCTGAAAAGTATATTCATGTATATGCACTAAATTCGTGGTTAGGGTTTCTGATGCAGAGTTACTGCATCAGTGTAGTGTGGTATTGAGGCAATCAGCATATGACACTCACTCCTGAGGTGTATTCATAAGCAGCTTTCAGCTCATCTGCATTGTTGGGTCTCGAACCTCTGATCATCCTCTTGACAATACCACATAGATTCCTTACGGGTTTCAGGTCAAAGGTCAAGCATAATTCCATGGTCATTAAACCAGGTACTGATACTTTTGGACAGATGCCAAGTCCTACTGGATAAATGGAATCAACCTATCCATAAAACTTATCAGCAGAAGGAAGCATTACACAAATATTGCTTTAAATATTTAACTTGTGTGATCAATCTTTTTACCTTGAATTACTGAAATTAATTAATAATTAATTTATAATTATTATTATTTATTAAGTTTTTCAAAAATATTTCCGTTTCTTCCTGTAAATGTTGTCTAGAAAGGATGTATCTTGTCCAGTGGAAATACAGTACAGAAATATACAGTTTACTTGTATCATTTCAAGCAGTTTTGACTGATCCATTTTTATTTACTTCCATAGCCCACCAGCAAACAGGAAGGTCACACCGACCTAAGTAAGTAAGTAGCTTCTACTGCCGTCGTTTGGGGCCTGTTTCCTGCACATGGATATAACTAGTCCTGAAGCATAAGAGATTCAATCAATAGACAAGCAAAAGCTTAGCATTGCACCAATGCTTGGCACTGCTCTTCAGTTTATAGATTACATTATTATAGATTACATCTCAAACTGGGGTCCAGGTGCATCTAAACTGAAAGTATAAATATGGCTTATACATATTGTAATTGGTACTTTAAACTACATGTGTTGCCATCTTTAGGCTTACAAACAAAATCTTTCTACTTTCACTTGCATTCTTAGTGATGCACTGTGTTATCATGTAGTGCTTTTTGCTGCTGTTTGGTTTATCCAGCCCCTATTCACTGTTACCTGTTGGCTGTTGTAGGTTCTCCTCAACTATACAAGTTTGAGTTTGAGATGAGAACAGTAGACCCTGACCAACTAAAGTTGAAGTTGTCTAAACTGAACCTTTCACTTGCATTCGCAACAAGTGAACACATTGAGATCTTGAAAATTAATATCACAACAGGTAAGTTTTCAAAACAATTTAAATCACAAAACAGCCCTCATCCTTGATACTATATCGATGTAGTTGTATTATACCTCATTAGCCCGTAGTCCTCTGAAATACTTAAGAATCCTCACACATGTGAAAATGTGTTGTGCTGAAAATGCTGAAAATATACATAAATTGAAAGAATGGACAACTGGTCCCACTTCCATGCAGCCATAACATGAGAATAACTGTGACTGTCCATCATTCCTCAGTGTGTTCCTCAAACTCGAGTGGATATCAGTGCGTGTGTGAGGAGCAGTATGCCTGGCCCCAAGATTGCTGTATTACATATGGATCCTGTGGTGAGTTCAGTATAGGAACCTGTGGATGTATTAATGGGTTGCCAACAGTTGGACCGCTCTGCCAGAGAGTTTGGTTCCTTTACCATTTTATTTACTTCAGATGTTGCACAGGTAAGGAATTGAGTCACAAAATGCAAAATTCAATAAAAAATCTAAAGATGAAGTAAAATTTGAGAAGCGGTTCTTGCCTCAAAACTGACACTGAACCTTGATGACATAAAAAATGGATTCACTCAAGAACTTTCAATTGTCACTTGATATTAGGAGTCATTTTCCCAAGTATCGCATCACAGCTATCTTTAAATTAATTTAATTACTGTCTCCCATAGATATCAATGAATGTGACTCTAATCCATGTGGTCCAAACTCCACCTGGTCCAACACCATTGGCAGCTACAACTGCTCTTGCTGGAGAGGATACACTCCATTTAATACATCTCTGAATGTTAGCAGGAGCAACCCATGCATAGATTTGTGTTTCAGTTTTCCTGTTTATCATAGTTTTCCCAACTATCTACTGTGGTTCATACATACATTTAGGGCTAAAACTATTGCCCAAGTGACTAATTTGATTTCATACAGAAATGCAGTTTTGTCATGAACGCTTTTAGTCCACTTAGACACTGTAAAAAACCGCTGTGAACACAAAAAATATTTTGATATCTGAGTAAGAGTAATGAATATGAGTAATTCTGTTTTTTCCTTCCTGTTCCGTCATAACCATGCTAGGTGTGAGAACCACACCATCACCATTAACAGTGACCCCATCATCAACAACGACAACGACAACGACAACGACAACAACACCAGCACCAATACAATGTATGTGAAATATGAGAACACAAAGACTAAAGTTCTGTTGGTTTTTAGTAACAGTCTCTATTATAGCTAAGAGTGCTGCCGCAGCCTTTCTAACATCTCTGTAACAGACATTTGGGGCTTATTGCTTTTTTGCTCTCAGGGATACCAGGCTAGACCAGGGATACCTGTTAGACATGGGCTCAGGCAACAAAAGGATCACATTTTAGAATTAAAGACTTATATCTCATATTGATAAATATATATTAATATTGATGAATTCATACATTCATAGCAGTTGTCATAAATTGCTGACAAGTTATTACCATTTTGTCTTCAACATTTATGAAAGGTTGGGTATGAATGTTGAGTCATGCCTTATGAAAGTCATGAATGCATTTTGATAATGAAATGTTATTGATGTTCATGATAGGTGCTATGTCATATTTCTGACAGGCTTATTTCACTCTTATGTCGACACCCTCAAGTAAAGTGTCAAAAGAGGAGTTTTGTTCATGATAAACTATGAGATTGGACCAACAAACTTTAGTAAAGCTGACTATAGTAAAGCTGACTTACATCAGTTGGGAGTTGTAGGTTTTGTGGTGTGGTAGCAATCATTTGGTGAGTTGCTCTGTTCCCATGTCATTGAAGGTGAAGGCCTATACTAATGCAGGGTACTATTACTACACTAATGTCATTATTATTACACGAATGTTATTATTATTATTGTTGTTGTTGTTGTTGTTGTTATTGCACTAATGTTATTAATAATTAAAGTTGGAAATACTAACAGTGGTGTTACTATTTTCATACTAATGTTATGTTACTTTTTTTTCATCATCTGCAGTTTCTACTGTCAGTTTTTCTTTGACGTTTAACAGTAATTATGATTTTCGCCTGAATGATCCAACGAGCCAATTATACATAAAATATGACCAAGACATTAAAAGTGCAGTAAGTAAACCTTCATATTATTACAAAGTACATGATTGTAAAGATTATTATTTCTGATAAATTAAAGACCGTAATGATAAAAAAATAGTTACGTATAAAAGCTAAACAGTGGTTTGGAAATGTTACAATGTTATAAAATATTGCCTCATAACTAGCTAAATATTTTCAACACAGGTATGAAGCAATTCTGATCAATTACCAGGTTACAAAGCCAACTCGGTTACTGTCAATGGTTTCAGGTAAGATGTTGTTGTTTTTAAGTCGTTGTCTGTTGTATATATTTTGCTCATTTGTCCAAACAGGCCAGGTAGCATTATTGCAGACTTTTCACTTCAGTTGTCAAATCCAAGCATCAGTTTTACAGGTGCAACCAATGGCATCATAAATAATTTAAGGGCAAAAAATTATGACTTTCCTGACAACCCCTTTGCTCTAACTGGTAGGAACATTGTTGTATTTAATTCCAAAAATATGAAGAACGATGCACAAAAATGCATTTTTTTTTTCAGTTCTGCCTATTTTATTTTCCTAGAAGGAGGAAAGTTGAGACAGGCTACAGGCCTTCTGTTCCCAGGGCAGCAGATGGTGCTAAACTGCAGTGGGAGCATCACTGAATGGAGATTTAACGGGCAGAAAGTGTCTGGTGCTTCTGGTGGAATTATCACTATAACGAATGTTGATCCTGCAGATAATGGTGAGTTACTGAACCAGTCTTTCCAGGAAGTGGGCTTCTTTTACTTTTTCCCCAGGTCAGCCTGCTTATCTGTCCCATGATTTGTGATTTGGTGACAGCCTTTTTTACATTTCTGTGCAAGATATACAGACTGTTAGGTTCCTCACAACAAAATAAATAAATAAAATCCTGTTTTCCCTCACAAATTGTTTATTAAATATTTTGTATTGATTTTAATGAGAAAAAAATATGTCAAAAGCATATTTTGTCTCTACTTCAGTTCTGTTCATGGATATCTCCATGGGTGTGATTCAGCCGCAGGCACAATGATGTCCCATCATTGAAAAAGTCCCAACAACACTACATGGGCCCATGACCGTGTTTTTTTGCTGTGCAACAGTGCCTTTTTTAATGATTTTCTATGTAAATAGAGGGCCAGCGGAAAGCTTTTTTTTAGTGAGTGTTTGCACGTTTTTTTTTTTTTTTTTTTTTTGCAGCTGCTCCGAGATTAATAAAAGGTCTTAGTAATTAATTAATCATACAATGTCTAAGATAACTGCAGAATGATCTTTCCAGGATTTCTTAAATACTTCAGCTGTCATTTTGTCCAATTCCACTATTGATTCCTGGAGTCCTTTAAATAATGGCAATACAACAAGGAATACCAGTTCATCCTTATTGGGCTCTCATGAAAATATTGTGAGATCCCTTCAAAGAGACACATCTGTCGAAGGAGGAACAAACATTATCCAACTGCGCCAAACTTTTGTCACCAGCTCTTACAGTGACACCTTCGGAGTAAATTCATCTGCTGCGATCTTCATCCCAAAGGGGGGTAATTTTGTCGTAACAACCATCACATTCTTTACCCTACATAATGTCCTACCGGCCAGGAACACTAGTGACAATGATAGCAATTTATCCAACTCCATCAATGGAGCTGTGATTTTACTGCAAGTAAATGACACTATCAACAACATCTCTCTAAGCTTTGACCTCTTAAATGAAACACTGGATAATCCTCAATGTGTCTTTTGGAACTTTAAGCTTTTTGATGGACTTGGTGGATGGGACTCATTTGGATGTGAGCTCATATCATTTGCCAATAGCACCGTCACCTGTCAATGCAACCACACAACATCTTTCTCAATACTAATGTCACCATTCATTCCTCCTGCTTTGAAATTATTGCTGGATTTCATCACCTACATTGGTGTGGGATATCTCTTATTAGCTTGATCATATGTCTCATCATTGAGGGAATCATATGGAAGAGCATGACTAGAAATGACACAGCATGTCTGTATGGTGAACGTTGCTGTGTCACTTCTGATTGCTGATATTTGGTTTATTGTGGGAGCTGCCATAGCAGGCTCTGAATCAGTAGCTGTTGGACCATGTACTGCAGCAACCTTTTTCATTCATTTCTTTTACCTAGCGCTGTTCTTCTGGATGTTAGTCTCTGCACTCTTGTTGCTTTATCGCACGATCATGGTTCTCTCCCACATGACAAAGTCATCAATGATGGCAATTGCATTCAGCCTGGGCTATGGTGCCCCTCTCATAATTGCTGTGGTAACGGTTGCAGCAACTGCTGGAGGGGGAGGTTACATCCGAGAGGAAAATGTCTGCTGGCTCAACTGGAACAAGACTAAAGCCCTTCTGGCCTTTGTGATTCCAGCATTGACCATTATGGCCATAAACTTTCTAGTGATGATTATTGTGCTTGTTAAAATGTTGAGAAGGGGTGTAGGAGACACTTCACATTCGGACGAGAAAAATGCCCTTGCGGTCATTGCAAGATGTGTCGCCATCTTAACCCCCCTCTTTGGCCTTACTTGGGGATTTGGCATAGGCATCATGGCTGCACCTGAAGCTGCAGGACTCCACATTTTTTTACATTTACATTTACATTTTTTTCATTACAGGTACCATTTACTGACATTGGTTTCCATTCAAATTTTATGTGCACCCATGAAAATGTACTAATGCAAATCAAAACAGATCTGGAATCGAAGTTTAAGGTGAATCAAGAGTTCAAATTTGTGCACATTAGAGGATTGAATACATTTCTCAACTGTTCCCAGTTGGAATTTCTTATTTGAATAGTTGGATGCATTACTGCATAATAATTTTCATAACCTCAATCATTACAAATTGTAAATAAATCAATGAATATTAGATGTTAAATGTTTTCAAATTATAATTTATTGTTTGTTTTTTTTAAGGGATTTTTTATTTTGGTGTTTGGAACACTTTTGGACAGCAAGGTATATTTTGGGTTTTATTGAATTATTATTATGATTATTTTATTTTATTTTATTAGTTATAGGATAACAAAATGTTTAACAGAATTAATCACAATTGTATATTCCTAGAGAATTACCCATTTTTAATTCTTTCTACACAGATCAAGTCAGTTTTGTCAGAGAGACTAAAATATTCAAGCCCTAGCTCTGATGCAACAAGGGTAAGCAGTTGTCTGTATTCCAGTTATTTTAGTTATATGATTATGCATTTAAGGCTGGAAATGTTTTCTTGATTAACATTACATACATCATTTATTATTTATATTATATACATATTGTTATATTACATAGTTTTATGTTACATATTACCCTCAACAACAAAAGCATCAGACTCCAGCCAGCATTTCTTCTGAATCCAAACATTTATATTCTGCTGACCTTCATTTTCTCTTACATTTAACTCATTAAAGCACAAGAGTGCAGACATCCTCATCAAGCGCATTCAACTTCTTCAAAAAGAGAAGGAGGAGTAAGTCCACTATTTCATCAAAGGCAAAACACTTTTGGGTTCTGAAATGTTTTTGTGTGGAGTACTGTTTATTCTACCGTCATTCAGAAGACCAAATCTCTAGTGTGATAGCCTACACCTACTCCTTAACCTAAATACTTATTCCTCAAAGTTCTCTTTACATGGTTCAGCCAGCCAAGTTTAATTGTAACTTTTTCTCTCCTTTATATGGTTTCAGATGTGTACAATACCTCAGAGGTTCCTACCACCTCAGGTTCTAGGACTTCAGCCACCTATAGTGCAACTGATTCAATTCTGAACACTTGAATACAACATTAATGAAGTACAAATTTAAGGTTTACTAATATACTGTTCTGGTTAATATTTACTAATATACTGTATAAGGTATGATATACTGTATACTTTAGCTGTATGGAGGATCCTAGGCTTCCATGTACTGTCCATGTACCAGCACTTATCTTTTTCCACTTAAAGCACTGCTCAAATCCACATTTTTGATTAGTTGGTAAGACATTTATTGTCATTACATCTGTGCATGTTTCGTTACTGGATACAAACTATAAAACTTTACTATTGTCATGCAACCTTGACCAAAACATCCCAACCTATAGAAACTCAGTTCAGGGAGGTGTCTACCACCCAAACACAATTCCATCTGACCACAGAACATGATTCCTGGCAATGTGCTAATAGAATTTAGCAACTACATTCATAATTAAATGACAAGAAAGGCTTTTTGAAACCCCTTTGAAGGGTCCATTGAATCACCTATGTTGAGATTAAAGTGGATTGCTCTTGTGTTGTAAATGTTACTACATAATTTGTTAGGTACAGACTGAGACCCAAATGCAGATTGGTGTAAAAAGATTTATTTACAGTGCTCAAAAAATGATGCAACAGGGAAAAAGCTCAGAAGATTGTGAAGAAACGAAAAAAGGCAAAAATAATCCAAAGTGTCTCAAAACCAGAGTTCGGGGAAAAACACACAAAAGATCAGCAGGGAACAGGTCCATCAGAAGTCTGGGAGGCAGGAGGGAATCACAGGGAAAAAACTTAAACATCCAGATCACGAGAGGGTTCAATAAATCCAAATGGTTCAAGAAATACAAAAACTCAAAAAAATCCAATGGGACAGACATAAACAGCGAGAGCGAGAACAGGCGCGAGAAACAAACTTAACCGACAGGCACGTAATTCACAACACACGGAACAAGGTCAGACAATCAGACAAGGAGCAGAGGAAAGACTGGGGTATATATAGGGAACAGGAGCACTAGAACAAACAGGGAACAGGTGATACTCATTACGGGGAACAGGATCATGGGACACAGGTGTAGAGCAGGGGAGGAGAAAGGGGCAGGGCAGGCAGCAAAACAGAAACACATGGGTGGTGTAAACAAAACAATGAGGCTGCAGTACAGCGTTAGTCCAGTGGGTGGCCGGAGTCGCAGGGAGCAGGATCATGACATAATTACTGTATGATCATTCAAACTGCATGTATTATTCCACATGTAAAACTCCTGTGGCTAGGACCAGTAGTGATAGTACTGTATGGATTTATCACACAATGCATGAAAACATCAACAATAACTAGGTTTTCAGAATATTGCCTGACCATTGTGTTTAAATTCACATTGTGGGTCTTTTATTATATTTGCCGTAGATTTGAGTTTAAATAGATGTCCTAAAATTTTGCAGTGATTAACCTAACCTTAAATTGGGAATTTTAGTCATTTTAAACATACAGCTCTAGCTTATCGATACTTGTCAGTACCAAAGACGGAAGAAATTTTGATCCAACCTATATGATCTCTTTTCACAGATAATTAGCAAAGACACCTAACCCCTGTGGTCCTTGAGCCAGAGGGTTGGTCGGTACCATCTGAGGGGAGTAAGACACATAGTGATTTTTGGTAAACCACCCTAAAAAATTATAGCATTGCATTGGTGGTAGCTTTGTGCATGTTATCACCCTCTTTATGCCCATTGTAAGCTCACAGAGAGATATATTATGGGTGAACAAGGTAACTAGGTAACAAACTACTTTGTAAATACATGTAGATGAGTCAGTTTTCACTGCAGTATGTGATAATTTGCATACATTTTAGGTCATGGGCCTGGGGGGGCTTACACACTTACATCACTCTATTGCACACCTCTACCAACTAAAGGATTTTTTTGTGAAAAGTCTGGCTATCCTGAATATGAATTCAATGTTAACATGTGGGATGCACTAAAGGCCCATGGGTGTAGATTGAAAATCAGTGCTTGCAAAGAAAATGCAGTGCAAAGATTATAGAGGACTATGCATTAGCTGATTTTGCTAACTCTGTTGAGAACAAAATTCTTCTCTTCTCTTCAGTACTGACAAGTTTCAAAGAGCTTGTGCAAAACAGAGGTGTATATGACTGAAATTCCCCTTTAAGGCCAACCTTATTTTGCATTTATACAGGTGCAGTTGCGTTTATTGTGCAATAACATTAGTCTATGACAGTGACATTGTTTATCTCAAAATGTTCTCAGACAATAAACCCTGCAAGACAAAATAGTTATCATGATCTGTTTTTTGTACTAAGAGGTAACAATATGTAATACATTTGTTTTAACTTTTAAGTGCCTTGCTCCAGTAGCATCTGGGATTCAAACCCAATTCCACAACTTCCAGACTACTGTCACTAGCATGCTAGCCAGGTTCCTTAACTGCTACGCTACAACCGCTACCACTCCCATCATCCATCTCTCAGTGATTCAGTCAAATAGTGATCACTGTCATAATACAAAATCACAGTGAATAACACAATCCAGATTGCAAATTCCACACGATGATGATTCCATCAAATGCTCAATGAATGAACGAATTGTCTGCAATACATAAAACAAACAGGCACTTATCAAACATTGCTACAACAGAATTGCTTACGTAGATGTACGAACATTTAAGAAAGTGCCATGTGACTGTTCTCTTACTTGATGATGCCAGGAAGTCGATGATCCTTGTAGATTCCATTATGCTTGTATCCATGGGAACCCTCAAAAAGAACAATCTTGACATCTTCTTCTGAGTTTCGCACATTCCGTGCAACCTCAAACAGCTGTTTGGAGGGATATGGTAACACTGATCACCTTTCTGGTATATAACTTGAAAATTCTGTCATGCACACAACTCAAAAGTGTGATTTACTGTGACACACATAGCACATAAGAGGTACTAAAAAAATCCCAGTACTATCCTGCTGTGTACACAGATCCACATGTATTGGCAAGAACCTAAAGAATCTGTGAATTACATGTGAATAAGTGTGAATAAGTGTACGCTCTGTAGTGCAGGCAATAAACCCAGATACCCTTACTGATATTACCTCCTCAGCCATATGAACTGGCACAAGATGGTCATCCTCAGCATGAAGAATCAGCAGTGGAGACTTCATCTTCCTTACACTGAGAAACAAGGTGGAAATGGAAATGGAAGCAGTGTTTTTAGAGCCATATGAAAGGCACGGCACGGCACTGCAGCAAACATTCTAAAAAAATATACTTATAATATAGCATATCTACATAGACATACTATATTATTGTGTCTGATGAGAAAAATGGGTCTCAGAAGGATGTAGTGTACTTACTTTTCAGCGTTTGGAAAGACTAACTTGTTCTTTGACATGGGGTCCAGGAAAAAGTACTCAAAATAAGGGAACCTCCAATAATGCTGCAAATGACCAACTGCAAATTAGTCTTCAAAGAGACATTACACAGCATATGATGACAGAGTGCACACCCAAGCAAATGGATGGTGTGTCCACCTTGCTGTGCAGGTACTCTTGAGAAAGCTCCCTCTAGAATGACAGATTGACCTAATAAATCCAAACCATGTAACTTGGCTAGTAGATGTAGCAAAAGAAATTCTGACAGATATGACACAGACGAACTTCTACTGTCTGTGAAACGTGACCATCCTACAGTGCTCCTAAGCATTTTTTAAATTACTTTAAATGTTAGTTATTTCATTATGTGTATATGACATTAACATACCTGGACTCCCAAATTTTGACGGAAAACTCCAACTCCAACAAACACCAACTCTTGTGCGAGAGAAAGTCACTAGCCGTCACTAAATTTGTGTCATTATATAACATGACACAGAAGCTAATGAGCCCGATAGGCATTGTTGTTTTTCTCCGGTGTACAATCAAGGTAGGCCTACAGGGTGCTTCACACATGAAAGTATTCGACTTTGACGTGACAGTGTTGTGGAAAACCACCTTGATGCTTGCAAACCCCACAAATCAATATCCTAACCCACCCAACACACTTGGTCCAAACCAAGAACTCACTGTTGGAGTAAGGTTGTTGACAAAGACTTTATTCACAATACCAGCAAAGTATACAAGAGACAATTGCCCCAAAGTATAAGTGCTGAGCAGTGTGAAGGAGATCCGCTGCAGAGAGGATACCGTTTACCTTGAGAGTTGATCAGGCTCTGACTGTCCCTTCCAAACATCTACCCTGTATGCTGCTAGAATCACCCAGAGCCCCCCTCCCCTGAACCACCTGCGTCATATTAATTAATGTAGGAGGCCTCGGTCCTGTTCATATTGGTGGAATTCCTCACCCATCCGGTTATTAAAAAGAAACTATTATTCTTCTATGCTGGGCGTTTAGTCTGACGTATACTTCCTTATGCTGGACTCTTATCTTTATGATTTATATTCCCCTCATTTAGTCAGGACCCATCTGTACCATGGTTCTGATGTGAACAGCAACCATTCATACAGCGGACCCCATTCACTGCCACCTTATCATGGTCTCCTCCCAATGCTATCTTTCCCATGGTTCTGATTGAACAGCATCCACTCACACAGTGGCCCCATTCACTGTCACACATCATGGCATTCCTCCTAAACCGAGGCTCCTGCGGATCCGAAGCATCTCCCTGCATTAAATCTTATCTCTTGAACTGTTCAAGGACTCATGTCCTCTGCTTGAACTACCCTCTAGTCTCTACTCTCTCTTTCTCTGCCAGAACTGCTTCGGCCTTCTGGGTTACCATTAACATGTTACAAACCACCCTTCTTTCATATGTTAGTATAAGCATTACACTCTCAAGTTAATATTGTATATACTAAAACAAACTTCATCTTCTTTATGATAATAATTTTCACATACTCCCCCCTTTGTGGCTTTTAAGAAGCCACACCTATATTGCCACATGAGCCAATACTTACAATCTTTATTTATTTTAATTTATTTTATTTTTTTTACATTTGGGTACGGGTGATGAATAGCAAGCGTATAGCAATGCAGGAATAGCACATGGTCACCCAACAACTCTCCGACAAATGTCACACTGTGGATTCCCTGAAACAAGTTATCTTTAAACGGGAAATAGTGATTGGTGCACATCCCTAGAGAATACTTGCCTCACCCCATTCACACACTGTGTACAATAACAGGAACCAAGACCGATGGGGCCCGTGACTGTTCTACCCCCTTGATTTCCTAGTTTCTCAACTATCACAAACTAGCTTGTATTCATCAAAAGCCATCAGGATTATATACTCATACTGTTAGTACTGCACCACTTAGTCCTGAGGGAGCATCTTGAGCATGCAATTAGCATGCAATAATGCAAAGTGTTATCTGGACCACCGCCCTGGCACATGGATCCTACCAATATCCTTTTGTCCTGCTTTGTGAACCAAACATGGTGTAGGATGCAACTGTCCCTTCGGTGGCTGCCTCCACCTTTTCCCACTATGTGTATGGCTGCACAGGTGAAATGGTATCCTTGCCCGACTCAATGGCCATCTAGGCACATGCCTGCTCCACCTCTAGTGGCAGTGGGCAGTCAGCAAGCGGTCAGCCTGACCTCTAAAACTTACCTTTCATATACAATATTGCTAAAAGTAATAAGCCGGATTAATAATTGTCCCTTCAAAAATGCTCTTTCTAAACGCCCATTAGAGCAATTCCCTTCCATATCTGCCTACAGCGTTATATAATTCAATAAGCATTATCTTTCAATTAAAACTTACCGCCCGCCATCTCTCTAAGTAGGCCTCGTCTTGGTCTGTGTTATTGATCAGTAAGTGGGAGTGTAAGCTGTTTCTTCATTGCATTCATGTCAGTAGGGTTGTGTTGTTTTGCATATAAACAGTCAGTAATTGAAGTAGAAGTATGTACTGGCAGTGTAAGCTGGTACTTCATTGCACACATAAGCATTAGTGTAGGTGAGCACACACTCAGGCACACAGTCATCCTCCCCTGGCCCTTGCATTCTAGACAGGGAGTTCCCCTTCATCTATTCCTGGGATTGGGCTGACCTAGTGGTGCACAGAACGCTCCATTACTTCACAAACTCTCAAAGGCTGATTCACCACCACTTCCTCCACTGGTTCTAAGACCACTAATTGCTTTTCTACAACCTTGCTAAGTGATTTAGAACAAATCTTACCACAGCATGTTACCAAGCAGCAAATTACTGCTATCAATATACCTATTCCCAACAGTAATTTAAGGATCCAGCTTATAATTGTGGCCCCTAGGGACCCAAACGTGTTCTTCATCCACCTCCAGGCAGATGTAAAGAAAGATCCTATTTCAGGTGCGCCAATGCCATCAAGACTGGGGCCCTTTCCTGCATTATTATGCGTCCCTCAGTCTCCTGAGTCGGTCCATGGCTTCTTGGAAGGCACTATCAGAGCTACCATCCTCGAGGATGTATGTGCAACAGGTTTCCCCTACTACAGCACACACTCCCCCTTCTTTGGCCGACATCCAGTCCAACACCATTCTATTTTCCAATGTCATTCGGGTGTTGGCGTCCAATCTTATGGACAAAACCTCTACCCTATCATTCAAAGCATACAAAGCTTCCATAGTGTAGTTCAGGAAGTGCATCTGATTGTAGTAAATGTAATTAATCCACTTGGTATTTTCTGAGGCCTGGTATCCTGCTCCAAAAAGTGGAAAGGCTCCTAGGAAGCCTGACAAAGTGTGGTCGATCACCATGAATTCCTTCGGAACTTCCTTGCTGAATTCTGGAGCTTGGCTCTTTTTGGAAGTGTCCCAGGGTTCTCGGATCCTAACATTTGAAGTCTGAGTTGTGTTGTTTTCTTCTTGGGAGAGGGATAAGAGATGGGTAGCCTAACCCTTACCCAGGCACATTTCCCTGCCCAGTTTGTAGGTAAAGTCTTTTTCAATCCATATTGTTTCCCGCATATCCAGTATACCCCTTTCAGTGTGACCTCTTTCTCTATATAACCCTCAGTCCTGTATACAATCATACAATGTTTATCATTGCTAAAGTCACAGCTCCAATCCTTCTTCGTTTTCCATGCTCCTTCACAACATTTTTCAGGAGTTAGTATCCTCTGGTCGATTCTTTTCCATGTACTTTTACAGGGGCCTCTGAATTCCCCTACTTCCACCCAATTCCTGTTTTCACCTAAGGGTCTGCCTTCAGCTGTTTGTCCCTTGATAAACTGTGATCTTTCTCCAATTATACACTCATATTCTGAGTTCCAATCAATCTCATATTCCAAGATATGTTCGTCCTCCGTGACCTTTAGGTCTGGAAATGATCTCTCACAGGCGTCTTTTCTCTTTGTGGCTAATTGTGACACGCGGTCGGAATGCCTTATCAATCCAGTAGCATATCCTAGCGGCTTTCCTCGCCCTGGGTTTCCCATCTCCAAGATACATCTCCGGTATGAGACTGTACCTCGTCTCCTTTCCATCTCCATTTCCTGTTGACAAGTTACCTGGAAGCGGTACTACTATGGGTCCTGGTACCTGTCTGGCACATATATAGCAATGGGCTATATTGATTTGGCTGTATATGTAGCCCATCGAAGCCAGGAATTTGACTTCAACCAACTATCCAGTTTTCTTTCCGGTTGTGTCTTTGGTTCCTTTTCTTTCAATGATCTCGGATTCCTTTTTATAGACCCCAGTCCTCGGTCCTGGACTTTTTTTTGGCTTCCTTAGCTTTGGTCTTTATTATCACATCTGTTCCTTTTGCCACTTCCAGGGTTCCCTTTGCCTCTTACCGAACAGTAATACTGTCCTGTATTCTTCTTTTCCAGTTCTAATAATATCAGTCACCGTATTCTGACTCTTATTAATCACTATTTCGGTGATTTCGGTGTCCCTCCTTCCCTCCTATCTCGGCTGGGACATCGGGCATTACATCCAGTCCTCCTGGCTCCTGCTCGTCATCATGCCTCCCTTGCAGAATGCTTGTTCTCACTCCAGGGCTTTCTGGAGTGTCTATGGTGGTTTCAATATTCGTTGCTGAACTTTCATAGTCTATGTACAGTCTTTCTGAAGACTCCTCAGAGTCATAGTCTTTGGGCTCAACACCTATTCTCAGTCTATTCATCGTTATCGTCGTCTGTGGAGGGTTCAAGTTCCCCCAGTCGACTCCTGGAAAGCTGTATTGATACTTGGATTCTGATGCCCTTCCTTCCCCTGAGGGACCTGGTCTGGGCAATCTGTTAGGTTCACCAGGAGGCTGTTGCTCTGGTGCTGCTTCGGCCCTGTATCCTGTTTTAGGGCTGTAGAGGTCTGCAAAGAATTCTTCCAATACATCGTTGGGACGAGGAGTCCTGGGGTCATAAAATTGCTTCAGATACCCTCCACTGACGCAGGGCTGTCCTCCTTGCTGTTCTTCTCCTGGTAGCCATAAGTCTTCTCTCCTGGTAGCCATAAGTCTGTCAATTGTGGTGTCTCCTCCTTGGCTGGAGTGGTGTCTTCTCTGGCAACTCCTTCTGCAACTCCTTCTGGCGGGGGCCACGGATAGTTGCTCTGTGTGAAGGGCTCTGGCTCTTCTTCCGTTTCAGGGTGGAGCTGGTCTCTGGACTCTGAAGGTGTGTTACTTGCTTCCCCCCTTTGCTGCCTCTGCCCCTGGTTCCCTGGGACATCTGGGCCTTCCCCCTCGCTGTTGCTTTCGTCCCGGTTCATCTGGATCACCACCTGCTGACCACCTGACACAGATTGGGGAGAGAGAACACAAGGCACCCCAGGCATGTCAGCACTAGGGTGTACAGCAGGAACCGGCACCCCCCTCTGGGCTGCAGTCGATCCTCTTCTGCTGCCCCCTGGGATCCACCACCACCATCGTCCTCGCTGCCTCTTGCTTGGGGTCCTGGGTTCCTGACATCTTGTCCTCTTTCTGGTCTCTGTGCCCTGAAACAAGAATTAAGGTGATACCACATATTTGAACCTTCAATTCTTACCGCTCTGGGAGTAGCTTGCGCCACTTTGTATGGCCCCTCAGCGCTGGGGTCCAGGCAGGATAGTTTGAACACCTTTACGTAATCACCTGACCGGATTGGCCTCCTCTCCTACTGGACACTCCTCCCCAGACGGTTTTCTCTCGCCTTCTGCTCTTTGAAAATAGTTTTATGAACATGAGAAAGATGTCTAACATACTCTTGGATTTCTCGGTTCAGCGTTTCGAGACTTGGGCCTCGCCCGTCTCTGATCATAGGGGCTGGCATTGCCCTCCCCGTTAGCATGTGGTCAAATGGAAGGAGCGTTTTTTCTCGCACCGCATTTTCATCAGGGCTATGAGCAGGGCATCCATCCAGTTCATGCCCGTGCTCTGGCAAATTTTTAACATTTTGTTTTTCAATGTTCCATTTGCCCTTTCTACCATCCCCTGGCTCTGGGGGTGATAGACACATCCATACCTTACCCTTATGCACATTTTTTGGGCTATTTTGCCTTCCCACTGTCACTGCTTATTGTTTCAGGAATGCCAAATCTGGGAATCACTTCCCTTGTGAGGAATCTAGTTACAGTTCCCTCATCTTGTCTCCTGCTTGGGCAAGCTTCCACCCACCTTGAGTAACGGCATACTATTACTTCACTTCCCCCCTTGTGCAATGATCTAGATCATGCGTACATTTAATTAGAATTTTCAGGGGTGCCACTGTTCGGCCATCATGGTTGCGCCAGATGCCATCAGGACCTCTAGTTGCCCCTCTGTCCTTCCATAACTGCACTTCCCAGCTAGTGGTGGCAGCTTGCATATGCTGAATTTTGTTGCACATATACTCAGTGGCTATAATACGCACCTGTTCAGGGCCAGCAGGAGGCACAATCCTCACTCGGACAGTCCTCCCATCCTCCATTATAGCATCTCTAGTGGGGCACTGTAAGGCTACAGGGTAATCTGCAGAATTCCTTTCAGATGTATGCCCTGTCCACCGCTCACAGCAGTATGAGCGACACGTTGGGCATTTTCGTCTCTGACATAGACCACAATCGGGTGGCATAAGGTCATGTAGGTGTATGTAAGGACAATGTGTACACCACAGACACTCTTTCCCCTTATTTTTCTCCGGACATGGACTTGGGCACTTAATCATGCCACCTTGGTTGTATGCTAACTCATGTTGTCGTGAACATGGTCCTTCCCCATGAGACTCTAAGTATTCATCATGGGGATATCGTGCCTCACAATTTAGTTCATGCACCCACCTTAGCTAATTCAGCACCCCTCTTGGGGTTCTGAATTTTATTTCAAACTCAGTTTCCTTCTCTATTTCTGTTACTTTTACCCAAAATTAATTTTTTCCTTCCTGCACTATCTATCTTTCTATCTTCTCTGAGATTACTATTTCCACCTCTTTCATTTGTTTATTATTTTGTGAATCACTCATATACTTTGTTTATTTACCTTAATCTGTTTTATTATACTTCTCTTTTCCTTTCTCCTACCTTATTCTTCTCTAAACAAATTCCCTGCTTTATCAACAGTGGGCACACCTCTTAACCATTTCTTTTCTTTATTATATTTTCTGTTGAATCAAGGCATACAGACAGTACAGCTCAAGGTTATATTTCACATGCATTTGCAAAATCACTATCAAATTTTCATCCATTGAATAATTTTATCAATTACTCCAGCATAAACACAATTATCCTGGAAGAGCGCAGAGGTTACACACATCTGTACTTCCGTTTTGAGCCACCCTCCCCCCACAGTTGACCCATCAAAGCATTTCTTGTTTGGTCATCAACTTGGAGTATTATGCATGCTTCTTCAATAATGCGTAGGAGGGCCTGCTCTTTTCTTTCTGTGGTGAGTTCACTCCTCCTCTCCCTGTCTTCTTTTTTTTCTTTTTCTGGGTTGCTCAGCTGCTAAGACTTGTTTTCCCCACTCTGTTAATTCCTTTATATCTCTGTCATTTCCTCAAGCACTTCTTCTATTTCTTCCTTAGCCAGAATTCCCTTTATTATATATATTCCTATTTTTGCTTCTAACCTTGTCTCCACTATTCCTTCAAAGCACACTAATTTCTTCTCTAGATCATGCTCCTCATCTCCCCTTTCTCTGTCACTCTCAATGTCACTTTCTACACTCATTATTCCTTAATGAAGGTGAGTTTCACCCTCGCTCCACTGCTTCAGGCTCCTGCTCTCCTTCACTTTCTATTGGGGAAATATATCCTACTCCTTCTTGTTTAAACTATCACTATCCCAGCAGTTAATAGTTTCCTGTCTTTGTTCAATCTCTCCTCTGTCCTGCTCTTTTTCCTCCACAAGAGGGCAGTCACACCCTACTAATGGAGATCCCCACTCAGAGCTGAATGAACCCCAGGTTGAGTTTAATTTTTTTTAAATTTATTGATTTCTGACCACGTGGGTGATGTAGGACAATAATCTGGCTCACTATGCTCAGGAGATCCGCTGCAGAGAGGATACCGTTTACCTTGAGAGTTGATCAGGCTTTGACCGTCCCTTCCAAACATCTACCCTGTATGCTGCTAGAATCACCCAGAGCCCCCTGGACTCCCAATTTTTCACGGAAAACTATTAGTAAAGTCCCTCCTGTGCGAGAGAAAGTCACGAGCCGTCACTAAATTTGTGTCGTTATATAACATGACACAGAAGATAATGAGCCCGATAGGCATTGTTGTTTTTCTCCGGTGTACAATCAAGGTAGGCCTACAGGGTGCTTCACACGTGAAAGTATTCGACTTTGACGTGACAGTAAAATGAAAGGTAGCCAATGAAATACTAACATCTCCGAGGTGGAACCAGCTGGGAACAACCTCCATGGGTGTTTCAACTTCCGTGTATATTCCTACCCCCTTCCATTCCCTCAGTTGTTTAGGTCTACATGCACAGCATAAGCCAGACTACTCCAAATATTCCTGGCCGAAACCTTTTAAGCATGCAGGCTGCATTGGGTCATATCGCCTAAACTCATCCTAAACTCACTCATTTTATCTGGACGGTCTGTAGCTGTGATCTAGCCTATCTTCCGCAGACGTCTCAACTATCCATCTATCTTCTATCTATCTATGAACACGCAACCCACATGAGTAAGCAGGCTGTTAAATACAACAACCTACAGCCCTCGCGGTTCTGTTGCTTCATGTGTCTGGACGTCAATTGACAAATAACATTAAATGACAAAAACAGCATTTCTTGATTAATCAAACTGCTTATTTTGCTACAAATCCTAAGAGCGAAAATTCTCAACCAGTCTCTCTTTCTGTCCTCATATGAGTTTGCAAGTGTGCAAGCGATTATAGAATAGCATTTTTGGCCAAAATATCACATCCCTAGTGGGAGCAGTCTTTCAACTACTGACATACTGCCACGCCTCCTTTTTTCTTCTAATATGACATATCCATATGACATAGTTTACCTTGTTTTATTGTTTTATTGCAGTGTTAGTGGCAATTCTGTAGGAAGAGCAATGTAATTTAGTAAACTATACAATCTTGTACAATCTTTAGATACAGTAAATACATTATCTATAATGACCTTGACAATTCCTTGGAATTTGATTTGCTGGATTTTGTTCTGTGCCTCAAATATACTACAGGATTCTGGGAAATATGAGAGATTAATGTGTGTGTGAAGTGAGAATTGGCAATTACCCTGTGCCCAATGAATGTCCCCAGATTATGACCAGGCTGCTTCCACTGCGTGCTTTTACCCACTGGTACACATAGAGGGCGTCAGTGGTTAGGCCTGCTTCTGTAGGTTCACCAGAGGAATCTCCAAAACCTATATGTGTGTCAGGAGGGTGTTTTGTGATTAGTGACTCACATAGACAGATGCATGAAAACCATGTCTATTTCTGGAAATTTTGAAGGTTGCAGCCAATGAACATGCAATTATACCCTATAATGAAGTGATGTAGCACTGACCTCTGTAGTCCAGTGAAAATACATGGAAGCCAAGAGCACTCAAAAGCTGCAAGAACATAGAAAACATATTATAAATTCATTAATTAAAAGTTTATAACAATTTCCTAGAAAGGAACTCACCTTCACAACTCCAATTCTGTGTTTGGCGCCACTGCTCCCAAGTATGATGGCACAGGAGACAAGCACATTCATAGTAAAATTTTATACATGGAATTGTCACAGCAACTGACTTTGAAGTAATAATAATAATAATGAAACCAAAGGGAAAGTTTTATAAAGGTTGCCTAAAGGTTGTGAAAAAGGAAATGTTCTGGGAAGCAAACATGCAATTAAGAGCTAACATTAGGAAAACTTTCCATGATAACCATGCAACTACCAAAGTCATACGTTCAGGGAACGTTCCTGCAACAAAAAGTAACGTTACTGGAACATTCTGGAAACCAGAAATTGTTATCTGGAATGGCCCCCTGAATATATACGTTAAAACAGACAGATGGTCCTAAAATAGGCTCATTTTATCTTCCATCATTGCCAACACATTTCAGAACACTTTTGAACGTTTGGATTCACAGGCCAGGACACTCACAACTCTTTGCAGCACCTGGTGCCTGCATTACCATGCAGATAAATGAATACTGGAGCTTCATTTTGTAAAGTCTGCTCATACCATCCCAGATCCTTCCCCTGTGCTTCTTGCCAAAGCTCATCTGGGACTGTGTGCCTATGCACGAGACATAAAACCAAAAATTACCAAATCAAATTAAATTACAATATGAGTAAGAAAGGAATTAATAATTTAGCCTATTTCTACTCTTTATGCAAAACAATAGCCTAAATAGCCTATTTCTACTCTCAGTGCAAAACAATAATTATTCTAAATGTGTTCACAATCTTTGGAAAAATAATAAATGACTATGAATTTGACAGGGGTGTTTTTAAGCCATAGTTCAAGGCTTCAACTTCCCCTTGAAAGCAAAATCTGCTTTCTCGTCAGCAAATCAAAAAGGGCCTATTACAAAACATCAGATCAAAGTACATCAGGTGAATGTCGAATCTTGCCTAATGAACTGAGAAATACTTGGCTGAATGTCCCTATAACCGCAATAAGCCATTGCTCTATCACGTATTCTGACTGATTGAGTCAGAGTGGTTGAGTGTAAAGTCTGCGGGACGACTGAGATCGGTGAATAGTGGAGCTGTTAAAAAAGCGCAGTGTATGGTCAACCATGTTAGAAAAAAATTGTCTACGCCCAGATTTCCTATGGATCATGAGTAAGCCAGAGGCTAAACAGTCATTCGCATGATGCAGGGATATGCATCATGACAGTGACAGTGTCACTCACCAATATGAGCGAACACTGGCTGGTTCAGGATGCCAGGGGAAAAGTCTCAGCGCAACAGGTATGCACAAATACAGAATACCGAGAGCCACCATCATCTGCGCTAATACCTTGGTGCATCTTTTAGATTTCGAAGACTGCCTAAACAATAGAGGTAAAAGTAAAGGACGTCAGATTATTAGTGACTGGTATTTCATCCATTCATCACTATCTGGCATAGCTTACCTTTCTTGAACTTTCAAATGGCTCGTTTCCTGTTGAGCTGCATTTGATTTTTCGTGTCGGTCAGAGCGTTTTTGCATAATGGTAACTGTTCGGCAATACAGCTGTTTTACAATTGGAGCGTAAGTTCGCAGCCACAGCCTGGGCAAATGTTCATGCCTCGTTCTGTAGTATTCACTATCTCAGGAAGTAGGAAGTACTGCATGATGACACTTAGGTTAAGACCATGCAGGTGTGCACTGGAAGTAGCCTAGGATGAAGATATTTGCTAGACTAGATTTACTAGATTTCAGAAATAAATCCTGTTTTCGGACCACGTACATTACTTGTGTGCATGTTTGTTTCGTTCTCACACATAATGCATCCATGCACTACAAGGCTATATTAAAATGTCCTTACGTAAAGCTTTACAGATAGCCTGTGGTCTAGTCTGCTCGCTCCAAGTCAGGCATATGTGCGGCCCAACAGTAATGAAAGTTCACATTCTTCACAAATGCTATGAAAGTTTAAGAAGCGGACTATAAGTTGTCACTATTTGCTCTATCAGTGTCTAATGTTGCTTAATGGACAGAATTTTTGAGATGTCTTCAAGCCACTGTGCTCTGCTTTCTCCTGTCAAACATTACACTCATGCATATAAGAAAAGGTAAAAATTGTGAATGTTTTCATCATCTGGCATGGGGCACACTTTAGTCATCTGGCACGGGGTGTTGGGGGCATGGCCTGCAACCCTACTTCCCATGGCTATGATCTTTGCATAAACGTAGCCATAAACGTGAGCACTGAAACAAAACGAACCTGGATGAAATAGTCCACCCTCTTGTGCTGACTCAATTGTAGATGATAGCCTATTCTTCCTTGTCCAATGCTCATCCTTGCCATCCCCACCATGCCTTTTTGTGGACAGAGGAAAATAGTGATTTGCCATGCACCATCCCTAACTATGGGAAACATTAAAGAGGAAGGTTTTAAGTCTAGACTTAAGGGTATTGAGAGTGTCCGCTTGTCGAATGTGGGGGGGGGGAGACTATTCCACAGGAGGGATGCACAGTAACAGAGGGCTCGTAGATTTTGATATTCTTGGGATTACAAGGAGACCAGCATTTTGGGATCTTAGGGTTCTAGGAGGGTGGTAAGGGACAAGTAAGTCTTTAATATATGTTGGTGCATCGCCCTTGAGGGCTTTGTAGGTTAGGAGGAGCATTTCAAAATCAATTCGACTTTTAATAGGGAGCCAATGTAGGGAAGCAAGAATAGGAGAGATATGTACATATTTTTTAGTCCTGGTGAGTGTTCGGGCCGCAGCATTTTGTATTAGTTGTAGGTTTTGATGCAAGTATTGCTACACCCAGA
This sequence comes from Tenualosa thibaudeaui, assembly GCA_027481765.1. Classification (NCBI taxonomy): domain Eukaryota; kingdom Metazoa; phylum Chordata; class Actinopteri; order Clupeiformes; family Clupeidae; genus Tenualosa; species Tenualosa thibaudeaui. Next base: position 2,230,326 of record JAIFZK010000001.1, on the reverse strand, counting down.
GAACAGAGCATTGCAATAATCGAGCCTGGAAGTAATAAATGCGTGTATTAATTTTTCAGCATCCTCAAAGGATATGAACTTTCTAACCTTAGCAATATTTCGTAGGTGGAAAAAAGATGTTTTTGAAATGTGTTTTACATGACTATTTAGAGAGAGGTCCTGGTCAATAATTACCCCGAGGTCTTTAACTTTTGCATTACATGACAGTGACAGGCCAGTCGGACCAATCATCATAACTTCAGTTTTATCAGAATTTAAACAAAGGAAATTATTAGTCATCCAGGTTTTGATGTCTAGGAGACATGCATCAAGTTTAGTCATTGGCATATAGTCAGTAGGCATAGTAGGCTTCATAGAAAGGTAAAGCTGGGTATCATCAGCATAGGAGTGGAAAGTAATACCATGTTTCCTTATAACAGATCCTAAAGGTAACATGTACAGGGAGAACAACAGGGGACCTAGCACTGAGCCTTGGGGTACACCAAACTTTACTTAGGTATGGGTTGATGACTCAATATGAGCGTGTACCAAACTGGTAACGACCAGAGAGTTATGATTTGAACCAGGCTAATGCAGTGTCTTTGATGCCTATCATGTGTTCAAGTCTGTGTAGTAGGATACCATGGTCAATAGTGTCAAAGGCAGCACTAAGATCCAGTAGGATTAATATTGATATATATCCATTATCAGATGTGATAAGGAGGTCATTGATGACTTTAACTAGGGCTGATTCTGTGCTATGATTAGTTCTAAAGCCTGACTGGAAGGTTTCCTGGATATTATTGTCATTTAAGAAGCTACAGATTTGCTTAGACACTATTTTCTCAAGGACATCAGGATCAAGGTTTGTTTTTTTAATTGATGGTTTAATAACAGATGTCTTGAAAGATTTTGGGACATGCCCAGCTATGAGTGAGCTGCCTTAAGAAGATCAGTTGGGATAGGGTCCAATAAGCATGTTGAGGCTTTAGCTGAAGAGACCAAAGACATAATTTCTGATATATTGGTGGGTGTGAATGAATCAAAGTATACTACAGGTTGACTAGGGCTAGCTGTAACCATTACATGTGGTCCAACTGGATTTGAGGTTACAAGGGAGTTGTTTATTTTAAGTCTAATAGATTCAATTTTGTCATTAAAATAGTCCATGAAGTCCTTGCTGCTTAGACTTATTGGAATGGAATGGGACACCTCAATCCTGCTTTTTGTTAAACAGGATATATTATCTTTACTATTGTATATAAGTGAGGAATAATTGCTGATTTGGCATTGTTAAGTGCTGTCTTGTACTCTTTTAAGCTATCTTTCCAAGCAAGGCAGAACACTTCAAGTTTAGTGGCATACCATTTCCTTTCAAGTCTACGAGCAGCTTGTTTCAGTAAGCGAGTCTGTGTGGTATACCATGGGGCAATTTTTTCTTGTTTCCTAGTTTTCTTTTTGAGTGGTGCAATTGTGTTGAATGTGGAGTATAGTACATTTACAACACTGTCAGTTAATTGATCAACTTGAGTTGGGCTTGGCATAGAGCCTTCTAATACAGGGTTATATTGGCTCAGCAGAGGCTCAAGGAGAGATGGAATGTTTGCTATGAAGTCATCTGTAGTTTTGGGAGTTGTGTTTCTAGTGTAGTAGTAGACTGAGTTAGGTGCTACATCGTCTAATGTGATTTTTAAAGTTAATAAGTAGTGGTCAGTTAGTGTAGAGTGTTGAGGTAGGGTTGTAAGTTGTTCTATTTGTACTCCATGTGTCAGAACAAGATCAAGGGTGTGGTTACCTTGATGTGTAGGTGTGTTTACATTTTGGCAGAAGCCAATGTGATCAAGCAGAGATTGGAAACTAATTGCCAGGCTATGGTTTGCAACATCGATATGGATATTAAAATCACCAAATATGATTATGTTTTCTGTTTTAATGACTAGAGAGGACAGGAAGTCAGAGAATTCTGATAAGAATAAGAAAGCCTGGAGGTCTATATAATGTTACAATTGTTAAGAGTTTAGCACCATTCCCATCAGGATGAATCAAGTGAAGGACAAGAACTTCAAAAGATTAAAAAATATAATCAAGCTTAGGGGCCATAATGAGATTTGAATTGTGAATTGTGGCTACTCCACCACCACGGCCATAACGACGTGGTATGTGATAATTTAGATTACTAGGGGGGGTAGCTTCATTTAGTGCGAGGTATTCATCAGGTTTTATCAGTCACAGGTAACCCTTCATTTTCCTACCGAGTGTCAATTTGATGATTTTATGATAGCAGGCATAGGCATTATGAGTGTGAACATGAGATCAGTAGAGGAGTTCTTGGCTGATAAGTTGTATCTTCTCATGCTGGTGGCTGGTTTAAGAAAGTCTGACATGATCTATCATGTTTTTTGATGGTTTCATACCAACTAACCAGAAAAACACAGCTGATAGCGGGTTTCACATGTTCTAAACATTTCAAGCTAAAATAGCTGCTAAATGACCAGGTAAACCAGTTGGAATGACCATCAAACCAGCTAAAATTATATGAGAAATTATGTGAAAAGCCATGAAATATACATGATACTGACTGTGCTGAGGTACAGTTATGCATATTTACTACCTAATCTCCTTACTTCCTAAAAGGGAATAGCTCAATGTCATACACATATTAGAATATTTAGGCAATTATATACTATGTCCTGTGTTACACTTGGCAAAGGACAAGGTTTTAACATCCATCAAGACCAACTGCCCATGAATTCACACAAGCAGATGAGCTACACATTCTAGATATTTTGCTAAATGCTATAACTATTTTCTGATATTTGACATGACAAAAATGTCTATTTGTAAAGTGTTAATAGTTACATTTATCAGTCATGTTATGAATTGGCCTTTGTTAAAAAAAACATTGCTATTCATACCTAAAGGGTAACAGGTACCTAATAGGTAAAACCAAATACTGTGAGGGGCTAATACAATGATAAAAATAGATGAATATATTTTTTCACTACTTTTGTGATGCAAAAGACTAATAAAAGCAAGAATGTATCAGTTCTTTTTTTTCTAATTAATTAAAATATTCACCATTTTATCCTAAGAGGGCAACGTATCATGGGAGATACAATTAATAAAATCCAATCTACACAAATATTTCAAAAATGAGAGTCAAAATGTTTTACTTAGGTGTAAATCAGATAATCTGTAACATCGGGTAAGCTACAGCCTTGCTTGTCAAAGGGTTGGCCCTGACTGCGTGACACTCAAACATAACTGTGATTTACCTCTATTGTTTCCACTACATAGTAACTGATTTTAAACCTTTCTTTGCAAGGTGTTAACATTTGCTCATACCCACTAATTGAGTAGGCTACCGCTGAAAAGACAGCACAGCATCAGACCATTTTAATCCCCAGCCTTAATACAATATAATTTGGCTTATAAAGTCGCATTTAAGTTTATGTTTGATCAATCAAAGTTGAATATATTCTATTTTAACATCAGAGAACAAGGTGCAACACTCCATTCATCCATTCTTCAATGCTAACTGCAGGTGAAAGTCAATAGAGTCATGCAGTTCAGCTTCCTGCATCCCTGATCAAGGGCACTTTTTTATACGACCAGTACATCATAGCTAGGAATCTGCTTATCCCATAAAATTTCAGTTATCAGTTGCCTGTCTGGTCAACTGTCCAGAGGCAGGTTTGTTATTTGTCATCATAAAGACTCAGGCTGTGTGTTGATGATACAAGTTTATGAAAGCCAGTCTATTCAGCAGATCCAATAATAACCCAATAGTGTAATATCTACCTGCTTTCTTTGTCATGCTTTAATGGTAACCTAGTGCCATAGATACTTATCTGTAGGAATAGGCCAGTCAGCAGTCAATGTTTTGCTAGGGCAATAAATAATGTCTCAGTGTGAAGTGGTAGGCCTTCATGTGAGTGGTGATGAGGATGTAAGGTATTGCTTGAGTTCCATTTCCTGGAAATCCATTCATAAGGGACTCTGCAGTTTTGGAAGTTCCACTATCCGATATTTAAGGAAACACTGAATAGAAAACCATTTTTGTTTTAGCTTTGATGAATTAGGAGAGGTCATACATAGCCAAAGAGGTATCATGAACATGTGGCATGTTTGTGCCCTCCTTCGTATGAAAATCCTGAACTTAGAAATAGCCAATAAAGCATGGATAAATTAGGACAAAGCCTACATGTGATGTTAAATAGCACAAAGCAGTTGTGGTTCAATTGTGGTTGCAAAGAGTTCCAGAGAGAGCCAATTAGCCATCAATACCTAGTCTAACCTGTATAAGGTTAGACCTATATAAGGTTGAAACCTATATAAGGTTTGATAAATTAAAGTTGAATACATTCTACGTGAACATTAGAGAACAAGGTACAATACTCCACACCAAGTAAATATTGCCCCTGGATCAATTACTAAGTTTTACGTCCAGGATTAATTTTATAACCAAGCAATCACTGACACTTCTTGGTTGTGATGATATTCAAATGTGCAGTTAAGATAACACATTTTAATTACATCCATACATACTAGTAATGGTACCATTTCACACACAACACACAAATGAAATGGAATTTCAATTAAAATTTCACTTGATTCTTCCCAGGCTGTTTAGGTCCTACCACGTAACAACAGCCCAGGATGAATGTGATTTGGAGATGGTCCTGAACTAATACTTATTAATAGCCCAGGATGAATGTTACCTGCCGGTGGTTCTGGGCTAACACTTAATGATTGCCCAGGATAAATGTGACCTGCTGGCAGTCCTAGACTAACAGTTAATAAATGACCGGTGGATATGACTTGGTGGTGGTCCTGGACTAAGATTGAATGTCACAGACATGCTGAGGTGCAGACCTGGCCTGTTACATCAGTGATCCACAACAATAAAATCAGACAGTCTTGGCTACCTTTTAGCTAGGAATAGCTCACTAACTTTTGGCTAGCTTTAGCTAATAATACTAGCTTTCAGCTAGCATTAACTCTACTATTCCAGCAACAAGCTACCTTCAAGGTAGCAGGTGCAACTACCACAAGTCAAATAAAAAATCATATGTTTGAAAATTTTTTTCGTTTTTCAAACATATGATTTTATCATTAAATACAATCCACACCCTGAAAACAGATTTCAGCAGCTTTGAAATGAGGATTTCAATCTCTTATGGGCACACCGTATATGACATCAACATCAAAAGTGCCACTGATTGGTTGGTTATAATGTCAATCCTGAACAAACAAATTAGCAGTTGATCCTGGAACAATAATCACTTGGTGATGTATTCTGTGCATTGACATGTATGTATAACTCATAGGGGCAAACATGTAAGAGTTGCAGTTCAAAAGCGTATGATGTCAAGAGTAGGTATGCAGGTTCATTTTCTATGAATGGCATATCCTGCAATGTGCAACGGTCATGTTATGTACCACCAAGCATTGAATTCTTAGGTTTTATAAGTGTAAAAATATCCTGAGGTGGATTGATACAATAAACTGCTGGATGACTGCTGTATACCCATTCTTCCATCATACACAAGCTGCTCTGCAATATGTTGAATTCAGACAGAGCATGTGTGTGTTACGTAGGGTAAAACTCAGACAGAAACCCAAAAGCAGATCAACACGATTTAATAAGAGCAGGGAACTTAACAAAAGCAGTAAGCAGTGGGGGAAAGCTCAGGACATCTAGGTTATAACAAAAATACACAAGTAATCCAACAAGGGTTTCAAAAAGCAGCTATCAAAAAGGGAAGAGGTTGAGGGAAAACAGAGGAAACTCAAAAATATCCAAAAGATGCAAGACAGGTATTTAAACTTCTCAAAAGGCTCTGGGAGAAACAAAAAACTCGAACGAATTCCAAGGGGCAGACACGAGAAACTGGAGTCGGTAAAACACACGGAAACAGAACTCACAGGTTGGTGAGCAGACTTGAAACAGACTTACAATAGACAAGGAACGAGGTCAGATGATCAGACAAGGGACAGAGAAAAGACTGGGGTTTATATAGGGAGCAGGAACATTAGGGCAAACAGGGAGCAGCTGACAATCATTACTGGGAACAAGATCATTAAACACAGGTGTGGAGCAGGGGAGGAGAAAGGGGCAGGGCAGGGGAACAGAACAGAAGCACATGTGACACCAAAACAAACATAGAGGCTGCAGTGCAGTGTTAGTCCAGCGGGGGGCAAAGGTATCAGGAAGCAGAACCATGACAGTGTGTCATTTTTTTCGATCATCGTCAAGGATGATTTCAAACCAAACACAAGCTGTTGATATTTCCTAAGAACACAGCTATACATTTGGGGTTGACATCATGAGAAAATTGCATGACATCAGCGTTTGATGAACTCTTCTCATGGTCAGATCAATTCCACCCAGACCTTCCTGCTGTTCAAACCCCATGAAGCCTTGTCGTCAATACGTTGACCTCTGATACATTTTCAGGAGGTGAACTAGGGGCATCTCACTGTCAGGAAAAGTTAGCGAGGCTGCCAGACTCCAGCACAACACAGGGGCATCAACTTTCACATTATTCATTGTGTTGCACCCTCGGGGTGCCTGGACGGGGACTGAGCGCCAGTGAGAGTTAGGCTAAATGTCAGGTGGATGTCTTAGCATAGTATGTAAACAGACTGATATTTTCTTCCCACCAAATAAAGAAGGAAAAAATGCAATGGGGAGTACATCAGCAGTCTATGGTATATTGATTTATTGATAGGTGTTGCTCCTATGGCTTAAGGTGGAGATGTTTCAGTACATGATTTAGTCCTGCTGTGTCGGGTTTTTGTAAGGCCATTTCTCATTATATGTCTGCATTAAGTTGTGGATTGGTACTCTCTGTCCTTGTGGGTCTCTTCAGTAGGCTTTCAATAATTCGGCATTACCTTACCTGGAAGTGAATTAGTGGCTTTCTGTTTCTGTTGAACAGAAATATGCATCTGATTGAGATTGTGGTAGTGAAATTTTACTCCTCAGAGATACTTATTGATAGAGATGAGTTTAAAAATAGATATAATCTGTGGGCTTTCTTCACGTTCACACTCCATGTGTTGAGATATCTGTGCAGACAGTAGAGCATAATATATTATTAAATTCTATTTATGGACTGTAAAAATGAGAGTTGGCTGACCATTCACCATTTACACAAATTCACAGTTGACCAAAGCCATATTTCAGTGGTGAGAACAAGGTTTAGATTGTCCATGGAAGAATATTGAAGGTGACATAGAATGGATGAATGGGATATTGTACCTTGTTCTCTAATGTTAAATTGAATGTATTAAACTTTGATCAAAAAGGCTTAAATTCAGTTTTACAAAGCCCAAATAACAAACTTGTATCTAGTCTGGGGAATTAAATGGTCTGTTTTGCCTAAATATCACTCTCTTTAGCGACCATGGGTGAACTTTGAGTACCACAAGACAATTCTATTGTAATTGTGTTTTTTTATTGGTTATTTCAAGATTTACATATGAAGGAGGGAACAACTGTGTTAACAGGTCTGTATCCATGCACAACCTCTCCTAATTTAACAAAGCCGAAAGTAAATAGCTTTTTCAATCTACGGCCCCTTAATCCTGCTTCACTTTGTCAAATAGCCGTCATAGTGTAGACCAACATATTGCACTTTTGATCAGCATACAATTTTGGGCTTAAATATAAAATCCAATAAAAAGCTCATTCAACATGTCAGGCCAAAACTCTGGTCAGATATACAGTACAGCACTTTGCCAGCAACTTTGCCAGTCACTTCACCACACATCATCATTCATTATTCATTAAAGGAAAGCTGCAGCAGACTATTGTGGTGGTGAGATGTGACAGGAAGAGGCAGCGGGACCTCATTTGCACCATGCCAAGCTCGAGAGGCCCCCCTCTCACTTCCGTCCTCCACTGCCACCTTTGCCCCAGGAGTCATTTCCCCTGCCTGATTAATTCAATATTGACTCAGTGAGCATCCCTGACATCTTTCACCTCCTCCGCCTCCTCTCTTTCTCGCTCCATCACTTACAATCCCTTCCTCTCTCACATACTCGCTCATTCTGCCAGGGCTTAACACACCGGAGACACATGTGGCGGCACTCACCTGCTGATATGTTAGTGTCAGATAGGGCAGAGACAACCTCCCTTCTCCCTGCGGTGGAGCTGGTGCTCCAACCTAATAGCGTGACCTACAAGAACAAGGGAAGAAACAGCAGTCATACTGATATGATAGCCTGCCAATTGTAGCATGATCCTCAACTGACACTTATAGTGGTGTCTGCATTGCAGAGACTTGCTCACGAATGACGGGGTATGTGTGCTGAAAATGAGTACCTCAAAAGTTCCAATTGAATTGAATTCAGTTCATTCCACAGACTTGGTTCCATAAACACATAGGACAGGACAGAGTGTAAAACACAATTAAAGAAGTTAAACCATATACAGACATTTTCAGTCTGGCTTGTACTTGTACATCCCCTTGATGCCACTGTCCTTATTTCTTTCAGTAACACATTTTAAATTTCCACTTTACAGAATTTACAGCAAGCAGCTTATCATGATTTGTATCATGATGTGCTTTGAGAGAGACCCTGTCTGTGACCTGTGTAGAGAAATAAAACTAATAAAACTAATTACTAATAAAACTAATTAGCACTAATTAATCAGAACTTAATCCCATGTCACATGATGTGCCCTTAGACTCTCCCTTAGCAATTTGGTCAGATATTGACTTTTCCTCATGTCCTCTGAGGTAAATCAATGAATTGAATTGAATGGAATATTCAGCTTAAAATATATGGTATGGTATTTAATTTATGTTCAGCACTTTGTCTGCATTGATTGACTGTCACTCAAAGTGAATAATTACAAATCAATCAATATTGCTTGTATTTGAAATATTGACATGGAAAGGCACCTAAATAAATATATAACATCTCAGAGCATATGAAACATCACTGTGCTTCTGATAACCGTGGTTGAAAATGTCTTTTGAGAATGATAGCAGAGAGAGGTTTTTTTTTAACAGATCATTTTCATGTGCAGGGTAACTGAGCCTATTTGCAAGGGTACATTCATTTGAAAAAGGACGAGGTCGAGACTCATACTGTCTGCATGCCTTGCTTTAACTGCAGATTGAAGAAGACCCCCTCAACTTGTTGAAGTGTTGTGCAGTGTGATTACAAGTGCAATTAGCTTTGAACAAAGTACTAGTGATTTTAGTTATGAATCAGTCTGTATCCACTTGTGTGTATATATGTACTGTATGCTCATGTGTATTTTGTCATGCTTCCTACTAACTATGGAAAACTAAGTGAAATAGCCTAATAAAGCAGCTGATTTCCTAGCTCAAATCAGCCTACGGCAATGAATATCCCGTGTATGCCAGAATATATACAGTACACACACATATATATATATATATATATATATATATATATATATATATATATATATATGTGAGTATGTTCTGATTCAATCTCTGAAATAAATGACTTGGTGGAGATAAAGGCGTGAGCAGCACAATTGGGGTGTGCGTGTGTGTGTGTGGTGGGGTTTGGGGAGAGAAGGAATGAAGATAATTGTCAAGTGAAGGGGCCGCCATGGCTTTATCTGCCCTCCACAGCTCCCTCCACTGGGGAGGAGGGAGGGGTAGGGGGGTGTACACCTCCTCTGCCTCTTCCTGATTGCCTCTGATAAGGACATGGTTCCATCAGGCAGAAACCAATGACAGTATTTCCTCTCTTTCTCTCCCATCCTCCCCTTTCAGACTTTCTTTTCTTTCTCTCTTTTGTCTTTCCTTTTGCTTCATTTGGGTCTCTGAAGATACACTGGTTGTCCGGAGGGGATCCAGGGGCATCTCTTCATCTATAGAAAAGGGAAACATCTCAGCTGGGCAAAATCCATGTTTCCTCCTCAGGCTGGGATGAGATGGGTTTGATGGTCTCATTTGATAGGCAGAGCCACTGACGGCTCCACTGGCTTCTGTACTGCAGTCATTAGTTACTGATGTCTTTGTTATACATTTCTTATGAAGCTACCCAACATCCAACATTTGCATGCAATAGGATGGAGCGCTGTATGAATACACAAATTATTTGAACCTTGATTTGCCTTAGAAGCCACACTGGATTTCATTAAACCTTAGGCAGACCTTAATTCAGTTCCCATTCACTACAAAATTGACAATGGACAAGGACTGTAAGGAACCAGTACAGATGACCCAAAAGCAACATGTTAAATCACCAACAGTTTATTAAGGATAGGGGGGAAAGGGAGTGTGTGGATGCTCTTCGGATGATGAGTCGGGTAAGCCGGGGCAGGAGAGCAGAGCAGAGGTCGTGGGCAGGCAGTTGGTCAGAAGCCGGGGCAGGAGAGCAGAGCAGAGGTCGTGGACAGGCAGCGGGTCAGAAGCCGGGGCAGGAGAGCAGAGCAGAGGTCGTGGGCAGGCAGCGGGTCAGAAGCCGGGGCAGGAGAGCAGAGCAGAGGTCGTGGACAAACGGAGGTCGTTACCAGGGGCAGGAGAGCAGGGCGGTAGTCAGTCGGTCCGGGATCGTCAACAGGACGGCAATCCGACAGGATACAAAGAACAGGGGACGGAAGCAGGCAGGAGAACAGGACAGAAACACAGGAACAGACGGACAACTGCAACACAGGATCTTCGGGAAACGGGTTTCGGGAGCAGGAACGGGAGTCAGGGTCTTAAATGCTTACCTTGCGTGAGTAGCAGTAGGTTCGCGGATGGTCTGACAGGGAACACTGGAAGACAGGGACAGACATAGAGGACAGACAACAGATAACGAGCAACAGGTGGAAGTAACGATTGAGGCAGATTAGGGAGAGTGAGTGGGAAGGGCAGTGATCAGGGAGAGAACGGGTGATACAGACAGACAGACATGACAGAACCCCCCCCCCCCCCGGCGCTGGACGGTCAGCCTGCTGGACACCTCTTGGACGGCCTCGGCGGGGAGCAGGCTGGTCAGGGTGCAGACGGTGGAATTTGACGATGAGGTCACGGTCCAAGATGAAACGGGAGGGGATCCAGGATCTTTCCTCTGGCCCATAACCCTTCCAATCTACTAAGTACTGCAACCCCCTTCCCTGACGACGAGATTTTATGAGGCGTTTTACCGTGTATGCCGGACCTCCATCAATGACTCGGGGTGGAGAGGGGGGTGGAGTAGCCGGGGCCAACGGACTGTCATGAACTGGTTTGAGCCTGGACACATGGAAGGTGGGGTGCACTCTCATGAGGCATGGCAACAGGAGTCTGACGGCTGTTGGGCTGATGACCCTCTGGATGGTGAATGGGCCAACAAACCATGTAGCCAGCTTGCGTGAATCTCTGTGGAGGGGTAGGTCCTTGGTGGCGAGCCAAACGCGCTGACCCACCTGATATTTTGGGGCTGGAGTCCTTCGTCAATTGGCCTGGGCGGTGAAACTCCTCACAGTGCGGAGGAGAGCAGACCGAGCCCTGACCCAGGTCCTGCGGCAGCGACGGGCGAACACGGAGGCAGAGGGACAGGTCACCTCCCTCTCCTGGCAGGGGAATGGGGGGGTTGATAACCATAAACAACATTAAACGGGGACATACCTGTGGCCGAGCAGACGAGAGAATTGTGCGCATATTTGACCCAAACGAGTTGCAAAGCCCATGTCTGAGGGGAAACTAGGCATCGGAGGGCGGTCTCCAAGTCCTGATTCATCCTCTCCGTCTGGCCATTGGATTGCGGATGAAAACCTGAGGTGAGACTGGTGGAGGCGCCCATAAGCGCACAAAACTCTTTCCAGAAGGTGGAGGCAAACTGAGGGCCACGATCTGAGACCACATCGGAAGGAAGGCTGTGAATACGTGCTGGATGACCAGTTGAGCTGTTTCCTTGGTGGTAGGGAGTTTGGGGAGTGGAATGAAATGAGCCATTTTGCTGAAGCGGTCCACTATGGTATGGTAGGATAACGGAATTGCCCTCAGAAGGCGGCAGACCAGTGACGAAGTCAAGGGAGATGTTGGACCATGGGCGACGAGGGACTGGCAACGGCTGGAGCAGGCCAGCAGGGCCATGGCGAGGAGACTTGTGCTGGCCACAGACGGTGCAGGCACGGATGAAGTCCCAGACATCCTCCCTCATCGTCGGCCACCAGAACCGCTGGGAGAGCAAACCCAGGGTCCTATGGTTTCCTGGATGACACGCCAGACGAGTGCTGTGGGACCACTGAAGTACCTCAGAATGCATCCCCTCGTGGGACGAAACAGCCAGCCGGCCGGACAATTTCTGGGACCGAGCTGATCCCGGGCAGCCTCCATCACTCGCCTCTCGATTCCCCACGTCAAGGCAGCGATCACACAAGGGGCTGGGAGAATGGTGTCATGATTGTCAGGCGAGTCCTCCCCCTTGTAAAGCTGAGACAGCGCATCAGGCTTGCCGTTTCTGGACCCGGGGCGATAAGACAGTGCTAGTCACTGTGACTTTGTATCATGACAGTGATCACTATTTGACTGAATCACTGAGAGATGGATGATGGGAGTGGTAGCGGTTGTAGCGTAGCAGTTAAGAAACCTGACTAGCATGCTAGTGCCAGTAGTCTGGAAGTTGTGGAATTGTGGGTTTGAATCCCAGATGCTACTTGAGCAAGGCACTTAAAAGTTAAAACAAATGTATTACGCACTTTCATATTGTTGATTAAGGACCACAGGGGTTAGGTGTCTTTGCTAATTCTCTGTGAAAAGAGATCATATAGGTTGGATATTTGGATATTCGAATTTCTTCCGATAAGCTAGAGCTGTATGTTTAAAATGACTAAAATTCCCAATTTAAGGTTAGGTTAATCACTGCAAAATTTTAGGACATCTATTTAAACTCAAATCTACGGCAAATATAATAAAAGACCCACAATGTGAATTTAAACACAATGGTCAGGCAATATTCTGAAAACCTAGTTATTGTTGATGTTTTCATGCATTGTGTGATAAATCCATACAGTACTATCGCAACTGGTCCTAGCTACAGGAGTTTCACATGTGGAATAATACATGCAGTTTAAATGATCATACAGTAATTATGCAGTAACATTTACAACACAAGAGCAATCCACTTTAATCTCAACATAGGTGATTCAATGGACCATTCAATGGGGATTCAAAAAGCCTTTCTTGTCATTTAATTATAAATGTAGTTGCTAAATTCTATTAGCACATTGCCAGGAATCATGTTCTGTGGTCAGATGGAATTGTGTTTGGGTGGTAGACACCTCCCTGAACTGAGTTTCTACAGGTTGGGATGTCTGCACTCTCTTGGTCAAGGTTGCATGACAATAGTAAAGTTTTATAGTTTGTATCCAGTAACGAAACATGCACAGATGTAATGACAATAAATGTCTTACCAACTAATCAAAAATGTGGATTTGAGCAGTGCTTTAAGTGGAAAAAGATAAGTGCTGGTACATGGATAGTACATGGAAGCCTAGGATCCTCCATACAGCTAAAGTATACAGTATATCATACCTTATACAGTATATTAGTAAATATTAACCAGAACAGTATATTAGTAAACCTTAAATTTGTACTTCATTAATGTTGTATTCAAGAGTTCAGAATTGAATCAGTTGCACTATAGGTGGCTGAAGTCCTAGAACCTGAGGTGGTAGGAACCTCTGAGGTATTGTACACATCTGAAACCATATAAAGGAGAGAAAAAGTTACAATTAAACTTGGCTGGCTGAACCATGTAAAGAGAACTTTGAGGAATAAGTATTTAGGTTAAGGAGTAGGTGTAGGCTATCACACTAGAGATTTGGTCTTCTGAATGACGGTAGAATAAACAGTACTCCACACAAAAACATTTCAGAACCCAAAAGCGTTTTGCCTTTGATGAAATAGTGGACTTACTCCTCCTTCTCTTTTTGAAGAAGTTGAATGCGCTTGATGAGGATGTCTGCACTCTTGTGCTCTAATGAGTTAAACGTAAGAGAAAATTAAGGTCAGCAGAATATAAATGTTTGGATTCAGAAGAAATGCTGGCTGGAGTCTGATGCTCTGATCTGATCTCAATCTGTAATTTTGAATTCCTTTACATATGAAATTGTAGAGGGTAATATGTAACATAAAACTATGTAATATAACAATATGTATATAATATAAATAATAAATGATGTATGTAATGTTAATCAAGAAAACATTTCCAGCCTTATCATATAACTAAAATAACTGGAATACAGACAACTGCTTACCCTTGTTGCATCAGAGCTAGGGCTTGAATATTTCAGTCTCTCTGACAAAACTGACTTGATCTGTGTAGAAAGAATTAAAAATGGGTAATTCTCTAGGAATATACAGTTGTGATTAATTGTGTTAAATATTTTGTTATCCCGTAACTAATAAAATAAAATAATCATAAAAATAATTCAATAAAACCCAAAATATACCTTGCTGTCCAAAAGTGTTCCAAACACCAAAATGAAAAATCCCTTAAAAATCAAACAATAAATTATAATTTGAAAACATTTAACATCTAATATTCATTGATTTATTTTAAATTTGTAATGATTGAGGTTTTGAAAATTGTTATGCAGTAATGCATCCAACTATTCAAATAAGAAATTCCAACTGGGAACAGTTGAGATATGTATTTAATCCTCTAATGTGCACAAATTTGAACTCTTGATTCACATAAACTATAATGCGATTGAAATTGATGGAATAATATTTGCATGAATATTTGCATTTGTTGTATTTCTAGTTGTCTGTTTCTGTAAATGTTGCAGTGATGACCTTAAACTTCGATTCCAGAGCTGTTTTGATTTTCATTAGTAAATGTTCATGAATTTGAATGGAAACCAATGTATTGTCAGTAAATGGTACCTGTAATGAATTTAAAACTGCAAAAACAATGTGGAGTCCTGCAGCTTCAGGTGCAGCCATGATGCCTATGCCAAATCCCCAAGTAAGGCCAAAGAGGGGGGTTAAGATGGCGACACATCTTGCAATGACCGCAAGGGCATTTTTCTCGTCCGAATGTGAAGTGTCTCCTACACCCCTTCTCAACATTTTAACAAGCACAATAATCATCACTAGAAAGTTTATGGCCATAATGGTCAATGCTGGAATCACAAAGGCCAGAAGGGCTTTAGTCTTGTTCCAGTTGAGCCAGCAGACATTTTCCTCTCGGATGTAACCTCCCCCTCCAGCAGTTGCTGCAACCGTTACCACAGCAATTATGAGAGGGGCACCATAGCCCAGGCTGAATGCAATTGCCATCATTGATGACTTTGTCATGTGGGAGAACACCATGACAGTGCGATAAAGCAACAAGAGTGCGGAGACTAACATCCAGAAGAACAGCGCTAGGTAAAAGAAATGAATGAAAAAGGTTGCTGCAGTACATGGTCCAACAGCTACTGATTCAGAGTCTGCTATGGCAGCTCCCACAATAAACCAAATATCAGCAATCAGAAGTGACACAGCAACATTCACCATACAAACATGCCGCATATAAGATGTGTCATTTCTAGTCATGCTCTTCCATATGATTCCCTCAATGATGAGACATATGATCAAGCTAATAAGAGATATCCCACACCAATGTAGGTGATGAAATCCAGCAATAATTTCAAAGCAGGAGGAATGAATGGTGACATTAGTATTGAGAAAGATGTTGTGTGGTTGCATTGACAGGTGACGGTGCTATTGGCAAATGATATGAGCTCACATCCAAATGAGTCCCATCCACCAAGTCCATCAAAAAGCTTAAAGTTCCAAAAGACACATTGAGGATTATCCAGTGTTTCATTTAAGAGGTCAAAGCTTAGAGAGATGTTGTTGATAGTGTCATTTACTTGCAGTAAAATCACAGCTCCATTGATGGAGTTGGATAAATTGCTATCATTGTCACTAGTGTTCCTGGCCGGTAGGACATTATGTAGGGTAAAGAATGTGATGGTTGTTACGACAAAATTACCCCCCTTTGGGATGAAGATCGCAGCAGATGAATTTACTCCGAAGGTGTCACTGTAAGAGCTGGTGACAAAAGTTTGGCGCAGTTGGATAATGTCTGTTCCTCCTTCGACAGATGTGTCTCTTTGAAGGGATCTCACAATATTTTCATGAGAGCCCAACAAGGATGAACTGGTATTCCTTGTTATATTGCCATTATTTAAAAGACTCCAGGAATCAATAGTGGAATTGGACAAAATGACAGTTGAAGTATTTAAGAAATCCTGGAAAGAAACAGGAAAATAATTCAGTCAAGTCCACTTCAGTCAAAGGTCAGTATTGATTTCATTCTGCAGTTATCTTAGACATTGTATGATTAATTAATTACTAAGACCTTTTTTTTAACTCAGAGCAGTTGCAAAAAAAAAAACAAAAAAAAAACACTCACTAAAAAAAGGTTTCCGCTGGCCCTCTATTTACATAGAAAATCATTTAAAAAGGCACTGTTGGGCCCATGTAGTCTTGTTGGGACTTATTTTCACTGATGGGACAATATTATCCCTTACATTGACATATTTACAATGCACATACCTGTATAATCTTGTTACTGATTGTAAACGCTTGGGAAATGTTTCCAACATTACTCAGGATATTTACAATGCTTTGGATATTTGCTGTTGAGTTAACTATCCGTTCTTCGTTTGCCACAGCAACGTGACGTAATCTGTCCACAAACTCAGGTAGGGTTTCTGCTGTCAAAGTCTAAAAATAAATACACACAATAGAAATATAATCACGTAATCAAGAAAAACAAGATCTGGTGTAATACAGCCAGTGTTCCAGATTATTGGGTGAGTATTGGAGCCATTTTCAGATGTTTTGAATGCTGTAATGGTCTCAGTTTTAGGCCTACATCATTTTTATTTACAGTGATTAATACTTCTGTGCCAGGTGTTTGGAATCATTTTACTAAACCAAACTCTTTTTTTCATAAAATATTATTATTTCTTTAAAGGGACATAGAATGGCTCAGAGAGGGGGAAAGCAAAGCACAAACGTTAAGTTCTGTGTTCTAATTTCACAAGGGGGAAGGTGGAAAATCCCCCTTCATGCTGACCAGAGTTGCGCTCTCACACATTGATACCAAAGATTTTTCAAAATTTGATGTTGTGATGTAATGAGACACGGCCACTTACGCAGACTGAAACTATTCATGTTTGCTCCCATAGTAGCATATTATGTTGCTCTATCTTGGTTAAAATTCAATGATGTTTGAATGGATGAATGGAGTAATTGTACTTTGTACCCTGTCTCTGATTTATCAAAAATAAGCTTAAATGCATTTTTAAATGCATTTAAATGCATTTTACAAGCCCAATTACAACCATGCAGGCTAAGGATTAAAATGTTATTTTTTTGTTAAATGGTGCTCCCTTTGGCAACCACAATTAAACTATAGTTGAAATGTGATGTGTGACATCACAAGTGGGCTTTGAACAAATTCGCACTTTACCAACCCCCAACCATTAATAGGACAGCCACCTCCTCTGCTCCCACACAATTTATGCAGGCTGATTAACAGACACGATTTCACTGCATTTCTTGCACCCAGTAACTATATGCACGTGACAATAAAAAAAGTATTGTATCCTTGAATAGTACCTTAGATTCCTTCTCCAGTTCTTTGATCACTCTTAAAACACAGTTGTTCTGTATTATTGTCCAATTAGTTCCCTGGCATTCAGCTGTAACATTACCAACTTCATCATTTTTACAGTTTCCTTCAACCACCTGGCCGTCAGTTCCAACGCCAAAGTTTTCACTGGAACAGTTAAACTCTGAAAGTTACAAATGCAGGTTTAATATTCACATCCACAGGGTTTCCATGTTGTGTATTGTTTGATGTTTTGTGCATAATTGATGACAGTGAGACCACGTACCACTTAGAAAAGTTAAGGTCATACTTCTTGAACTATAATCAAAGCTTTGCAAATTTGTGTCTTTTAGTATGCATCGGAATTTAACAATTCCTGAAGTGACTTGGCAGTTCTGTATAGAGAATGAATATGTGCAATCCACAGCAGAACCTTAAGCAATAACCAGATTAATAACATTAGTTTTACTGGATTCAATTTCAATTTAATGTATTTATGAAATTTTAACAGTAATTAACATTTATTACAATCTGCCTTGGAATGAGTAATCTTACCTGGCTCCCGGAGATGACTGTTGTCATCAACCACTTTCACCATCTCAGTTTTATAGTTTGAACTTGCACAACACTGCAGCCTCACTGTTCTCCCCACTACACACTGAAAACTTCTGTCCTTAGTTATCAGAATGTCTGGGAAAGGGTTTATACTATCAATGCGTTCCCACCGTATGAATGGCAAGGAGTTCTTTGTTGACACACATTCATAGCGTCCTGTGGAAGAAAAATAAATACATTAGTTTTCATACATGAAAGGCGTTTAGTTTTCATACGTGAAAACTAAAAGGTTGAAAATTCAATTCAGTTTCTTAAAACTTTGTTAGTTGGCAATGGAACTGTTGTAAAAAAGCAATATAACACTCGTGTTCATGAGGTCGTGGATATCTTCATGGGAGTGGTTTCCTGTGCATGCGGCTGAACCACACCCATGGAGATATCCATGAACAGAACTGAAGAAGAGACAAAATATGCTTTTGACATATTTATTCTCATTAAAATCGATACAAAATATTTAATAAACAATTTGTGAGGGAAAACAGGATTTTATTTATTTATTTTGTTGTGAGGAACCTAACAGTCTGTATATCTTGCACAGAAATGTAAAAAATGCTGTCACTAAATTACAAATCATTGGACAGATAAGCAGGCTGACCTGGGGAAAAAGTAAAAGAAGCCCACTTCCTGGAAAGACTGGTTCAGTAACTCACCATTATTTATAGGATCAACATTCGTTATAGTGATAATTCCACCAGAAGCACCAGACACTTTCTGCCCGTTAAATCTCCATTCAGTGATGCTCCCACTGCAGTTTAGCACCATCTGCTGCCCTGGGAACAGAAGGCCTGTGGCCTGTCTCAACTTTCCTCCTTCTAGGAAAATAAAATAGGCAGAACTGAAAAGAATGTGCATTTTTGTGCATCGTTCTTCATATTTTTGGAATTAAATACAACAATGTTCCTACCAGTTAGAGCTAAGGGGTTGTCAGGAAAGTCATAATTTTTTGCCCTTAAATTATTTATGATGCCATTGGTTGCACCTGTAAAACTGATGCTTGGATTTGACAACTGAAGTGAAAAGTCTGCAATAATGCTACCTGGCCTGTTTGGACAAATGAGCAAAATATATGTTTATGGTTACAAAGATAACATGACACACAACAACAGACGACGACTTAAAAACAACAACATCTTACCTGAAACCATTGACAGTAACCGAGTTGGCTTTGTAACCTGGTAATTGATCAGAATTGCTTTCTACCTGTGTTGAAAATATTTAGCTAGTTATGAGGAAATATTTTAAAACATCGTAACATTTCCAAACGACTGTTTAGCTTTTATACGTAACTATTTTTATCATTACATATGAAACTTGTTAACTTGTTACTTGTCTTTAATTTAACAGAAATAATCATCTTTACAATCATGTACTTTGTAATAATATGAAGGTTTACTTACTGCACTTTTAATGTCTTGGACATATTTTATGTATAATTGGTCCTTTGGATCATTCAGGCGAAAATCATAATTACTGTTAAACGTCAAAGAAAAACTGACAGTAGAAACTGCAGATGATGGAAAAAAAAGTTGAAAATGATAACATTAGTGTAATAGTAATAACATTAGTGTATTAATAGTAGCCTGCATTAGTATAGGCTACCACCTTCCATGAGATTGGAACAGAGCAACTCACCAAATGATTGCTTACCACACCACAAAACCTACAGCTCCCAACTGATATGTCAGCTTTACTAAAGTCTAATTTATCATGAACAAAACTCTTCTTTCCTCTATGATTCTTATCACAGAAAAAAACAAGGGTAACACTTTACTTGAGGGCGTCGACATAAGAGCGAAATAAGCCTGCCATAAACATGACATAACACCTATCATGAACATCAATAGCATTTCATTATCAAAATGCATTCATGACTGTTTCATAAGGCATGACTCAACATTCATGTGAAGACAGAATGGTAATAACAGACAACTGTATAGAATTCATCAATATTAATATATATTTATCAATATGAGATATGGTATCCCTGAGCCCATGGGCATCCCTGTGGGCAAAAGGCAATAAGCCCCAAATGTCTGTTACAGAGATGTTAGAAAGGCTGCGGCAGCACTCTTAGCTATAATAGAGACAGTTACTTATAACCAACAGCAATTTAGTCTTTGTGTTCTCATATTTCACATACATTGTATTGGTGCTGGTGTTGTCGTTGTTGTTGTTGTTGTTGTTGTTGATGATGGGGTCACTGTTAATGGTGATGGTGTGGTTCTCACACCTAGCATGGTTATGACGGAACAGGAAGGAAAAAACAGAATTACTCATATTCATTACTCTTACTCAGATATCAAAATATTTTTTTGTGTTCACAGCAGTTTTCACAGTGTCTAAGTGGACTAAAAGTGTTCATGACAAAACAGCGGTTTTCACAGTGTCTAAGTGGACTAAAAGCGTTCATGACAAAACAGCATCTCTGTATGAAATCAAATTAGTCACTTGGGCAATAGTTTTAGCCAACCTCTCTGGCAGAGCGGTCCAACTGTTGGCAACCCATTAATACATCCACAGGTTCCTTCACTGAACTCATCACAGGATCCATATGTGATACAGCTATTATGGGGCCAGGCATACTGCTCCTCACACACGCACTGATATCCACTCAAGTTTGAGGAACACACTGAGGAATGATGGACAATCACAGTTATTTTCATCTTATGGCTGCATGGCAGGGGGACCATTTCTCCATTCTTTAAATTATGTATATTTTCAGCAAGCACAACACATGTGTGAGGATATCTTAAGTATTTCAGAGGACTACATGTTAATGAGGTACATAGTACATAGGACATAGTATCAAGGATGAGGGCTGTTTTATGATTTAAATTGTTTTGAGATCTTACCTGTTGTGATATTAATGTTCAAGATCTCAATGTGTTCACTTGTTGCGAGTGCAAGTGGAAGGTCCAGTTTAGACAACTTCAACTTTAGTTGGTCAGTGTCTACTGTTCTCATCTCAAACTCAATCTTGAATTTTTGAGCAGGACCTGCAACAGCCAACAGGTAACAGTGAATAGGGGCTGGATAAACCAAACAGCAGCAAAAAGCACTACATGATAACACAGTGCATCACTAAGAATGCAAGTGAAAGTAGAAAGATTTTGTTTGTAAGCCTAAAGATGGCAACACATGTAGTTTAAAGTACCAATTACAATATGTATAAGCCATATTTATACTTTCAGTTTAGATGCACCTGGACCCCAGTTTGAGATGTAATCTATAATAATGTAATCTATAAACTGAAGAGGAGTGCCAAGCATTGGTGCAATGCTAAGCTTTTGCGTGTCTATTGATTGAATCTCTTTTGCTTCAGGACTAGTTATATCCATGTGCAGGAAACAGGCCCCAAACGACGGCAGTAGAAGCTACTTACCTGCTCTTAGGTCAGTGTGACCTTCATGTTTGCTGGTGGGCTATGGAAGTAAATAAAAATGGATCAGTCAAAACTGCTTGAAATGATACAAGTAAACTGTATATTTCTGTACTGTATTTCCACTGAACAAGATACATCCTTTCTAGACAACATTTACAGGAAGAAACGGAAATATTTTTGAAAAAAATAATTAATTAATTTCAATAATTCAAGGTAAAAAGATTGATCACACGAGTGAAATATTTCAAGCAATATTTGTGTAATGCTTCCTTCTGCTGATAAGCTTTATGGATAGGTTGATTCCATTCATCCAGTAGGACTTGGCATCTGTCCAAAAGTATCAGTACCTGGTTTAATGACCATGGAATTATGCTTGACCTTTGACCTGAAACCCGTAAGGAATCAATGTGGTATTGTCAAGAGGATGATCAGAGGTTCGAGACCCAACAATCCAGATGAGCTAAAGCTGCTTATGAATACACCTCAGAAGTGAGTGTCATATGCTGATTGCTTATGAATACACCTCAGAAGTGAGTGTCATATGCTGATTGCCTCAATACCACACTACACTGATGCAGTAACTCATTTAAAAGACACCCTAACCACGAATTTAGTGCATATACATGAATATGTAAACAATGCAACAGTCTTTATTTAAGGGTTAGGGGGAATTGGAGTGTGGATGTCCTCTGTGAGAATATTTCAAGCGCGGAGGAGTAGTAAGCGTGCAGAGCTGGGGAGGCTTTATGGCAGTTGAGCACTCATGGTCGGGCAGGCGGTGAGTCCAGAAGTACCGGGGCAGGTTTAATGACCATGGAATTATGCTTGACGGCGGACCTGAAACCAGGGCTGGAATCAATGTGGTATTGTCAAGAGGACAGATCAGGGTCGAGACCCAACAATCCAGATGAGCTAAAGCTGCTTATGAATACACCTCAGAAGTGAGTGTCATATGCTGATTGCCTCAATACCACACTACACTGATGCAGTAACTCATTTAAAAGAAACCCTAACCATGAATTTAGTGCATATACATGAATAGGGTAGAACAGTGAAAACAGTCTTTACAGAAGGGTTGTGGGAAAACAAACACGGACGAAACAACAATGGGAAACAAGACAGAGAGAGTCAGAATTGTAGGCTTGCCTTCAGCAGTAAACGCGTGCAGGTTCGCTAATTCACCGATGGGGAGTGAGTGAAACAGAGGGAATAAATAACCAGGGCAATCGGGGACAAAACACAGGTGGGGGCAATCAGTGAGGACAGGTGAAAGGGATCCAGTGATTAACGGGGAATGAGGAAGTGAGATAGAATGATTGAAACCAATGAAGCCCATTAGTGAAGCAGACAGGGAGAGAACGTGAGGAAACAGAGGTAGACTGAACAGGGTGGTGACAAATTGCTTAAGAAATTGCACTTTATGTGTAATGAATCTACTGTGTATAGCTAATATATGAGTTTCTGTTTTTACCTCGAAGTATTGAAATGAATGAACTTTTTAACAATATTCCGTTTTATATTTTATAATATTCCTACCTGTGTTACAGTGAAGCTTGCATAAATGGGCTCTCAATTACCTGAGATGTGGGGATTTGATCTGATGCCCATGTTAACATACTGCAGCAGACAAATATTATGAGGGTGGCTGATCTTGAAACTCCCATGCCTGTGAAGATTTTATGATAGACAAAGAAAAGTATTTGTTGAGAAATTAGTTCATTGTAGTTTACTTTTTCATTTCCATTGCCTTAGTTCTGATAAACTATGTTATAAAGGTTTAAAATATACAAAAATAGACTAAACCTTTGTTTACTCTAATGTATGAATATCTTGATTGGACTGCAAATCTTGACAATGATTACAACATTTGCACATAACAACAATAACTCCACACACATCCAATGTGTCCAGTGGAGATAACACCTGACTGACCTGAAAAGCGACAAAGATTGTGTACTGTGCATTGTGTGTACTGTGTATTGTTGGTCTATGGCCAAAAATGCATGCGAATTACTGCATATTTCAGCAGATAATGGATCGTCTACATGTATGTGCTTCAGAAAACTTGCAATACAAAAATGTAATGCCTTGTAATGTAATGCCTTAGTGTAAATAATCAGCTGGGCCAATTATCTATTAGTTAAATATTCACAAATAATATCTGCCCTCCATAGGTTTATAATAGGCACAAAACACAAAGAGTTACCAAGCATATCAATGCTATCATTTATTTTCTAACTCTAGGGTGGTATAACATTCCATAAAATGAATACTGCTACTAAGATGGTATCAACCAACCCTCAACGGCTGTGTGAATACATATCTCTTTGGCTTCTATTAACAGCCAATAAATTAAACTAAGCCTGAAGAAAAAAAAGCATGGGCATGATCTCAAAGTCTTAAATGGTAGATAAGGGCATGTTTAAACATCTGTTCTCCAAACACATAACTGCACTTACATTTATAGACATCCTGCCATGCAGTCGTTACAATTTTGCATTAAACTTTTATAATCTTGACTTTGTGCCCACATACATAACATACATACGTCTTTAAAAAAATCCAAAATAAAACAGGCCTAACTGTTACATCTGATTATGTTAGTATTTTTTATCCCTGGTATGACTTTACAGTAGGCAAAGTAAATCACACTTTACTTTAAGTCTGTATCCATCAGGAAAGATAGACACAATCATAAAGGGTTATAAATTGTTGATAATACCTTTGCAATGACTGATATATTATGCTGTTAAACATAAGCCTGGCGCATCACAAGAGTTTATAACAATTTATTTGTTTTATTGTGTTGTTTTTTATGTGTTTATAATGCTTCAAGCTCTATACAGATCTAAAGTAAAGCGTTACTGAAAGCTCTCTCCCTCTGCACCTTTACCAAGATCAAACACTTCACAACTACAGTGATGCATAAGTCCATACAGACATAGGCCCTATTTCAGGAAGTTTTTTTTTTTAATAACTGGTAAATGACATTGTAATCAACTACCAAAAGCTTAAATTATCAAACATAAGGAGTAAAGATGATGAGAAGAAACAGACACGTACCTTCTTTCTGGCATCCTCCCGTATACTGATAAGGGACCCTGAAAGTGAAAGTGTCCACTGACACTGTCGCCAGCATTTTTCACCAGGGATTGTAGTTTCGAAATATTTTCTTTGGGTGTGCCATTATGAGTGCAATTGTACAAGAGACCTTGGTCCATCTCACAATAACATTTGCCATAATGACAATTGAAGTATAATAATTGCCATAATAACAACTGAAGTATTATAGGATTTGAAACTTTAATGTCCGCAGGGGGGCGATTTGTTATGCAGCCAGCAGAATTACACTCACCAACATTAAAAACAGAAATAAATAACAACAATACAATACACTGAAACTTGGACATAACATAAAACCATAAATACCCGGCTACCTCACTTTTGTCTTTTTTTTTAATTCTTAGATACTCAAGTTTATTTGTTTGAGTAAAGGTCAGTAAATTACTGACTAATTCGAATAAACTTTTATCTTACAGGTGAAGTTGCATGTTGCAACAATATTAGAACAGCCTAACTAAAGACCATTGTTGGGTATGAGACAAGTGGCCTATACCAAAGTCTTCGTGTTGCCCTCCACTTTCCTAAAATCCTTATATATTTATCATATCATATCTTATCATATTCAAATGAAACTTGGAAGGCAAATATACCTTTTATGACCTTTAAGACATCTAAAAACAAAACTTGCAACAAGTAACAGTGATGATGAAATGAACAGCATTACTTTAATGACTTTATGGTTTGATTGGTAACACTTTACTTAAGATTGTCGACATAAAAGTGACATGAACCAATCATAAACATGATATGATGCCTATCATGAACGTGTAATGCCACTTCAAAATGTCTATGACTATTGTCAGTAAGTGTCATTTGGTTTTTGTAATGTCTGCATCCCAAACAGTATCAACTTTACATTACAAAAACCAAACACCACTTAAAGACAAGTCATGAACAGTAAAAAAATGTCATGTAATGTTTATGACAGGCTCAGTTTGATTTGTTGCTCTGTTTAGGGTTTTGTAGTAACATACACATGTGTCAAATGACATGAATGTGATATTTACTGACAATATCAACAGCCAACTATTGGATTGTTACATTAGATTTTGCCAACCTCTAATACATAAAATCCAGAATATCCCCAAAGAGGATGGTGGTGCAGGGCACCTACTCTCCACCTGCTCCCCAGGTATGAACATTAGACTCCCCTCAGATTTCCCAGTAAAACTTCACTAGACCTATTCAGAAAAGGAGGATTAAAATAGATGCATAGTTTTTGCAGACATCTTACACTTTTTCTGTGCAGATTTTTATCTTCTTAGCCTCCCTTTGTATTTCAACAATTACGGTCTTTAAGAGTTAAGCTGCAGCGTATGTGTCAAGCCTGTTTTTCACGTTTAAGGTAAATCGTTTAGACAATGGAAATGGAAAACATGTTACATAAATCACAAGACCGACAATATTAACTGCAATTTCAATGTTGTATGTCTCAAGCATAAAGCATATTGAGGTAACACTTTATTAATTCGGTTTTTGTAAGTGCTAATTGAAAAAAGTAAACTGAAACTTTGCCTTTTCCTCACAATATACAGAATTTGTGTCAAAAAAGCAAAAGAAAACATCTTACTTTCCATTTTTCACATGACATTGGAGTTCAGCAAGCTAGCAAGTGAGCTCAAACCCCTGGTTGCTGGTTTCACAACCTGACATAGAGAGAAATTTGGTCTCTGCATTGAACCCAACTGTGAATTAGTGAAACACACAGAGCACTCAGTAAAGTGAAGTACACACTAACTGCAAGGGTTTGGTGCCTCCAAGGGTGCTTCATTCATGGTCCACTGGTTGGGGATCGAACCGGCAACCCTTTGGTTACAAGCCCAAAGCCATGACTGCCCCAAACTTCTGCTTAAGACATTCTTTGAATAACTTACCGTTAGACAACTGTTGGGCAAATGGAAGCATAATAAAGATGTGTGGATCTGTCATTTCTTGTGTTGTGTGGCTACCTGTATTGGCAATTTGGCTTGTGTGGCTGCTTGTCTTGAGTTGCATGAGGCAGATTATAGATGATTGCTAGGACCATGTGTTTCACACTCCATGGAGGACACAGAGGTGCCTGCCTGATATTTTAGTGTTTTGATCCCCTGTTGAGTAGCTGAGCTACAGACATTGATGTTCTGATAATTCATTTTACATTTATGACTTTCTTAATTGTTTATATTGATATTTAAAATGTACTGATAATGCCTCTTTGTATCTGTAGCACTGGAATGTTCCAGTATCCTCCTGTGTAACTGCGTGGGGAGTATTGAACACTCTTTCCTGCATTTATTTGTGTTTTTCTGTCAGGGTAACAGAGCGAGTCGGACCCAAAAGCGTCACGCTAATAAAGTTTATTTAGGGAACGGGGGTAAGGAGTGTGTGGATGCTCTTCCAGTGGTGGGTAGGCAGGCT
This sequence comes from Tenualosa thibaudeaui, assembly GCA_027481765.1. Taxonomy (NCBI): domain Eukaryota; kingdom Metazoa; phylum Chordata; class Actinopteri; order Clupeiformes; family Clupeidae; genus Tenualosa; species Tenualosa thibaudeaui. The sequence goes on along the minus strand of JAIFZK010000001.1, from coordinate 2,203,250 downwards.
GGAGGCTGGAGAGCAGAGAGTAGACCCCGAGCAGGCTGTGGTTGTTACCGGGGGCTGGAGGACGAAGCGTGGGTCGTGGGCAGGCAGAGGTTGAAAGCCGGGGCAGGAGAGCAGCACGTAGTCCGAGGGCTGGCAGAGGTCGTTACCGGGGCAGGAGAGCAGAGCATGCATCAGGTCGGTCCGGGTTCGCTGCCCCCTCAGGCTCTGATTCTGGGTCGGGGTTAGATGCAGACACAGGGTTAGACACAGGCATAGATGCACGTCGACTCACCCGAGTAGGTTGATGGCGAGGACCCCTTGGACGACCCCGGGCAATGGATGGTTGGTCGGGGTGTTGATGGTGGAATTCGGTTATGAGGGTACGGTCCAGAATCCTCCTGGCCGGCACCCAGGACCTCTCTTCTGGACTGTAACCCTCCCAGTCAACTAAATATTGGATGCCTCTTCCCCTCCGCCGGGATCGGAGTAAGCGTCGCACTGTGTAGATGGGGTCCCCATCCAAGAGACGGGGAGCAGGAGGAGGAGGTGCAGCCAGCGCCAACGGGCTCTGACGGACTGGCTTGATCCGAGAGACGTGGAACGTGGGGTGGACCCTCATGGTGGTGGGGAGTCGGAGCCGAACCGCCGTAGGACTAATCACCCGCTCTATTGTAAATGGACCCAGGAAACAAGCCGTCAGCTAACGAGCTTCCACTCGGATGGGGAGTTCCTTTGGCCCACACGGTAGACGGGCACGGGGGTCCTCCGGCGGTTGGCTCCGACAGAGTAGGCTGTGGTAGCCCGGAGCAGGGCCTGCATTTATTTGTGTTTTTTGCTTGATTGCTGTGAATAAAACAAGGAATTTAAAATGTATTGTTTTTTTTTATTAAAGGGACCAGGCCAGTCACTGTTTTACTGTTAGTACCCAAGCTTCTCTTGATTTCTCTTTGATTTTGTTTCTTTTGTTTTCTTTTGGCTGTTTTGTTTGTCCTTTAGTTGTTATCCTTTATCTGTCCTGGGCTTTCCTGCCTGGATAACATTGTCTTGTACTTTTACTCAGCTAGAACTCCGGATCCGCACCTGGCCACTGCTCCCTTCTGGTGGGGGTCCACACTGAGGGGGCACTATCTTGGTGTGTATTGGTAATCTCTTACCACAGTGTTGTATATTGTAGTGATATTTACAGATCTTTTGTGTGCAGTGCCTGCTGTGTTGCATGCTTGTGTTGTGTGGGGTTTGCAGTCTCCTTTCCTCTCACCAGGGCCTCCTGAGAGGGGAGCTGTGTGTGCCGACCCGATCTTATTATTCTGAGGAGTTTCAGCCAGTTACTCTCTGCAGTTTTTCCATCTTATTCATATGATTAATTGTATTTATACTAATTTGTAATAAATTTGAACTTCTTATATATACCATCAGTAAACTGTTGCTTTGCGGGGAGGGTCTAGAATCAGTCACACAAGTTAAGAGTTAAGGGGTTTCTCCTGCCTGGACTAGGCAGACGCGTAGTCAGACAGTAAAGTAGGTATTCTGCATGTCAGGTACCACAAAAACATAATTTCGTTTAAACAAACAGTTAAAACAGATAATGAAAGAATTACAAGTAGGCCAAGTGAAAAGTTCACTTGTTTAAATACATGCTGTACAAATTGAAATAAGGCCAAATTCTATTTTTGTTGCTGCAGTGATGAGGCCGTCTGTCTTTGCTCAGAACAAGAATGATGTACACCTTTGTGTGATGTGTGTGCCTTCTTTTAGAAGAATACTTTTACAAACAATATTTATAGATTTTTAATGTGGTGGAAGCATTGCACACTGAATTACAAATCAAATATTTTTTCTCAAGTCACAGGAAGCAAAGAAAGGAAAATGCTGTTTGAAATAATGGCAGAGTAAACATTTTTGTATAAGTAAACTCTTTTTATTGTATAAACTGAAGAAAATGTCCAAGATTGTCATGATCTCACCCTGCGCGGGTAAACTTCCACCACATTGCACCCACTCAATCACCTGCCTCTGTCTCTACTGCTCCTCTTGTTAATGTCTCAATCATTGCCTCCACCTGCTCCTTGTTCCACCCTCTGTATTTAAACCCCCAGTTTCCTGTCAGTCCCTGTCAGACTGTCTTTGTGTCATGGTGTTACTGAGGTGTTTCTCTGTTAATCTGTTTTCCCAATATCGACCCGGACCAACCTGGCTATCCCTGCTCTTCTGCCCTGGAGAACCTGATCTGCCGCCTGTCTCTCTCCCTGAGTCCCGGCTATCCCTGCTCTTCTGCCCCGGAGAACCTGACCTGCTGGTTGTCTCTCTACCTGAGTCTTGCCCTTGTGTTCCCGGTCCTGCCACCTCCACGAGGGTGTCCCGCCTGAAAAGAACTCCACAACACAAATCACAGTTGTGTTTACCACCCTGTCTGGATATACCTCCAATCAGAGAGTGTTACTGAACTGAATTCTTATTTAAGCCCCACATGTATCTGTGTCACAAAACTTGTAACAAAGCATGTATGTAGATAGAATGAACAGTTATGATTGGTCACAGGCAACATACAAATAATTTCAATTTTTTTCTACAATTAAAATCTCAAAATGTGACCACTTATTGAGAAAAGAACACAACATAAACAGTTCATATGTCAATGTCAAAGGATCTTTTAATTGAGGAGATTAAAAACATCATGCATGTCTCTTTAAACAGTTGTTTGTTCACAGAAATCATCAAACAGCATCAGACTAGTTTTTTTTTGAGGGTTTCCATGGATACAAGCACAACGGGCTCTACCAGGATCCTCGACTTCCTGAGATTATAAAGTAAGACAATATTTGTAATACTGTCAATATGTGTACTTCATCTCATGTCCTCTAAAACGATTTTTAACATTTTCATAATTTTTATAATAAGACAAAATGTTGGATGTGTACATGTACAAAGGCATACCAGACAAGGAATTTAGGTTAATTTACCAGCTTTGGAGTCACTTTTATGACCGACTCATTACGAGGTGAATGAAGACTCTCTGTTCCCACTACGGTCTCTATGTGAATTTAAGATGCTTAGCGTCAACCCCTGCAGAACAAAATCAAAAGTAACTTACTATGAGCGTCTTGCAATTGTGTTTATTATCTACTCAATCAACATAACTCTTCAAAAATATGCTACTGTTTCCTGTTCTTTGCAAACAAGTTGACATGTATTGGTGAGAATTTAGGACGTTGGTGTTGGTTACAAAACAGTCGGCAACTGCAGGGGAACTCGGTACTCGGTAAAACTTGCCTGGTATGCCTTTAAACACCCTACGCGATGCCCTTCACTGCCCTCTGACAGGTAGAAGACAATAAGAAGCGAAGTATTTGATGTTTTTGTCATGATCCTGCTCTCGACCACCCGGCCTCCTACTGGTCTAATTAAGTGTTGCAATTTCCGTGTTTGTTTACCTTTTCCATGTGCTCATGTTTTGCTGTCTGCCCTGCCCCTTTCCCTCTTCCCGCCCTGCACCCGGTCTTCACGTCCTTGATTATTGTAATGATTTTCACCTGTTCCTTGTTTGTGTCATTGCCCTGTTCCCTATATATTCCCCAGCTCTTTCCTTGCTCCTTGTCTGATTGTCTGACCGTGTTCCTTGATGAAAGCTGTTTCGTGTTTGCCTGCTCCTGTGTTTGCCTTGGTGAATTCCGATTCTCGTGTTTTGCCTGCGCTAATGTGCGCTTACCTGTGGAATTGTATTCTGAACCTGCCTACTATTTTCTTGGATTTACTTTCTATGATCAAGAGGATTACTACCTTGTTTTTGCCGTCTGTGTTTTATATTTACAGACCAGATCTTCTGTGTGTTTTTTCCCCCAAAGACTTATTTGATTTTTGTGTTTGATCTTCTGAGCTTTGTCCCCTTTTGGAATTACCCCTGATCACTGTAAAATAAACCTTTTGCTCCGATCTGCTTTTGGGTCCCAGTTCAGTCTGTTACAGTTTTAAATTAATCTTGGAGGCATTTTGTCTACTACTCTGAAAGTGAAAATATAAAAATAACCCTATGTATATGTATGCATAACCATCTAAACACACACACATACATAATGTATATAAAAAGTCAAAAGAGAGTGTATGATATTATTATTTGTTAACAGCTGGTTTTATTCAATTGCAGGCAATTTGTTTTCTCACTGAAGATTTGAAGAAAGGTTCAGTAGATATCAGTCTTTTCTGCCAGTCAGCGGTAATGAAGGACATGCTGTAATGCTGACAAACATCATGTGATTTACAAAATATCTATTGGATTGTCTTTGACGCTCTACTGCTGTACATTGCTGTATCTATGGTAACACAATCTGAAATAATTTTGTACATAAATGTATATGTTCATTCAGCGTGGTTTCTTTTAAAGAAATGTGTTGGTGACATAGAGCTCCGGTGAATTGAGATAGGTCCTTCGTGATTTGGTATCAAGCTTACTTGCTTGTACCATTGTACCATTTGATACCCATACAGAAAAAAAAAATCTGTCATACAGAAAACTGACAGTCACATGTCTGTCAATTTTCACGTCTTGTCAAGGTGTAACTAACATCATGGTTCTAAGTCTTTATCAAGTGTTCCCAGAAGAGTTGACCATACTGTAGTCCTGAAGTCCCAGATCTTGAGTTGACAGCAGATCCAGAAGTATTGTACACATCTGAGAAAGGAACAGATTCAGTCCAAACTATATTTAATATTAAATTATGCCTATGTGAAATGGTCCCTGCTCTTCTGCCCTGGAGAACCTGATCTGCCGCCTGTCTCTCTCCCTGAGTCCCGGCTATCCCTGCTCTTCTGCCCCGGAGAACCTGACCTGCTGGTTGTCTCTCTACCTGAGTCTTGCCCTTGTGTTCCCGGTCCTGCCACCTCCACGAGGGTGTCCCGCCTGAAAAGAACTCCACAACACAAATCACAGTTGTGTTTACCACCCTGTCTGGATATACCTCCAATCAGAGAGTGTTACTGAACTGAATTCTTATTTAAGCCCCACATGTATCTGTGTCACAAAACTTGTAACAAAGCATGTATGTAGATAGAATGAACAGTTATGATTGGTCACAGGCAACATACAAATAATTTCAATTTTTTTCTACAATTAAAATCTCAAAATGTGACCACTTATTGAGAAAAGAACACAACATAAACAGTTCATATGTCAATGTCAAAGGATCTTTTAATTGAGGAGATTAAAAACATCATGCATGTCTCTTTAAACAGTTGTTTGTTCACAGAAATCATCAAACAGCATCAGACTAGTTTTTTTTTGAGGGTTTCCATGGATACAAGCACAACGGGCTCTACCAGGATCCTCGACTTCCTGAGATTATAAAGTAAGACAATATTTGTAATACTGTCAATATGTGTACTTCATCTCATGTCCTCTAAAACGATTTTTTTAACATTTTCATAATTTTTATAATAAGACAAAATGTTGGATGTGTACATGTACAAAGGCATACCAGACAAGGAATTTAGGTTAATTTACCAGCTTTGGAGTCACTTTTATGACCGACTCATTACGAGGTGAATGAAGACTCTCTGTTCCCACTACGGTCTCTATGTGAATTTAAGATGCTTAGCGTCAACCCCTGCAGAACAAAATCAAAAGTAACTTACTATGAGCGTCTTGCAATTGTGTTTATTATCTACTCAATCAACATAACTCTTCAAAAATATGCGCTACTGTTTCCTGTTCTTTGCAAACAAGTTGACATGTATTGGTGAGAATTTAGGACGTTGGTGTTGGTTACAAAACAGTCGGCAACTGCAGGGGGAACTCGGTACTCGGTAAAACTTGCCTGGTATGCCTTTAAACACCCTACGCGATGCCCTTCACTGCCCTCTGACAGGTAGAAGACAATAAGAAGCGAAGTATTTGATGTTTTTGTCATGATCCTGCTCTCGACCACCCGGCCTCCTACTGGTCTAATTAAGTGTTGCAATTTCCGTGTTTGTTTACCTTTTCCATGTGCTCATGTTTTGCTGTCTGCCCTGCCCCTTTCCCTCTTCCCGCCCTGCACCCGGTCTTCACGTCCTTGATTATTGTAATGATTTTCACCTGTTCCTTGTTTGTGTCATTGCCCTGTTCCCTATATATTCCCCAGCTCTTTCCTTGCTCCTTGTCTGATTGTCTGACCGTGTTCCTTGATGAAAGCTGTTTCTCGTGTTTGCCTGCTCCTGTGTTTGCCTTCGGTGAATTCCGATTCTCGTGTTTTTGCCTGCGCTAATGTGCGCTTACCTGTGGAATTGTATTCTGAACCTGCCTACTATTTTCTTGGATTTACTTTCTATGATCAAGAGGATTACTACCTTGTTTTTGCCGTCTGTGTTTTATATTTACAGACCAGATCTTCTGTGTGTTTTTTCCCCCAAAGACTTATTTGATTTTTGTGTTTGATCTTCTGAGCTTTGTCCCCTTTTTGGAATTACCCCTGATCACTGTAAAATAAACCTTTTGCTCCGATCTGCTTTTGGGTCCCAGTTCAGTCTGTTACAGTTTTAAATTAATCTTGGAGGCATTTTGTCTACTACTCTGAAAGTGAAAATATAAAAATAACCCTATGTATATGTATGCATAACCATCTAAACACACACACATACATAATGTATATAAAAAGTCAAAAGAGAGTGTATGATATTATTATTTGTTAACAGCTGGTTTTATTCAATTGCAGGCAATTTGTTTTCTCACTGAAGATTTGAAGAAAGGTTCAGTAGATATCAGTCTTTTCTGCCAGTCAGCGGTAATGAAGGACATGCTGTAATGCTGACAAACATCATGTGATTTACAAAATATCTATTGGATTGTCTTTGACGCTCTACTGCTGTACATTGCTGTATCTATGGTAACACAATCTGAAATAATTTTGTACATAAATGTATATGTTCATTCAGCGTGGTTTCTTTTAAAGAAATGTGTTGGTGACATAGAGCTCCGGTGAATTGAGATAGGTCCTTCGTGATTTGGTATCAAGCTTACTTGCTTGTACCATTGTACCATTTGATACCCATACAGAAAAAAAAAATCTGTCATACAGAAAACTGACAGTCACATGTCTGTCAATTTTCACGTCTTGTCAAGGTGTAACTAACATCATGGTTCTAAGTCTTTATCAAGTGTTCCCAGAAGAGTTGACCATACTGTAGTCCTGAAGTCCCAGATCTTGAGTTGACAGCAGATCCAGAAGTATTGTACACATCTGAGAAAGGAACAGATTCAGTCCAAACTATATTTAATATTAAATTATGCCTATGTGAAATGGTCTAAACTGATTGAGTGGAAAGTTATTTATGGAAGTGACAGAAAATATAAGAACTGAACTTTTTCAACAGAAGAAACTATTAACTTGCTACTTCTTTGAATTCTTTTGAAGAAATCAATTACAGTTGATGATTTTCCTGCACTTGTTCTCTGATGAATAAAGGATTTAATGGAGAGGGTTACATTTTAAGCGGTCAAAATCATGCATTTGTGCTGGATTCATAATTGAAAATTGTTTTGATCTTGCCCAAGAAGCACATTCTAAAAGATACTGCCTCAACATGCATAAACAAATTTGTATGTAATTTATCCAAGACATTTTCAAGCAAAAAAGATAATTCCTTGGTTTTATCTATGGGATCCAAACACCAAAAAGACAGTAATGTAACCATTAAAACTAATTTACCTGTCCTGATCAACCAAACAGTGTTGATGGTTTTTGCTATAGCTTGCTTCAATTGTTGAGGACTGCTATGCCATATTATGCATACTACTTGTCAAGTTAGTAATGCCCATGGTGTGTATTTAATAATATATTCAGTAATAACTCACACATTACACATTATTTATTAGGTGTGTGTGCATACAACAGCTAACTACAATATAGGTAAGGAAAATCAGAGTGTAAAACTATGTTAATATGACTATGTCTCTCTCTCTCTCTCTCTCTCTGGTGTTCTCAACAGTACAACAGTTTCACTGCTAAACACAAACTGGAACTCTACTTGCTAAAAACAACAAAATGTATTGATTAACAAAGGCCACCCTTTTCAAGCTGGGAAGCAAGAAAAGGTGAACATTTGTGTTGTCACTAAGACAGTGAAACTATCATTATGATGTAAGTAGCTCATTAATAATTTCTATGCAAGATATGTTGGCATCAACATTTGTATGGATAAATTAGCAACATTCAGAGTTAAGATGCATGAAGTAATATAAGTAGGTATAGCTATCAGTGACACTTAATTAGCAATTTGAGATCAATTCAGGCTGCAGTGTCTGCCAGTTCAAACTAACGTGACATGTCTTCCATGCTCCAAAACAATATCCATACTGTTTAATTGCTCTCACACTATTCTTCACACATACACATGCACATCTTTAATACTGCAATACTGGCTACAATACTGGTAACACAGAAATGGCTACTTCACTGAATTCATTGTGATTGTCTGCTGTCAACCTCTGTGGAACACTTATGACACCACCATCCTGCAATAGAAAATGGATTTGCCATTTGTCACTCACATGTTGGTGTGGTCGGTGCCAGTATTATCACTGGTAAGGGTGGTTTTGTTGTTGGAGTCCTTGTTGTCGTTAATGAGGTAGATGTTGTTTGTGTTGTTAGTGTACTGTTCATTGAGTGAAAGTGGGGGTTGGTGTTGGCGGTGATGGTTTTGTTTCTGATACCATCGACACAGACAATTATTTGCATTTCTGTTGTTTACAGTGATCTTGTTGTTGTTGATGCCACAGTTGGTACATTTGATGACGGCAAAGGAGTTGGATGTTGTACAACTGCCAAAATAAGACATAAACAAACATCCATCCGTGCGTTTAAAGAGATGGTAACACTTTATTTGAAGGGGTCTACGTAAGGGTGACACAAGCCTATTATAAACATGACAAGACACATCATAAACATTAATGACACTTCATTGATGTTTATGATTATTGTCATGAAGTGTCATTTGGTTTTCCTGCATCCCAAAATCTGTGTCAAGTGTCTGAGTTAAGTGTCAATAATGTTCATGATCTCACCCTTGTGTAGACCCCTTTAAATAAAGTGTTACTGAATAGATTACAGAGGCCATGAAAGAAATCATGAAGAAATTTGAGCCAAAAGCTATGAAGACAATACATGCATCTATGCAGGTGTTGCCAACCCTAACAGGAAGAGATAATTTTGCAGTGGTGTGTCCGCTCCAACAAACACTGGTAGATTTTTGTATGTAGGGTGGCCAGTAGGTCCAAAAAATGCGTACCCCATGTTAGCCTACGTGCATTGGTGCCAAAACCAAAAAAATATACACATGCATGTGCATACTTTGATGCATGCACGCACACTCTCTCACATACACACACACACACACACACTGCTCAAAATCCCTCTTATTTGCCTCAAGTAGCTTACCTGGGGAACGGCACTAAAAAACTACTCAACTTATATTCTTTCCTCTTTTTGTTTTTTACTGTGTAGGAAAAAGACATTCTAAATTATTCACATTCTGTAGACTACCTTAAAAATACCATCTTCCACACTAATGTAACCATGCCTAAAAATGCTTAGTTCAGATCAATGCCCTGAATTAAATATCTTACTTTACACAAGAGCAAACAACCTCTCTGAACATTTCAAACTGGATCGCAGTAGCCGAGAATGTATAATTTTTGACAAGCTGTGCTTGAAATAACTTTAGCTTTGGATTCAATAAGATTGTTTAGATGTTTTAACATCTCTTTTAAAGTTTGTAGAGTTCTTGAGCTATTACACTAAGAAGAATGCAGTTATATTGAATAAAATATGATTGCATGCAATGTAATCTCATAGTTAAGTGTTTGGTGAACGATTTATCACAGTAACGAGTAAGCTACTCCTTAAAACTTACACCATAATGATAGCTTCACTGTAGAATCTCCCCGTTTCCTCTCAGTGACTTGACTGCTGCAAATAGTCAATCAGCATCAGCGAATGAAATTCAGGGGGCACCTGGGGAGGCCAATCAGATTCCATGGGGTTTCAGTGCAACCCTGGACCCTCCTCTAGCTCCACCCCTGCCGACCAGACATATAGAGTAGAGTAGAGTTACTTTATTGATCCCGAAGGAAATTAAGGTGTCCAGCAGCATACACATAAAACACATAATACACAATGCAAAAACATACATACATACATACATGTCTTGAGCATGATCATTGTGGAAGCATATTTAATAAGCACTAACATAATAAATATGTATTTGAAATATACCTATATAGACAGAATGTCTCACAAAAACAGTAAGAGTAAGTGAAAAACCATTCACTAACATTATTTGGAAAATGTAACAAAAAAGTTTTTCAAAACACTTGCTCAATACAAACCTCTACATTGGTTGCTGTTACTAACAAGCAGAGATGAGTTTGATGGTGTGTATCCCCTTTGGCAAGAGCAGTTGTAGCTGCTAATGGTGTTGGAGCAAGTAGAGTTCAGAAGAAGAAAATATGATTTGGTGGAGGTGGTAGAGGTGCTGTTTGGCAACCAAAGGGTTGCAGGTTCGAATCCCACTCTGGCATGATCTTCATTAGAGCAGAGAGAAAGTTGGGTGCCTAGAAATATATCACTGTTATACACTGTCTGAAAAGAACAACTCAATCAAAACTTACTGTACATAACTCAAACAAAGACATTCATTCAGGTATGGGGAAACACACATTTCTATATCCCATTGACTTTAGAGTACACTCATCTTGTTTGTCGCCTCCTCATGTGCTGTGGCTTTGGAACAGAGTAAAGTGAAAGTGCTCACCTGCAGAGATACAGTAGATGGTTCACCTTCAGTCAGAAAACTTGCAGAAATTCTTCTGTGTGTGTTTTGTCAGCATTGGATTGCACACAGACACTTGTGCACGAGGGATGATCATCCTGAACAAATTAAATACCACAAATTGATACACTAACGTAAATTTTTAGAAAGCATGTTGCTTGTCCTGTTCAGCGTCTTGTCAGTCATTGTTCTGGCCACCTCATTTGCTGATGAAGCCTACAGTGAGACCTTATTGAAAGCGTTCCTTCAAATAAAATATTTTAAAAACTTCCCATTTCTCCTTATTCAAATTTCACCATTGCTGGAAACGGTTCCGGAGTTCAGTTTCAAATAGCTGAATTCAATAACATCAATTACAATAACTTCTTAATGAATCCTTAAAGAACATGTTTGTGTGTTTTAGTGAGATCAAGACTAATGATAATGCAACATTGCAATACATTGTAGCTTGCAAAAATTATCCACATCAGTGGCAGAAACAACAAATGGCAACCATAAGAACAAAGTAGTGTCCACTTTACTCTTCTACAAACAACCAGCACTAAGAATATGAACCAACAGGGTGCTTAGCTGTAGAGTACTCTTCATGTGTCCTTTGTACATGCACACATATAAAAAATGTCATCTTACATGGAGTAGCTTACCAGTCAGCACTCTGCAGGTCTGTACAATGGGGCTATAGTTGGAAATACACCGGACTAATGGTTTAGCCCCACCATCCGAAAGCCTAGAGAGTGTGAAACTATCAAAGATTCTCTGGTGAACAACTACATACTTCATGTAAGCTGGCAGTTATTACTTTATTATCATCTGTTTTTATGTATCTGAGAGAAATTTAAGTAAAACATTAAAAATAGAAAAAACACTTGACGGGAGTGGTTTGAATATAAGAGAACATAGCAAACAAATGTAAAACATGTAAAGGCATTACAAGTGTCCTTGTTGTGATGTAAAGCAGTAGATTGCTGCAAAACGGGTTAATAATAAAAAACAGAAACTTCCTCAACTTAACAAAATCGATTAATACCTGTGATCTGTCTCTCTCACACTGCACTTATTATGTATAAGCCTACATGAACTGTCAGTTGTATTACATTATGCACACCTGTTCCAAAAAGATATTTCCAGCATTTCCCACATATTTCCATTGTAGCTGCACTCATTTATCTCATGGTTCCATCAATCATGCGTGCAAGTCATAACAGACCTGCCATGCAACAAGATCAACAAAATAACATTTAGACCTGAAGTTTTTAAAAAGTATACCTTACAGCCTGTTGGTTGGAGCTAGAGTCCATCATTAGTTTCAATAACAGTATTATTCTATATAAATAGAATAAATACTCTTGCTCAGGAATGGGAAATATTTCTCTGTTTTATTCACTTCTGAGAGAGACATTTCAACAAGATGGTTTACACTCTCAAATGCAAATGACAGTTACATTTATTTAAAGAACATCAAAAGCATATGCTTACAGATGTTTCTTAATATATTAAGCTGATACCAATATGCTTAAAAATTCATATGCAATATAAAGGTCGACCACTAACATAAAAAATACTTACACAGAACAACTACTTGAACTCAAAGATACCCATACACGGTATGTGTTCAAATTCAGTAATATTCCAGATTTTTAAATGTAGCTGTTCTTACTAAGTATGGTGACAATTCTTACACGATTATTCGATACTTTGGTTCAGTAAAAGTGCTTTAAAGTACTTGGATATATGAACAACACTTAACTTTGGCATTTGACATTGGCTGAATTTCAATGTACTCCCTGAGAGCTAAGCCCTGAGCCCTCATGGACTTAACTAATACACACTGTTAAGTGAATAAGTTTGCAAGGCTGTGAGTGTTCACCTTTCCATTTGCCTGATTGGGACACCACTGATGTCAAATCGGTTAGCACTACAGGCATGTTTCCATTTTAATTTTATGGCAGTTAAAGGCAGTTTTATGGCATTTCCATGCTTCTCAAGTGTTTGATGACATGTTACAAACTGTGGGTAATTCCCTTTAGCGCAGTCCATATTTGACGATGACTTTAGGAAAGGACTCAGAAAGGGTAACACCAAGCCCTAGCGCACTTCATATTCTCACAGCGGGATACGCCTAAACACTTTTAACCCATTTAACTCCTGTCTTATATAATAAATAAATAAAAAAAAAATATATATATATATATATTAAGGATGTGACAGTGCTCCTCCGAGCAAATGATTATGTGAAAAGTTTCATAAAATTAGTTCTACAGCCAAGAAGGGTGAAACCACACATCGGACATCTAAGGTCTTCATTAAGTTTTCCCAGGGGAGTCAGTGACTCTGTAGGTGCCTGACATCCCAGATCCTGAAGTGGCACCTGACCCAGAGACATAGTACACATCTAAAGTAAAGAAAGCAAAATAAATTCTCAAAAATTAAACTGGCAAAGAAATATTGGTTATAGCCCAGACTACACTAAACCACTCATGCCAAATGGCTTGACACCAATAGACAACTAGGAGACTTTTCAACCATTTCAAGAAAGCAGTCTGCTAACTTACTTCTCCTTTTAATCCTTCTGAAGAAATCCAGTATGTTTGATGATGTTCCAGCACTTGTAGTCTATTGAATGAAGTATTACAGAAAAATGACCTCTGGAATTACACAACTGTCTTTTAAATAAATTAATGTTTTGACATGAATTGACTTTTGTAACATATCTGGTGTAGCCCTAGGGTTAGATGCAGATGCTTATAGCAAGCTGCTGGGGGTCTTACAAAGCCACCTTAAGCTAACAGAAAACCAGCTGGTGACACCAGCTTCAATCAGCTGAAAACCTGCTACTAGATTTCTGAAAGTCTAGTCATAAAATTACACATTATTACTGTGCACCCATTATTTGTATTATAAAAAAATATACACACCCTTGTGCCACCAGAGTCAGAAGTCGGGCCTCTTCGTCTTATTGTCAAGGCCTCCCTTATCTATTTAGAAAACATATTCAAATAGATTTGAATGATCATCTACATGTCCACATTCTCAAAAGGTTATAATTCATAAACAAAAACACACAGGTAGACATATTTACCTTATTGTCCAACAGTGTTCCAAAAAACAAAATGAAAAAACCCTTTAAAACAAAAAGTGATGTTACAATGAATAACGGAAATGCATGTGAGACCCATAAATAACATTAATTATTAACTATTAATTATAAACATTAATTAACTATTATTGACAAGATGGGGAAATGCAGGACATTTTAATTATACAACACTTTGCACTTTCCAAAGGTGGCTTAGCTGAAATGTCACACAATTAAAACTGTATCTAGTAACTGATTCTGATAGTGTACTGATCTTATCTTTTTATTTAAATTATATATAAAAATAACTGTTCTGAAATTGTACCTGTAATGAATTTAAAACTGCAAAAACAATGTGGAGTCCTATTGCTTCAGGTGCAGCTAGGATGCCTATGCCAAATCCCCAAGTAAGGCCAAAGAGGGGGGTTAAGATGGCAACACATCTTGCAGTGACCGCAAGGGCATTTTTCTCGTCCAGATGTGAAGTGTGTCCTGCACCCCTTCTCAACATTTTAACAAGCACAATAATCATCACTAGAAAGTTTATGGCCACAATGGTCAATGCTGGAATCACAAAGGCCAGAAGGGCTTTAGTCTTGTTCCAGTTGAGCCAGCAGACATTTTCCTCTCGGATGTAACCTCCCCCTCCAGCAGTTGCTGCAACCGTTACCACAGCAATTATGAGAGGGGCACCATAGCCCAGGCTGAATGCAATTGCCAACATTGATGACCTCGTCATCTGGGAGAGAACCATGATCGTGCGATAAAGCAACAAGAGTGCAGAGACAAACATCCAGAAGAACAGCGCTAGGTAAAAGAAATGAATGAAAAAGGTTACTGCAGTACATTGTCCAACCGATTTAGAGTCTGACATGGCAGCTCCTATAATTAACCAAATATCAGCAATCAAAAGTGACACAGCAACGTTCACCACACAGACATGCCGCATGTAAGATGTGTCATTTCTAGTAATTTTCCTCCATATGACTGCTTCAATGATGAGACAAATTATCAAGCTGGCAAGGGATATTCCTATGCCAATGTAAGTGATGATATCCAAAAACAGATATTTAGGAGAGTTTGGTGACATTAGTATTGAGAAAGATGTTGTGTGGTTGCATTCACAGGTGACCGTGTCATTCAGAAATGATATGAGTTTACATCCAAAAGAGTCCCATCCACCAAGTCCATCAAAAAGTTCAAAGTTCCAAAACACACACTGAGGATTTTGCAGTGATGCATTTATGAGGTCAAAGCTTAGAGAGAGGTTGTTGATGGTGTCATTAACTTGCAGTAGAATCACAGCTGCATTGATGGAGCTGGATAATACATTGTCACTATCATTGTAACTAGTATTCCTGGCTGGTAAGACATTATTTAGAGTAGAGAATGTGACGGTTGTAATAGTAAAGTTCCCTTCCTCTGGGATGAAGAATGCAGCAGATGAATTTGTTCCTAATGTGTCACTGTATGAGCTGTTGACTGAAGTTTGACGAAGCTGGATAATGTCTGTTCCTGTTTCAATATCTGTGTCCCCTTTGAGGGATCCCACAATCTTTTCAACAGAGCCCAGCAAGAATGAACTGACATTCCTTGTTGTATTGCCATTATTTAATACATTCCAGGTGTCAAAGGTAGATTTTGACACAATGATGCTTGAGGTGTTGATAAAACCCTAGAAAATGACATGAAAATGATGGTTACAGAGGCAGTGCTTTAGAGCAGTGATTCCCAACCAGGTGTATGCGAACACACTGCAGGGGGTACGAGGAAATATTTAATAGTAATTTATTTCTAAGATGATAAATTCATATTCTCAGTCATTTAATATTTAGCCTGTTAATAAAATGGTACGTGTGCGCTACAACTAGTTTCCCTGGGGAGACAATAACCTGTGGCACTCTGCACCAATAAAACACTGAGAAAAGGTTGGAAACTGCTTTAGAGTACCTATTGACACCTATGTCTTCCTTCAGATGTCTCGAGGCAAGGGAGTATGTAAAAGCTAGTGCACAACAGTCAGTCAGTCAGGGTTATCAATGTGTGTCTTTGGCCCAAATTTGGCCATTATGTGCAGCTCGGTCGATATCGGCAGACCTTTGCTGGCTCGCTTGCGGCCATTTTAAATGAGAACCTCTGATAATAATAGTTAAGAGAAGCTATATTTCGCTTCATATCTTATGCAGGCACAACTTGGATGTCTAGGTTAAGGTTAAGTAAGTTTTAAACCTGACGTCAAAATAGATCCCAAACAGGGAAACTGTACTGTAAAATTCACACAGGCATAAATTCACATTCTATTAATGTTAACATTTTTAGGCAATATTAGTAGTAGATTTCTGAACCCCAGAAAACCAGCACATTAGCAGCAGGTGAAACAAATTCACACAGGTGTCTACATGCTTCCACTGTGCTGTTCAGGCCAAATTTGTCCGTGGTAGCAATTCTTAATAATCAATGGGAGGAGCTTGAAATCTGTCAGTGAGCAACTAGCATAGTTGGAAAACTAAGGTTGTGCCATTTTTGCAGTATATGTGTGTGATGAGAACTTTGTGAGTAATTTACTGCATGAGTGAGTTATCATACAGGCAAATTTACACCGATTCGTCTCTATTATTAACAGAGAATAATGGGTGTCAGTTTGCCTGCATGATACAGTTGGGTTTATAGTGTTACACAAACTTTGGCCCTTATTATTTACTTACTTCTACTTCTACTTACTCTTACTTATTTACATACCTCTGTGACATCCACATTGATTGTTAAGTTTTCTGAGGTAATTCCAATATTATTCAGGATAGTTACAATGCTGATAATATTTCCAGTTGAGTTAGTTATCCTTTCTTCTTCTTGCAGTGTGGTGTTACTTACTCTTTTCACAAACCCGGATAGAGTTGCTGCTGTCAAGTTCTAGGAACAAATGTCAAAGAGAGAAATTCCCAAACAAGAAAACTGTTAAATCTGCATCCCACTGAGACCAAAGGAAATATACCACTACTGATATCATACTTTATAGGTAGTCATTATAACTACTGTGTGATACATACAGAAACATATATTATTATTATTATTATTATTATTATTATTATTATTATTATTATTATTATTATTAATAATAATAATAATAATAATAATAATAATAATAATAATAATAATAATAATAATAATAATAATAAATGAACAGACTTAATTCTGAGCTCATAAATTCTTTGTCCATTCTTTGTGCAGCAACTACTGACAAAATTCTTTCCTGAGAAAGGTGAGCACAAATGTGAGAGCAAATATTCTAAAACTGCTTGTTTGGAATCAGTTGTTATTAGCTGTAACCACCGCTCAAAAGAAAGTAGTACAGCAACTAAACAGGTTTCTTTATAAATGAGCAGCAAGGTTTTCTATGTTTTAAATCTACTCCTTACACGTGTTGCAACCTGATCATAAGCGGGATAACGGCCTTCAAGTTGTGCTGTTATATGGAATTAATGAACTTGGCAGAGGAATATTACTTTGTCTTTGGCTTGTGAAGTTATTCGCCTCCACCTTGTTCATTAATTCTAAAACTGTTATCCATAACGTATTAAACCTCTGTTATCCTTTGTTATAATCTAGTGTATTTGGCTACTTTCAGCAATGTTAACTGCTCTGCTTTGTGAATATCTACTGATTCATGGGAAGCAGGTGTTGAGGGAGGCACATGGGCATTGATTATACACAGGGCCCAGAATTTGGTGCTACACTTCTGTGTACTAGTATGATTATTATAAGTTATATGTTATACGTCTTGGTGGATGTTTATGTTTTAAATGAGTGGCAATAAAGTATCCATCATCATCATAATATGGCATTATATGTTAATGGGGGAGATGGTGGCGCAGGTGGTAGAGGTGTCGTTCGGTAACCGGAGGGTTGCAGGTTCATGCCCCCCTTTGACCCCATCAAAGTGTTCTTGAGCAAGATACTGAACCCCAAATTGTTCCCGGTGGCAGGTTGACACCTTGCATGGCAGCCCAGGTAACACCACTGCTCAAAAAACCATCCCTTGCTCCCACTCAAGTGGAGTACTACCGGCCTATTTCTCTTCTTCCCTTCCTTTCCAAAGCCATTGAACGAGCTGTCTTTAAACAGGTCACAGGATTTCTTACCCAGAACAGCCTCCTCCGGAAACCAATCCGGTTTCAGAAGTGGCCACTCCACTCAAACAGCACTGAAAGAGGCCAGAGCAGCAGGTCAATCCTCAGTGCTCATCCTGCTGGACCTATCAGCAGCATTTGACACGGTCAACCATCGCGTCCTACTGGACAAACTGACCAACATGGGTACAGCGCACTCCTGGTTCAAGTCCTATCTTGCTGGACGGTCGTTCAGCGTCTCATGGCTAGGACAGACATAGGCACTTCACCAACTCACCACAGGAGTACCCCAAGGGGCCCCTTCTCTTCGCCCTGTACATCACCTCACTGGGCTCAGTTATTCACTCCCATGGCTTCTCGTACCACTGCTATGCTGATGATACCCAGCTCTATCTGTCCTTTCCACCTGATGACTCCACGGTGTCAACACGGATCTCGGACTGTCTCTCTGATATATCTGCATGGATGAAAGGATACCACCTCCAACTAAATCTTTCAAAAACTGAACTGCTGGTCCTCCCAGCCAAACAAGCCATACATCACGATATCAGCATCAAGACCGACTCCCTGTCTGTTTCTCCCACCAAAGTGGCAAGAAACCTAGGTGTCATGATTGATGACCAACTGACCTTTGCAGATCACGTTGCCTCTGTGGCTGTGCCATCAATACCGTACCGCTTTTCCCTATTCAACATAAGGAAGATCAGGCCGTACCTAACCCAACATGCAACCCAGCTCCTGGTACAGACCCTGGTTATCTCTTGGCTTGACTACTGCAATGTCCTCCTATCAGGCCTACCAGCCTGTGCAGTGAGACTGCTACAGATGATCCAGAATGCAGCTGCACGTCTGGTCTTTAACCAGCCAAAAAAGAGCACACGTCACACCTCTGTTCATTGAACTTCAATGGTTACCCTTGGCTGCTCGCATTAAATTCAAAGCACTTATGATGGCCTTCAGGGTGAATGATGGCTCTGCTCCCATCTACCTGAATTCTCTCCTGAAGCCCTATGTCACCCGACGACCGCTTCGCTCCTCTAAGGAACGTTTTCTAGCACGGCCAACACCTTGTGCAGGTCAATCCAGACTCTTCTCGTATCTGGTTCCGCGCTGGTGGAATGAACTCCCAAATGCTACCAGATCAACTGATACCCTCTCCACCTTCAAGAAACTTGTGAAGACCCAGCTCTTCCAAGAGTATCTCCTGGCGTAAACTTTGAGAATGCACTTAACAATTTCATTTCTCTGCACTATTGCACTTTCAACTTAAAATGGTGCAGTTTCTATGTTAGCAATATGCACCCCTTGTTTGTGCTTTCACTGTGTCGTAGCTTGAATGTTATCCTCTTTTGTAAGTCGCTTTGGATAAAAGCGTCTGCTAAATGCCTAAATGTAATGTAATGTGTATGAGTGCATGTGTGTGAATGGGTGAATGTGAGGCATACAATGTAAAGCGCTTTGAGGAGTAGAAGTAGAAAAGCGCTATATAAATGCAGTCCATTTACCATCCATTTAATGGGAGGCCACATGAAGTATTTAAAGAGATGTCATAGCTGTTGATGTGCATATGAATGTCAACCATTTGAACAGGAAAACCTATATAGAAATGATTAACCCTGTATAAGCCAAACCATTAATGCTTGAGAAAAATACTATTGACAGATGTTTACATCCATTTCTTGCTACATTTCAGAAAATGGAGCCGATTTTCATTTTTGGATCATGTAACCTATATTTGTGAAATGTTGCTCCTGAGTAACTAAGGTAAACACTTTAAATTAAAAAGTAGTTAATAGGTAACTACAATAACATGAGTTATCATTTGACTATTTTTGGGTTATTATTATTGCATGTGTGTTTATGTGTGTATGTGCACACAGGTGTGTGCTTGTGCATGTGTGTATGTATATGCACATGTGTCTTGTGTGTATATGTTTACATATAGATATAGGGGGTGGCAAAATAGCTCTCAGCAGTACAGGGGTGTGTTTGTGTATAGGAGGTTGTCTAAGTGTGTTGGAGGGTTTATGTGTGTGGGGGTATGTGTATGCATGTATATGTGTATCTTACATTGACTTCCGATTTCTTTTATAATGTACAATATCTACTGATTAGGACCAATTATTTTTGAACTTATCAATGTCTGAAAACAGTAGTAAAATTAATGTTCACTTTTCAATACAAAATGTCCATTGAGTCCTGCATTGACCTTAGCAGCCACAGTACCAACGCCATTTTTGTAAGCATACTACAAAATGGGTTTTCAATATGTAATGCATAAATATTATCTTCAACTAGTCAACAATTAATATTTTAACAAATATGTGACTTGTGGAAAATAGACATTTGAAGGGGGGTGTCTTGTCCTGTGCTCCTTTGTTTATCTCTGCCATTTTCTAGCTCCGCCCCTCACCTGTACCCAGTCTTGTTTCCTTGTTATTAGTCTTGTCAGTCTGTGTTGTGTTCCACCTGTTCTTTATTCCCTAGTTTAGCCCTGTGTATTTAAACCCTCTTGTTTCCTCAGTCCTTTGGTGATCGTTGTTGATGTTCCTGTTGTGATGTGCTGTAGTGGTCGATTTGTGTTGCTTGTGTAAGTAAAGGCTAGTTCATGTAAATTTCTTTTGTGTTTGGGTCCTGCTTCTCAAAAACATTACACTTAGGGACAGTAATTTATACTGTTAGGCACTGTATAACCAGGTACTGGTTTTAATTCAATTAAAAAATGTAAACAATAAAATGTAAGAATAAAATGTAAGCTTTCACCACTTGCATGGAAATGAATAAAAACAGGCATAATACCTTAGATTCTTCTTCCAGTTTTTTGATCACCAGCAAAATGCAACTGTTTTCTTCTACCTCCCATGAACGTGTAGTCCTTTTGCATCTAGCTGTAACCCTACCAACTTCATCTTTATTACAGGACGCTTCTGCTTTGGCTCCATCATCTCCAACTCCAAATTTGCCATCAGCAGGACAATCAAAATCTGAAAGTCAGAAAAGTTACCTTATAGACAGATAGTATAATCTGCATATTGATTTCAGGAGATTGGGGGAAAAAAAAATCTTACCTTTGTTTGTAAAAGTTAACCTCATATTTTTTGAACCGTAACCATAACTCAGCACAGTTTTATTTTCAACTTCGCAACTAAGAACAACTTCTCCTGGATCTATACAATTTTTCACACTATATGTATATGTGCATTGCCCAGTTACACCTAAGGAAAAATTCAAAGAGTACTACAATGTTACTCGTAATAATAATATTAATAATAATAATATTAATAATAATAATAATAATAATAATAATCATAATTTGTATGTATATGTATATGTATATATATATATATATATATATAGATAGATATATATATATATATATATATATATATATATATATATATATAGATAGATAGATAGATAGATAGATAGATAGATAGATAGATAATTGCAAACGCAATTTATAATTTAGAAAAAGTAAATATGATTAAAAGAGAAATTCGGTGTGAATGAAACTGAAAGCAAGTTACTATATCCAATTTGTGTTAGTTACTATTCTGCCTATGTTGTATCAAATTTTCTTGTTTTTTTCTTACTGACAGCACTAGGTGACCTCGAACAACAGAGATATGGATTGATTCACACCAAATTTATCCTTTAAGTTTTCTTAAACTTAAAAATAATAATAATAATAATCACCAGACTCCTGGAGATGACCTTTGGCATCCTCTATCACCACCATCTCAACTTTATAATCTGAGTTTGAACAACACTGCACGGTCACTCTTTCTCCATCTTGACACTTGAAAGTTTTGTCCGGGCTTATCTGAATGTCTGGGTATGGTTTTATGCTATAAATGTTTTCCCACCTAATATATGGTATTGAGTTTTTCTCTGATATACACTCATAACGACCTGTAGGAAGACAAAACCAAGAAAGTGTAACTGCAACTATAGTAGTGAGTTTGATGAGAGAGTTGATATACAATCATAACGACTTGTTTAAATTAGATAACAAAATATAGGCTTTTCTGTGAATTTAATTGTTACTTAATATAATGCATATGACATCTCAGAAAAAGGGTAAGCATTTTCAAATTAAAACCTATAATTTTTGCCATCTTCAGTAGTTACCATGATCAGCTACTTTTAAACTTTCAGATTAGTCAAAAGCTTGGTTAACTATAGACTATAGTCAGAGATATCTGGAGTGAACTATGTAGTAGGTAACTAGTAGGTTCTGCAAGGCGGTCATTATTGTGAAATAACTCCCAGCAGAGTGATGGGAGCCAGATGCCTGCAGAGCGCTTGAATCACAATTCCACAATAATGATACCTGATACCTATTGAACTGATACCTATTGAATACATCGATAACATGACAACAAAGTATGTTTATCATTGCTATTATAGTCATTTTTATGATTAAGATAGATAGTCACTTCCGCAAAAAAAATGGTAGTCCGTTACAGATCTTACAGATCACCTTATGCTTGTCAATCCACTAATATGGCAGAGTTCAAATCCAAAACATGAGATGGATAATTGCAGGAGTTACCAGAAAGTAAGACTAAAAGTGATTGCTTGGAGTTCTTACAACCACAGCCCTGTTGTTTGACCTCACTGAGTGCTGTCGGTTAGATGAAGAATGAGATATTTGGTACAACATAGACCAAATAAAGAAACAGCAGCTTAGGCCAACTGAGTGGCACCTAAGTCACTATTCGAACATTGTTTTACCAAATTCTCTCATTCTGATAGCATTCAATGAGCTCAAAAAACAGGGCTATGGATGGATCACTGGAGACTGAAAGTTCCAAAGATTTTACAGCTAAGCTTTTGTGTTGTGACTCTGTCTCAAAAAAACATTACTCCTCCCCATGTGAAAAACAAGTCAACAGTCAAAGTAACAGTATCAGTACAAATCTCAAGGGTATAAAAACTAACCATTGTAAGTGGAGTCAATCTTTATAGTAATTTGGTTGAGTGAACCAAATATTGTCTTCCCATTGAATCTCCATTCCGTCACAAGGTCATTACAATATAGCACCATGTTTTCCTTTGGATAAAGAGAGTGACTGTCCACTCTCAAATTTATTTGCTCTAAGAAAAGAAAACATTTGGAGAATTATTGATGTAACAAAGACTGTATGGTATAAAAACTGTATTTTTATATATAAAAAAGGATCACAAAATTACTTACCACTTACAGCAAATGGGTTACCAGCCAATTTATAATTTTTTTTCTCGAGTTCATCAACAATGCCTTTGCTTGCACTCTGAAAACTGACATCTGGATCTATCAAGTTAAGGGAGAGATCTGCGATCACACTGCCTGACCTGTTGAGACAGTAACATCTGTCATCTATCATCAATTCAAAACTAGGAACACAATAACATTGATAGTGCATTGATAAAACATTAGCATACCTGAAACCTGTGACCATTGCTGAACCAGGTATGTATCCCCTTACATTTTTAAAATTGTTGTCAACCTATGTGACAGTAATATTTAGTGATGTATTGGTGGTTAACATCAAATATAATATAATAAACAGTGACTGGACTAATATCTGGTTGACTGATAATAATACATGCAATGTTTTAAAAAGATACTCACAGCAGTTGTAATATCTTCTTTATATTTTTTGTGTAAATCAGACATTGGATCATTGAGGCGAAGATCAAAGTTTTGTGTCATTGTCAAAGAGAAAGGGATGGTGGACACTACAGATGAAAGAAATAAATTGCACCGTCTCTAAATCATGTGACGATCTATTTAAGATTGTAACCTCAGACATAAGGTAATGCTGGTAAACATGCCACCTTGTGAAATTGTGATGGGGAATGCATGACTTCATAAAGACCTAAAAAATGCTCAACATAAAATGTGCTTAAGAAAGCAGTTGTACTGAATGATGAGTTTGGGTCACTGAAAAAAATGGTTCAAATAGGACACATGCCTCACTCAAAATTATGTTTCAGTTTAATTTTGTGAGGTATAAGTTGTTACACACTGAGAAATACATGGTCATTTTACTGAAAGAATTCTTGGAGATTGTAAAGTATGATGTTGACTGTGGAAACATCATGCAACAAAAAATGCTTTTATATCACATACCTTTTGGGGTTGTTTCTGTTGTTGCTGTTGTTGTTGTTGTTGTTGTAGTGGTCGTTGACATTGAGTGGGGTGTTGTTGGTGATATTGGTGGTAAGGTTGTAGTAGTCGTTGACATTGAGTGGGGTGTTGGTGATTGTGATGTAGGTGGTGTGGGTGGTAGTGTGTGTTGGGTGGTAGTGTGTGTTGTCGTTGGCAAAGTTGATACCACTGTTGTTGGTAAAGGGGTTGTTTGTACAATCACTGACAAAAAGAGAATCACCCACTGATGTCAAACCTTTGTTCAGAGAACACTGAGCTTTTGAATATAACTGAATAAACACACCATGAAAGCAATGGAGAAAATTGATACAAAAGGTATGACAGTAAACATGTGTATACTTATATGGCATATGTAACAGTATTAAAATATTTCACGTAATTTGTTTCACTAGTAAAGTATGATGACTGGAAACATCATGCAACAAAAAATGCTTTTATTCCATCACATACCTTTTGGGGGTGGTGTTGTTGGTGATATTGGTGGTAAGGTTGTAGTAGTCGTTGACATTGAGTGGGGTGATGGTGATTGTGATGTAGGTGGTGTGGGTGGTAGTGTGTGTTGGGTGGTAGTGTGTGTTGTCGTTGGCAAAGTTGATACCACTGTTGTTGGTAAAGGGGTTGTTTGTACAATCACTGACAAAAAGAGAATCACCCACTGATGTCATACTTTTGTTTAGAGAACACTGAGCTTTTGGATATAACTGAATAAACACACCATGAAAGCAATGGAGAAAATTGATACAAAAGGTATGACAGTAAACATGTGTATACTTATATGGCATATGTAACAGTATTAAAATATTTCACGTAATTTATTTCATGTTATTGTATGAGCACAAATTTATGTAGAAGGTGTTCCTCTGTATAATCTGAAACACCAACCTATACATGGGTTTTTGCTGCTAATATTCAGAGATGTATTAGATGGAGTGAATCCTCTCCAGCAAGAACAGTTGTAGCTGCCGATGGTGTTGGAGCAGGTGGATTGCAATAGGCAATCCAAGATGGCGGCGCGTTAACAAGCAGCGACCACACCGGGGTCAAAATATTGGTGTTTTGTTTATGTTTTTCCTGCCTGGCATAGGCAGGAAATAATGGAATATGTGTCAAGAAGATGGAATATAAGGTTGCAATAAGAATACATTGCTGCAGATCGGTAGAAATGCAGTCACTTCTATCACAGCGAGCGTTTGACCAGGGGCTGATATGCAGGAATTAGCATAACAGACCTCTATGAAGTCAGAGGGAAACAAAGACCTGGCCTAAGGAAGCAATGGTAGCCCTCCAGGACTGTTTTGAGCGCACTGACTGGGAAATTTTTAAGCAGGCAGCCACCTACAACGGCACCACTGATTTGGAGGAATACACCTCAACCGTGACCAGCTACATCAGCAAGTGCACAGAGGATGTGTCGGTCTCCAAAATCATCACCACACGCCCCAACCAGAAACCATGGATGACTGCAGAGGTGAGGGTGCTTTTGAAAGCCAGGGACGCTGCCTACAGGGCTGAGGAGGAGGAAGCCCTGAGGAAAGCAAGAGCTGAGCTGTCCCGGGCCATTAAAACAGCAAAGCGATCTCATGCTCAGAGAATCCACAATCACTTTGCAGACACTAACGACACACGACGCCTATGGCAGGGCATTTAAGCTATTACCAACTACAGGCCTGCCCCCCTTTCCTGTGGTGGTGATGACTCCCTGCCTGAGGCGCTAAACCAATTCTATTCAAGGTTTGAGGAACAGAACGACTCAGAGGTGAGAAAGGACACCCCTCCCCCTAACGACCTGGTGCTGTGCCTGTCCACTTCTGAAGTGAGGAAGACCCTACTCAGAGTCAACCCACGGAAAGCTGCTGGGCCGGACGGCATACCAGGCCGTGTGCTGAGGGAGTGTGCGGACCAACTGACAAACGTCCTCACAGATGTCTTCAACATCTCCCTGGCCTCCACTGTCGTTCCCACCTGTTTCAAGACCACCACCATCATACCCATTCCGAAGAAACCCACAGTGACCTGCCTCAATGACTACCGCCCAGTTGCACTGACATCCACCATCATGAAGTGCTTCGAAAGGCTGGTATTGAGACACATCAAGTCACAACTACCAGCCACACTGGACCCAATGCAGTTTGCATACCGCCCAAATCGCTCCACAGACGATGCCATCAACACTGCCATCCACCTGGCTCTCTCTCATCTGGACCAAAAGGACGCATATGTCAGGATGCTGTTCATTGACTTCAGCTCATCATTCAACACCATCATCCTTCAGCAGCTGATAAGGAAATTAGGTGAACTTGGCCTGAACACAACCCTTTGTAACTGGATTCTGGACTTCCTGGTGGGCAGACCACAAGCAGTCAGGATCGGGAGCAAGACTTCCAGCACTACCATACTGAACACTGGAGCACCTCAAGGCTGCTGTCCACTGCTGTTCACACTCCTCACCCATGACTGTGCGGTAACGCACAGCTCAAACCACATCATCAAGTTTTCTGATGACACTACCGTGGTGGGTCTGATCAGCGGAGGCAACGAGGCCCCGTACAGAGAAGAGGTGGCTCAGCTCAGCAACTGGTGCACCAACAACAACCTGTCCCTCAACATGGACAAAACAAAAGAACTGGTCATCGACTTCAGGCAGACTCTGCATAAACACATCCCACTGTGCATCAACAACCTTCCAGTACAGATTGTCCAGAGCACAAAGTTTCTGGGCACACACATAACTGACGACCTCTCATGGACACCACACACATCACAAAGAAAGCCCAGCAGCGTCTGTACTTTCTGAGAAGACTGCGTAAAGCCAATCTCCCAACCTCCATCCTCACAACTTTCTACAGAGGGACGATTGAGAGCATCCTCAGCGGCACCATCACAGCGTGGTTCGGCAACTGCACCGCGGCAGACCGTAAGGCTCTGCAGCGGATTGTGAGGACAGCCAAAAAGATCACTGGAGTCCCTCTGCCCCCCCTCTCAGACATCTATTCACCCTACTACCATCTGGCAGAAGGTTCCGCAGTATCACTGCCCGCACCTCCAGAATGGGGAAGAGCTTCTTCCCGCAGGCAGTCAGACTGCTGAACAACCTGTAGTGCAATTGGACTGGAATTTCTTACTCAGGATGCAAACCAGAGCGTCACAGCACACTGCACCTTATGCCCCCCGCACTTTCTTGCTGCTATCACTTATATTTATGTAGAATAGTCTCTAGCTGCTATTATTTATATTAAACAGTCTTCATTTTACAAATCACACCACTAGCCACAGTGCTCTGCAAAAAGCCATGCCCTGTCTAGCGTGTTTGTTTTAGGTCACCTGTATTTGACCTGCAAATCGTTTACAACTGTGTTGTAATGTTTTTTTTCTCCCGCAATAGTGTATGTAGGCACTCTTACGTATCTGTCTTGTCCATACTGTGTTTTAATAGTTACGTGTATCACCAATTGTTCCCGGTGAAACGTTGTCTCGTCTCACTATGTACTGTGTATATGGCTGAAACGACAATAAATCCCTACTTGACTTGACTTGACTTGAAAAGGTGGAATTTGGACCACATGGATAAGAGTCACATTCATTTACATCTACCAACAGTGAAAAAACAGCCAACTCAATATTAAAGTTGCAAGGTCTTAAAGAATGTCAACATTTTCTGTAATCAAATTATTTCAGTCACTGAAGTAATGGTTTCAGCCCTAAATCAATGTATTAACAGTAATTAAATTCATTTAAAGATAGCCGTGATGTGATACTTGGGAAAATGACTTCTAAGTGACTAGCAGGGGAACACATGAATACTGAAATCCCAAGTTCTTGAGTGAATCAAATTTTTTTGTCATCATATTAGTCACTTGAGCAATAGTTGTTGACTGTTGAATCGGATCATTGTTAACGTTTGTAACTCCAATGACTACAGCCACAGTCGCATACGTGACATCACTGAGAATAATGCTATTTTTACCATTATTCACGAGCATTTCAACAACCAGTCTTTTAGCAACTCTGGACTTCTATTTGTCATGAAAAGACCACAGAGTTCACAGAGCTGAATTGAATCACAGGATAAAACACATCAGGTAAGGAGTATATTTCTATTTAACCTCTGCTGAGCGACCTAGCAGGTAGCAAGCTAAAACCATTAGTTAGCATGGCATAACCTTATCTTCAATGGTGACGTCTATTAACCCAGACGAGAGTGTAGTCTGCTGAGTGACCTCACACGAAACCTAAAATATCTCTCAAAGTCTGTCAAAAATAGTTCTACCTCAATGTGGAAAATTTTATCTTTATTTGCAAACAATGTATGTGAAATACATTGTACATCTGAAAGGGGACCAGAATTTGTGTGTTTCTATTGATTCCCATTCCCATATTCCCGGAAGTAGATGGGCGTGACTTAGGCTCCCTATAAGGGCAAACCAATGGGGCAGGAATACATGCAGGAGTTGAAACACCCATGGGGGTTGTTCCCGGCTGATACCACCCAGAAAGAACCCTGTAGGTGTAAGCGTTTTATTGGCTGGAATTCATTGTAGCGTCACAACAAAATCAAATTACTTCACATGTGAAACACCTGGAACCTCATTTTTGGCTTTGTTGTACATTGGAGCTAACAGAACAATGTATATTGGCTCCACTATTTTCAGTCATGTTATTGCCTTGTAAGAAACTGTTATGTGTGGCAATGCTAAGAGTGACAACACAAATTCAGTGACGTCTAGTAACTTTTTGTCACACAGGAGGGAATTTACCATACTTTCTTGATAGTGTTCCGTCAGAGTTTAGGAGTCCGGGTATGTTAGAGTCATATCTACTTAATGAAATAACAAGATTTTAAGTAATTAAAAGGAGCACTTTTCATAGGACAGTCAAGTTTCACAGACAGTAGAAGATTTCCGTCTGTGTCATGTCTGCCAGAATTTCTGTGATTATGTCGGCAAGGAGTATGCGAAGTAGACACGGCACATAGCCTAACTGAAACATGTGACAATGCCTTCAGATCAGGGGACACACAGGCCTACAGTACATCCAGGACTGACCTGAAGAGGGGCATCAAGAAGGCCAAGCACAGATATGAGCTGAAGCTGGAGGAACACTTCACAACCTCTGACCCCCGATGCATGTAGCAGGGTATTCAGGCCATATCTGATTACAAGCCCAGCAACTCCACACAGACAGCCATGGATCTTTCCTTCCTCAACGAGCTAAATGACTTTTATGCTCGCTTTGACAAAGACAACAGGGATAAGACTGCCATCACCCTTCCCCCTGACGACCACCATACTCTCACACTCACTGTCACAGATGTCCACAGCGCACTGGGCCACATCAACGCCCGTAAGGCCGCTGGACCTGACGGCATTCCTGAACGCGTGCTGAGAGCCTGTGCTGGGGCAGCTTGCAGGGGTCTTCACAGATCTTCAACAGGTCCCTGGTCCAGGCAGCAGTACCAGCATGCTTCAAGACCACCTCCATAGTGCCAGTGCCGAAACACTCATCACCTACGTGCTTGAATGACTACCGCCTTGTAGCACTCACGCCCATAGTGATGAAGTGCTTTGAACAACTGGTTCTGGCACACCTCAAGAAATGCTTGCCGACCACACTGGAACCTCACCAATTTGCCTACAGAAGCACAGAAGATATCCACAGCGCTTCATTGTGTGCTCTCACACTTGGACAACAAAAATGCATATGCAAGAATGCATTTCCATGCAACTGGATCATGGACTTCCTGACCAACAGACCCTAGTTTGTTAGGTCAGGCCAGAACCAGTCCACCACCCTGTCACAGAGCACCAGTGCACCACAAGGCTGTGTGCTATCCCAATTCCTCTACTCCCTTTTCACCCATGACTGCAGGCTGCAGGATCCAACTCCATCATCAAGTTTGCAGATGACACCACGGTGATTGGACTCATCAGTGACAACAAAGAATCTGACTACAGGGAAGATGTGAAGCACCTGGCTGCATGGTGGGCTGACAACAATCTGCTCTTGAACACCAGCAAGACCAAGGAACTCATCATGGACTTCAGGAAAGGGAAGGGAAACACCCATGACCCCATTTACATCAATGGTATGGCTGTGGAACATGTTACCAGCTTCAAATTCCCGGGGACCCACATCTCAGAGGACCTGTCCTGGTCGACCAACACCTCAAGCCTGGTCAAGAAGGCCCACCAGTGTCTCTTCTTCCTAAGGACACTAAAGACTGGCATCCTGAGCAAATTCTACCGCTGTGCGATCAAGAGCATCAGTTTGGTATGGAAATTGCTCTGTCGCTGGTCGCAAGGCTCTGCAGCGAGTGGTGAAAACTGCTCAGATAATCACAGGGACTCCACTTCCCTATCTCTATAGCACATCTGTATATTGCCTTTTATATTGAATGTATATAGCACACCTGTATATTACCCTCATTATCTCTTCACCGTACATGTATAATGCTCTTCTGACTAATTATTATTCTGCCTATTTATTATTACTGCTCTTATCTGAATATATTTTGCTCTTTAACTGTACATATTACATATACTGTATATACTGACTTACTGCTCGTATTTTATACATGAGTAATGACAATAAAGTAGAATCTAATCTAATGCACCTTGTGATGTATTACCACCTTGCACATGCCTTAACATGCTTTAACATGCTTGACTTAAGCTGTGCCAACAATTTAACATCAGATTCAATCACATCTACTTCAACAATAAACTCCCAGGAGACATTCATATTCAGGGAAACTGGAGAAAACAGAAGTGGTGTGAACACACTAGATCTTTCTAAACATATTCATTTTAAAGCCACATTTTAAATGTCACACAATCACTCATTTTAGTCACTGTTCTTGACATTCTTACTGACTCGTTTGACAAAAATCCAACCAACCTTGGCGTTTTTGTCTTTGCAGTTTCCCATCTCTATTCAGTAACTGCAAATGACAGAGAAAATAGTTATACACCCACACTTTCATTATTTACTTATAATGAACTCATGCAGGTGTCGTGATTTACTATATATTCTATAAAAATAAAGATAAATTAATCCTGCTGAAGCATTCACTTTAACAGAGAGTTTCTTCTACCCCCTTTCTCTTTTCCTTATATTTATCTGACACTTTTTATAGAAAGCAACTTACATTTTTGTCAACTATCAATTGTAATTTAGGGTTAAGTGCCTTTCTCAAGGACACAACGGTAGCAGCTAGGATTCGAACCCACAACTTTTCAAGCTAATTGCACAGTAGCCAGGTTCCTTAACAACTATACTACCACCTACTACTACTTATGCAGACCTTGTGGTAATGCACTGAACAGCCAATTGCTTGATGTCCAAAAAACTGTCAGAATTTGCGAACTGACAGGTAATGCTAACTGATCTGGGCACAGGAAAACTAACCTTCCTTGGCCTTATCAGTTAACATTGTCTATCGTTTCACTATTTGGTCTGCGCTGTACAAAATTCTGTCATTCTCATACCTACTAATACAAAGGCATTATCCACAAAAGCCTTATTTTAACAATCCAGCAGGCACAGAGTACACCATTTGGAATAAATCCACCCAATCTATTCCCTCTTCCACCCAATCTCCCTTCCACTATGAGAGCACATTGGGTCTCAGCTCTAGCTCAGCTTCAATACATTTTTCTTCTACCTAATGTATTGCAATCTGGAGAAAGTTTATTACTTTCTGTAATTCAGTATAAAGAAGTGAAACCTATAGATTATATAGATTCATTACACACAGTAAAATATGGAGATGCAGATTTTCTTCAGGACAGGACTGGCCCACCTTCCCACACTGCCATAAGTGACAATACCTGGTGTAATGACCATGGAATTACTGCACTTGATTGGCCACTTAACTTACTTGAGCCTATAGGAATCCAGGTGGTATTGTCAAGAGAAGATGAGGTGAAGACCCCACAATGCAGACAAGATGAAAGCCACTATTAAAGAAACCTGGGCTTCCATCACACCTTGCAGCAATGCCACAGGTAGGTTGCCTTCATGCCACACCAACACCATGCAGTAATGCATGCAAAAGGAGGCCCAACCAAGCACTGAGCTTATACATGAGCATGCTATTCAGAAGGGCAACATTTCTGTCTTAAAAATCCTTTTTTAAGTTTTTATTAGATGTAAGTAAAAAACCATAATCATCCAAATTAAATAAAATAATAGCTTGAAATTTCATAACCTTGTGTCTACTGAATCTATATCATGTCAGAGTTTCAGTTTTTACATTGAAATTGACAAACTTTTGAACTGTAAAACCATACAGTACATAGCATACTGTAATTAGGCTCAAACAGTTAAAGGTCAGTTATTACCTCCATCTAGTGGCCAAGTGCTAGAGTTGACTAAAACATCAATCTAGCCTGGTCTGCTTGATAACATCATTCAGATGTTCAGTCACATGTTCCTGTGTTTGTTGATGAGCAGTGTCATGGCTTTCTATGCCACTGAGTTCACTAACCATCTTAATACTATGAATACATGAATTTAAATCAAAAGCAACCCGAAAAGAAGACCATGTATTGCAGCACTGACACTTGTGGTGTCAATGCTGACCTATGATGAGATGTAAACCCAAACCTACTATTTAGATAAGTGATGACAACATATGGCCTTTACCTGCAGAGAAGAGTCTGAAACTTCATGGAAGCCTTGTGACACCAAAACCCAGCTGGCAATTATGATCACAATCAATACATGCTCTGCCATTGACATTCCTGTGAAACAAAAATGTAGGGAAAGCTATTGCTTGGTTCAGAATTTCCATATCATCATGTCTAGACTCTAGTAACTATTCAGATCAGGATGAAATACAATGTGATCAAATACCAAATATGTCCACAAAATTGGATTTGGATCACAATTAAGAAGAGATTCAGTAAATCGTTTAAGGTCATAATCTTTTCCTCAAACAATATCACTCAACATCAAAACAATCTCTATATTTGCTTACATTTCAAAATGTAATTCAAAAAGGTTTCTTTCAGGCATTGAATCACATAAATTATGAGGTGATGTGCCATAGTACAAGTAGTGTAAACATAGGCCTATTATTAATAATAATACAATCATTATTCATATTATTATTATTATTATTGCACACTTTGTGACCAGTATCATGCTAAATTGCTATGATTGCTATTGTTTTTTTTTTCTTTTTCTTTTCATTTTTACTTCCATAGTTGGTGAATATCTGAGCAAGACCACACACTATGCACATAGAGTCAACCGTCACTGCGCAATAAGCCTGCTGTCGTTGTTTTCTTGTATCTTTATTATATATGTGCAAAAAGCTTTGAGTTGCTGGAAAATTAATTATAAATGCATCCTTACTTAGCTTACATCACAATAAGAAATATCATGATGGCCATCAACATTGTGGGATTTTGGCTTCAGTTCAGAAGACTACAATGAACTGACCTGTTACTGTAATACTTCAAGATAGTGGTCACCACCTCTGAAGCACCTTTTCATGAACGTTAAATGGCTGGTGGGCCTTTAGTTCAGGTGGCTGCAAAACTGAAGACAAAATTTGAGTTGAAATTCAAACATTTTAACAACTAAACTTCAAACACCCACTAAATATTCCAGAATACAGGTAATACGTTGGTTGACTATTTGTTTTATCAGTTAGATCCTGAGCGACAGAAAAGCAACACCACTGAAATGCAAGTATAGAAAATTGAATTCAAATATCATTAAATTTGTTTGTTAATGTAGATGATGGACTGGCTTTGCCATTTTGGTCCACTATAAGCACAATAATGACGTACAGGCTATCACCATCAGTTAGCTTTTGCCTTAGCCCCTGTAATGCTCAGTCATCTCTGTATCACTGCTTGAAGTTAAGCGTCACTTTTCACGTTGAAGGTCACTGAGGCCAAAACATGTATCCACTCATGTTATATCTGTTGTTTACTTATAGACTAGTGTCATGTATGAGTGAGGCAATGACATACAGATTGCTTATCATTTCTATCATGAAAAGTTACCCTCACTTTTCTTTACAATCTACTATTTGAACTGTAAGATGAGGTGTGAGGAGGAGTGATGGTGGGGGTAGAGAGAATGAGGGGGAACAGTGTGTGCATGGTAGTGATGTGCGGATCAACCCAAAGGGGTTAGTCTGCGGGTCGGGCAGTGTGAGTTGCTTTTTAGGAGGAGAATGTGGGTTGCGGGCGGGTGGGGTAAAAATCTCAAATCTCAATCTCTCAAATAATTTTTCCTTTTCGAGTTATATGAATCAGCTCATGGTTGATTTAATGTGAGGATAAAATGTTTTCCTTGTTTCTACCCCGCTGTCTCACATGCATGCAGGCCACACGTCAGAAACTGTGTGTATGAGAGATGGAGAGCGAGAGATAAGTGTGTGGTATGTGGCTATATGTTTACACATATCTAAAATGTTTAGTTATATTTCAAGAATAAAATAATCTCTTTGGAACATTTTTCCATTCTGTGATTGATAACTAAGATTCAATAGAATCGTGAATAGCCTAGACTATCCATCATGTAAAGATTTGGGACAACCAAATAGCAACGCAAGGTGAACAAATTTCTCTCATAAGTAAGCCTAAGTTACCATGTGTTTTTCCTCCAGGCATTTTAGCAGGTTGAGTCGGGTTGGGTTAAAAATCAATATGTAATTTCGGGCGGAGCAGATTGGCTGTCATGATGGGTCAGGTTGGTGCAGGTGTTGAAAATCGCATCACTAGTGTATGGGCTTGGGTGCTTAACAAATGATTCAGAAGCAATTTTAACCAGGCTTACTGTTAAGAAAGTAAGTGTTACGGTTTCCACTTGCAGAATGGTATGAAGATGTCAATCTGAAGCACAAAACCTGTTGCCACTGACAGTGGTCATTTGTTTGTGGTGGTCACTCTTTAGAGATATCACACCTTTGAATGTTGTGATAGTCCATTCAATGTCAGGGGAACATACTGCAGCACTTCGGAGAGGTGCAAAATATGTTTATGTTTCATATGTATAAGTTCTTGGAAGATGCCTTGATCCAAAGTGGCATGTACAATACAATAATGCATAATAATATATAATTAAGGTCACACTTTATGTTAGCATACACAGATCTGCCATTGACAAGCTGCTTATTAACATGCAAATTAATAGCATACTAGCCATTTGTTAGTCACAAATCTTCTATTAATACCTTATTCTGCATGACTTTGTTCTACCTATAATAGACCATTAACTAAGATTTTTTCCAATATTAACTCCTAATTACTGTTTAGTTGCAGATAGTAAGTTAGTTTTGGTTAGTGTAGGGCTTGTAAGACTTGTACAGTTGTACAGTTCAGTAATACTGAGAAAAGAGTGTCTATTCATAGGAACAAAACCCAAAGCTACAAGTTCTAATGTTGTCCAAATAAGTCCTAGTTATGTTTGATTGAGAATAATTGTTCCTGAGAATAACAAATGGCTATGTTATTAATGTGCATGTTAATAAGCAGCTTGTTAATGGCAAATATGTGTGCGCTCATATAAAGTGTATACTATAATAAATTATATTATATACTATAAACTGTATACTATAATAAATTATATTAACATGTTCTGTATAGTTATGACAACCAGCAGTATGCCATAAAAGAATGACTGTTACCTTTCAGCCCCTTGTCTTTACTTAAACACACTTGTGACATGACATGACATGACCATGACTTGTGACATGACAAGGTTCTCCAAAAGATTTATATAACTTGGACCATACTTTTTAAATGACACCAAAATAAGCTAATAGCATACATAAATAAATGCATAAAACATACATATATTCAAACACAGATGCATGCATTTTCAAAACAACATTAATTAATAAGTGACTAAATTAATTAACATGAATTAATAAATTAACTATCTGTCAGCTCTGAAGGACCTTGTAACTCATCAAATTAATAGCAAAAGACACAAAGAAAATCACTACATAGGCCAATTCTCAGCATATACAATATGTTTACCTTCCATTGAAATGTTTGCTGCCCTTACCTTGATGCACTTCTGGTTTACATGCTTATTGATTAGCAAAGCTTACTAATGAGCAGTGAGAACACTGAGAAGTGTGGGCTGCCTTCTCCAAGATTTATTTGGTGTCGGGCACCTGCTAAACAATCTTGTTTTATCTACACATTTGTTATCTACACATTTGTTGTAGGAGGGGTCACAGTCACCTCAGTTTTATGCTGTCATTGTGTGTAGTGAACACCGATACTTTGCTCATTAAAAAAGCTCTTACTTTATCTATGACAAAAAGATTTTTCTGTAAATGTTTTTTATTTGAAATACAACATAAGTATTAGTGGTATAACGCGTAGTGTCATTCATTAATTGAGAGTATTATGTGTCGTTCCAAAGTAGGCAGGGAAAACCCATTCTGATCTGTGAGTGATTTGATTTCACTCTGTAGCTCAGCTTGGCCACCAGACTTTGTATTTTTGTGCTTCATTCCCTTTGACTGAGCTACAGAATCAATTAAAAACAGGCTTTTTACACTGAGGCGATGTAGGTGGGCTTAACACCCCAAACAAAATCAAGAAACAACCATCAGAGGCATTTTGATCTACATTAGGTGATCCCACATGGCTTTTATCAACTAACATGGTAAGTTGTTAAATTTGAATAAAATGCTTTGATTGTCTGAATGATATGTTTTCACTTTTCATCTTTGCATTGACATAAATCACCTGTCACAAAGCATTTTGCCTGTCAGCATGATTTTCATGATGCAGGCCTAATTGCAAAGAGAGTCACACGCACCACCAAGACCTATGTTGATAGTATCACTGTATGATTATGGTCACCCTATAATATTCACTTATATTTGTATTTGATTTTTTTTTTGACAATAGAGGGCTTATTGGAGAGGCTTTCTTGACGTGTAAACGTATTGGTATCACTGGTAACATTGATATAATGGTATAAATAAATGAGATATACATAAATGATCTGCTTCAAGAAGTATAGGGACCACTACACCCTTGTTCTCCACTTCACAGAGTGCAGAATTTCCACCTGTTTTCTTTGGCCCCAGCAAATGATTAGAAATATTTTTCCACACTAAATCCACATTACACTTTCCTCCTTCTCCCCTAGATAGGACCTGACTGTTTTAGTTCTTATGCCTGTTAGACCGACTTTGCTGGTGCTGCTCCCCACCTGTCAATTCTCGCTAGGTTGCACATTCTCCTAGCATACCCTACCATAGCCCTACCATACATCACCTACCATAGCCCTACCATACATCACCTACCATAGCCCTACCATACATTCACCTATCATAGCCCTACCATACATCACCTACCATAGCCCTACCATACATCACCTACCATAGCCCTACCATACATTCACCTACTATAGCCCTGCCATACATCACCTACTATAGCCCTACCATACATCACCTACCATAGCCCTACCATACATTCACCTACTATAGCCCTACCATACATCACCTACCATAGCCCTACCATACATTCACCTACCATAGCCCTACCATACATCACCTACTATAGCCCTGCCATACATCACCTACTATAGCCCTACCATACATCACCTACCATAGCCCTACCATACATTCACCTACCATAGCCCTGCCATACATTCACCTACCATAGCCCTACCATACATCACCTACCATAGCCCTACCATACATTCACCTACTATAGCCCTACCATACACCACCTACCATAGCCCTACCATACATTCACCTACCATAGCCCTACCATACATCACCTACCATAGCCCTACCATACATCACCTACCATAGCCTTACCATACATTCACCTACCATAGCCCTACCATACATTCACCTACCATAGCCTTACCATACCATACATCACCATAGCCCTAGCCCCTATTACCCTACCAGTCGATCACATGACACTATATGTGCATTGAGAGTTAATCCAACCCCTTCTAGTGAGTCAAATTTGTATCCGTACTGGATGTCTGTAAATTTCAGTTTCAATAGCAAACAATCTTTTACCATGGACTGTTTTGTGGTAAGGGAATCGAATCAAATCTACAGTGTAAAACACATGAACATAGTTTTGACAGTTCAGTGCAGTCCAGTTTAAGTTGTTTGTGGGCCCTAATTTGACTGACAGCCAAAGTCAGGCAATAAATGAAATGAGTTTTAGATGAACTAGTGCAACAATCACAGCTTTTATACATGAGCTGAGTGCGTACAACAAGTGAACTTGCCTAAGGTCGTCAACCTTTTGGAGAGAGAGAGGGAAAGAAAGAAAGAAAAAAAGAGAAAGAAAGAAAAGAAAAGAAAAGAAAAATACAGAAATAAGGGAGAAAACAGTTTTGGAGGATACCATGAACATGAGTTAAGTAAACCACTTAAAAGGAGACCATTATCAACTGCATGTGTCCCTATTCAACATTGCTTGCATACCAGTTTTCCCTTCAGTGATCTATCTATCTATCTATCTAAATCAGAACAACTGAAGCTAAAGAAAGTAAACCAATGAATGGTGGCCACAAAGATGCTCCAGTGGGGTGAGTTTCTAGACAGTGTTGCTACTAACACCTGTCACAATCTTGATGGTTCTACCACTGGAGAAACAGTATGCTGGCCAAGATAGTAATATAAGCTAGCAATGACACAGCCTAGAAACCTATCCAAGAATGTGCACAGAATCTATTTGAAATCCAGAGGTCTGGATTTCTATATTCAATCCCACTGAAATCCCACACAAACATGGCTTCCAAAGAGGTCACACTTCATCTGTTTATCTGGTTTGATAATTGCTCTAACCATTTTTGTCATTACACTGAAAATAATGCATTCAGACAATGCTAGTCTGGAAAGCATAAAATAACAGGAGTACTTACCTAAACTTCACAAAATGTATGTCAGGAAAACATCTGAAACAGTGTGTAGAGGCATTTCACTCAAACCAGTTGAGTGGGAAAATTGTAGGCTACTGGAAAGTCCAACCTCCCAGCCAAAACGAATGACAAGATGCCATCAGTTGAACATTCTCTTCAACCAATGCACTTCATAAACTAGGAAGTTCCAAAGGCTCATTGGGTTTTTACCTAAAATTGGAATAATAATAATAATAATAATAATAATAATAATAATAATAATAATCACAGTAACAAACAGAATGACATAAATATGTGTGTGGACTCAAGAACCTATTCTGAGGGTTCACAATAAATATGACCTTATATCTCAGCAACACTTTTACAACATTTGGTACTTGGATTCATGACTCCATGCTAAAAACAAGAACCATGATGCACTAACTACCAATCTGAATACGAGGCTAACATTTTTGATTAGTTTGCAGGTGTTTTCCATGACTAGAAATGTAGTCTCTAGTCTTCCAGGTTTTTAAGGATGTTTGGGAACTCATGAACTTGTGCAGAAACAGGTCCAATGAACTGCAGGTCTCAGTCTAGCTCCTAAAGTTGAGAATCCTGACCAATAGGGCTTTAAAGAACAACATACCAATATTTGAAACATAGAAAGTCTGCCATTCATTGTTAATAAAGTCCATTATGTAAATATCATAGGTAGGCCTTGCCTGCATGCAACCTGTCACAATGATTAGCTTGAATGTACATGTTGAATCTTATCCAACATTTTACATTTACATTTATGCATTTAGCAGACACTTTTATCCAACGCGACTCACATTTTTTGTCAACTATCAATTGTTCAGGGCCAGTCTCCCCTAGAGCAACTTAGGGTCAAGTGCCTTGCTCAGGGGCACAACAGTTGCAGCTGGGATTTGAACCTTTAATTAATGAACTCTGAATTCTCTTACAGAGTTATTTGTTGACACACAAGAAAGGTCAAACAGTCAGCTACCTAAACTGACTCATCTATGCCTGCAATGCCTAAAACCTGGCTTGTAAACTTGAAAGTCAGCATTGACAGAATATTACTTGGCAAGCATGAGGAAAATGTTCCTTTCAGGAAAATGTCTGAAACAGTGTGTAGAGGCATTTCACTCAAACCAGTTGAGTGGGAAAATTGTAGGCTACTGGAAAGTCCAACCTCCCAGCCAAAACGAATGACAAGATGCCATCAGTTGAACATTCTCTTCAACCAATGCACTTTATGAACTAGGAAGTTCCAAAGGCTCATTGGGTTTTTACCTAAAATTGGAATAATAATAATAATAATAATAATAATAATCACAGTAACAAACAGAATGACATAAATATGTGTGTGGACTCAAGAACCTATTCTGAGGGTTCACAATAAATATGACCTTATATCTCAGCAACACTTTTACAACATTTGGTACTTGGATTCATGACTACATGCTAAAAACAAGAACCTTGATGCACTAACTACCAATCTGAATACGAGGCTAAATTTTTTTATTAGTTTGCAGGTGTTTTCCATGACTAGAAATGTAGTCTCTAGTCTTCCAGGTTTTTAAGGATGTTTGGGAAGTCATGAACTTGTGCAGAAACTGGTCCAATGAACTGCAGGTCTCAGTCTAGCTCCTAAAGTTGAGAATCCTGACCAATAGGGCTTTAAAGAACAACATACCAATATTTAAAACATAGAAAGTCTACCATTCGTTGTTAATAAAGTCCATTATATCATAGGTAGGCCTTGCCTGCATGCAACCTGTCACAATGATTAGCTTCAATGTAGATGTTGAATCTTATCCAATATTTTACATTTACATTTATGCATTTAGCAGACACTTTTATCCAACGCGACTCACATTTTTTGTCAACTAACAATTGTTCAGGGCCAGTCTCCCCTAGAGCAACTTAGGGTCAAGTGCCTTGCTCAGGGGCACAACGGTTGCAGCTGGGATTTGAACCTTTAATTAATGAACTCTGAATTCTCTTACAGAGTTATTTGTTGACACACAAGAAAGGTCAACCAATCAGCTGTCTAAACTGACTCATCTATGCCTGCAATGCCTAAAACCTGGCTTGTAAGCTTGAAAGTCAGCATTGACAGAATATTACTTGGCAAGCACGAGGAAAATGTTCCTTTCAGGAAAATGTCTGAAACAGTGTGTAGAGGCATTTCACTCAAACCAGTTGAGTGGGAAAATTGTAGGCTACTGGAAAGTCCAACCTCCCAGCCAAAACGAATGACAAGATGCCATCAGTTGAACATTCTCTTCAACCAATGCACTTTATCAACTAGGAAGTTCCAAAGGCTCATTGGGTTTTTACCTAAAATTGGAATAATAATAATAATAATAATAATAATAATAATAATCACAGTAACAAACAGAATGACATAAATATGTGTGTGGACTCAAGAACCTATTCTGAGGGTTCACAATAAATATGACCTTATATCTCAGCAACACTTTTACAACATTTGGTACTTGGATTCATGACTCCATGCTAAAAACAAGAACCATGATGCACTAACTACCAATATGAATACGAGGCTAAAATTTTTTATTAGTTTGCAGGTGTTTTCCATGACTAGAAATGTAGTCTCTAGTCTTCCAGGTTTTTAAGGATGTTTGGGAACTCATGAACTTGAGCAGAAACAGGTCCAATGAACTGCAGGTCTCAGTCTAGCTCCTAAAGTTGAGAATCCTGACCAATAGGGCTTTAAAGAACAACATACCAATATTTGAAACATAGAAAGTCTGCCATTGATTGTTAATAAAGTCCATTATGTAAATATCAGAGGTAGGCCTTGCCTGCATGCAACCTGTCACAATGATTAGCTTCAATGTAGATGTTGAATCTTATCCAACATTTTACATTTACATTTATGCATTTAGCAGACACTTTTATCCAACGCGACTCACATTTTTTGTCAACTAACAATTGTTCAGGGCCAGTCTCCCCTAGAGCAACTTAGGGTCAAGTGCCTTGCTCAGGGGCACAACGGTTGCAGCTGGGATTTGAACCTTTAATTAATGAACTCTGAATTCTCTTACAGAGTTATTTGTTGACACACAAGAAAGGTCAACCAGTCAGCTGTCTAAACTGACTCATCTATGCCTGCAATGCTAAAACCTGTCTTGTAAACTTGAAAGTCAGCATTGACAGAATATTTCTTGGTAAGCATGAGGAAAATGTTCCTTTCAGGAAAACGTCTGAAAGAGAGTGTAGAGGCATTTCACTCAAACCAGTTGAGTGGGAAAATTGTAGGCTACTGGAAAGTCCAACCTCCCAGAATGACAAGATGCTATCAGTTGAACATTCTCATCAACCAATGCACTGCATAAACTAGGAAGTTCCAAAGGCTCATTGGGTTTTTACCTAAAATTGGAATAATAATAATATTAATAATAATAATAATAATAATAATCACAGTAACAAACAGAATGACATAAATATGTGTGTGGACTCAAGAACCTATTCTGAGGGTTCACAATAAATATGACCTTATATCTCAGCAACACTTTTACAACATTTGGTACTTGGATTCATGACTCCATGCTAAAAACAAGAACCATGATGCACTAACTACCAATCTGAATACGAGGCTAAAATCTTTGCTTAGTTTCCAGGTGTTTTCCATGACTAGAAATGTAGTCTCTAGTCTCCCAGGTTTTTAAGGATGTTTGGGAACTCATGAACTTGTGCAGAAACAGGTCCAATGAACTGCAGGTCTCAGTCCAGCTCCTAAAGTTGAGAATCCTGACCAATAGGGCTTTAAAGAACAACATACCAATATTTGAAACATAGAAAGTCTGCAATTCATTGTTAATAAAGTCCATTATGTAAATATCAGAGGTAGGCCTTGCCTGCATGCAACCTGTCACAATGATTAGCTTGAATGTACATATTGAATCTTATCCAACATTTGACATTTACATTTATGCATTTAGCAGACACTTTTATCCAACGCGACTCACATTTTTTGTCAACTATCAATTGTTCAGGGCCAGTCTCCCCTAGAGCAACTTAGGATCAAGTGCCTTGCTCAGGGGCACAACGGTTGCAGCTGGGATTTGAACCTTTAATTAATGAACTCTGAATTCTCTTACAGAGTTATTTGTTGACCCACAAGAAAGGTCAACCAGTCAGCTGTCTAAACTGACTCATCTATGCCTGCAATGCCTAAAACCTGGCTTGTAAACTTGAAAGTCAGCATTGACAGAATATTACTTGGCAAGCATGAGGAAAATGTTCCTTTCAGGAAAACGTCTGAAACAGTGTGTAGAGGCATTTCACTCAAACCAGTTGAGTGGGAAAATTGTAGGCTACTGGAAAGTCCAACCTCCCAGCCAAAACGAATGACAAGATGCCATCAGTTGAACATTCTCTTCAACCAATGCACTTTATCAACTAGGAAGTTCCAAAGGCTCTTTCCAAAGACCTTTCCACTGTGTGGTTGTAATTACCAGGTGCCATGCTCCTGGGAATAAAGACAAAAAAAAGAAAGAGAGAAAGAATGGTATGATCTGAGACACAGCAGTGCCACTGTGAGACACTGCTGGGGATTCAATTCATGTTAATGAAAAGCCATAAAAAAACACTCACGCTTATCAATACAGACTGCCATTGCATTACCACATATGTTTAATAAAAAATGACAGATAATACAGTTGATGGGATCAAATGATCATGTTCCCCTTCAAAAATAACTTATTGATCATTTGTAGAACTTTGAACTAGGAAGACCTGTGGATGTGACTGTTATCGTTTCAGCTTGAGCTAAACTGTATAACCTGGGATTGTCAGTGTTTCCATTTCTTCTTTTCACCCATATATCCACTTAGCCCATATAACTAGTAATGGCAAGCAGTTGTTGGTAATTTGTAGGAGTTAAACTTTTTTTCGTACACACAAAGGCAACACAAAGTGACACAAAAGGCATTGTAACATGTTTTTGGTGTCTACCCAGCTTGCAAAGGCTAATAAAGTGATGAATTGGCCCTAACCTAAATAGTGGTATTTTTAGTACTTCTTTTCTACACCAGGCTGATTTGCAGGACAGTTGTATTTAGATATTTATGGTATTTTTTATACTTTTCTTCCCTGTATGCCATAAAAGTAACAGTTAGAGAGGCTGGTTGTCCCAGTGTGTGACACCTACACTGTGCTGAAACTTAATGAACTGCTTCATTGCATTTCTCACTAGAGGGGGCCTGGCTAATTTCCCCTGTGTTTTCTGAGTAGCGTGTGTTAGCGATGCGTGGGTTGACCCAAAGCCCACAGGACCCGTGGTTTAGCCCGCATGTCGGGTGGTGCGGCACGGGCGCAGATAGATTTTTTGAAGCCGGTGGGGACCAAAATGTCAGACAAACAAAAAATTTTAACCCTTAAAAATTAAATGTAGCTGCAGTTATCAGTTATTTTTGTAAGACATTGTATATAATATCTTACAAAAATAACATAACTACAGCTATGTGTGTGTGTGTGTATTATATCAATCATTAATTAGCAAAAGCAGAAATAGGCTTGACAAGGCAAAATCACATACTATTTGCATGATTGATCTTTATTTTTCCTACATTAGTATGGGCTATCACAATTCTTTCAACAGAAGCCTGTTCAACATATCTTAGAATTCCATATTTATCAATTACACACTATAC
Source organism: Tenualosa thibaudeaui (assembly GCA_027481765.1). NCBI lineage: Eukaryota > Metazoa > Chordata > Actinopteri > Clupeiformes > Clupeidae > Tenualosa > Tenualosa thibaudeaui. The sequence continues at coordinate 2,158,571 of JAIFZK010000001.1, read as the reverse complement.
AGTGCTGCTTGAAATTATTTGCATGCTGTGTCATGAAAGGGTCATGAAAGCTGATCTGTTTATCTAAGGCTCTGTCTACGTGTATCTAGATATTTTTGCAAATGCACATTTATTTTTTTATCTCTTTGGGCCATTCGTTTACATGTAAAAGGGAGTTTTAGCCACCTCAAACAAATACGCCCTCCAAACGCCCTCCCTTCCGCTGGATACGTGTAAAGGCAATAATAAAAACAAGCAGATAAAAAAAATATATGTTTATAAAAATATCTAGATAAATGTAAACAGGGTCTAAGTCACTACAAAAGACAATCACAATTTGCAAAAGACAGTACTATATTTCATGTTTTTGTTGAAAAACATCTATGTATAGCCTAACGTCGTGTTCTAAAGCAAGGGAACCTTTGGGACTAATCACTGATTGAACCTTCTTTAGCAGTAAAAAAACTCAAGATGGTGCTAATAACTGCAAATCACATTAGTTCAATGCTCAGGAGGTATTTTAGTCTGTCAGTCTTCTTAGAGTTCAGCAAATTCGGCTCTTCTTCTCTATTCTTAGGATGCTGTTGCATTATGGAAATCCTCAGATGCGAAAAGGTCCACCTGAGCTCTCCCGAATTTGTCCCAGATGATCCGCAACACTTGGGGAAGAATCCAGTCCAGTCCTCTGCACAGCAGGTCTGTGCCGCAAATTCATAGCACTGGAGAGGAGGCGTGGCTGAGCGGCAGGTGGCCTACCTGGAGACCCCCCTGGCAGTTTATGTAGGTCACTGAGGTCGTTTTGTCCCTCCGTATGAGAGCATGGTACCCAGTGAGACGTGGTGAAAAGTGTTAACCCTAGGTACACCATGAGCAGTTCCAGGACATTGATGTGTAGGCGGGCTTGGGATCTTGTCCACAGCCCCCTGACCGACTTTCTGTTGCATATGGCTTCCAAGGCCACCAGTGACTCATCTGTCTCTCTTCAGGACCAGACCCTTGATGAGGCCACTGGTGAGCCATTCGTGGTCTTTCCACAGAGCTGGAGTGAGGCAGTGAGCACTCTGTCTGTCCCTCTTGGGGTGGAGAAGATGACTCAGGAATCATCTCTGGAACAGCCTCATGTGTAGTAGCCTGAACGGAACTGCCACGGTGGCTGCTATGAGTAGCCTGAGAAGCCTTTGGCACTGATGGACGCTTACACATGACCCTTGGTGGAATTGCACTAAACATGTCCGGATCGCCGTCAACTGTCTGTCTGAGAGGCGGACAATGTTTGCGATAATGTCCCCAGAAAGCACTCTTGGCTTGGTTCACCTTGAGATCAAGGGAGCTCAGGTTCAACCCCAGCAAGGATGGCCTCACCCTCAAGGCTTGCCAACCGGGAGCCATCCAAACCACTCCCGGTGCATGCTACCATCAATCTGCATAAAGCACATGTTAGTGATTGCAAGCATAGCAAAGCAAAGGATATTTGTAAAATATTCAGAATATGTAAAATAAGTCTCAAGACGACTCACTCGGGAGCAGAAGCAGAAGAGAGAACACACGTCTAATTAATTTTTCCAAATGTCACATCACGTGCAACCGAAAATATTTGTGGCCTATATTTTAGACACATCCACGATGCTTGCATTTCAAGGTGATGATTATAGCATTTAAAGTACTTGCACGATTATCTATGCACGCACTCTCACAGAACTCCACTTCCACTTTTGGCCACTTTTGACCTGCTTTCAGCACTGCATGGGAGCAACACTTCCCTCACACTGAATAGGTTGACATTAATTCAGAAGCGGAGGTGTCGACCAAGCAGTGATTTTTTACACATCATTCTAAATCAAGATAGTATAGGTTGTATTAGTATAGGTATAGTATAGGCTAACATTCCATCATTCACTCAAAGTATTTTATATTATATACAATACAGGCCCATGGTACAGTCTGTCAATTTATTTAAGTTAAGTTAAGGGTAAGTTACACCGTCAGTTAAGGACAGTATTAAATTTAAAGCATAAATGGCATAGGCTAGGCAGAGCAATTTCACAATGTTAGAAGCAATTTCGTCGGGATGCTTTTCTGCTGTCACCTCATCTGTTGCTCCATTTGCTGACTGTCAAAATATTAGCCTAGTAGTAGTCTAATAGCCAGTTTTCTTTCAACTTCAACTCAAACTCATGTAAAATTAGACTTGCAGTATTAATGGTTGTTTGAATTGGCTGTTAGTAAACTTCAATACTGTAGGGTATGGATCAGATGTGGTTTTAAATATTGCGGGTATGGGTCAGAATGGGTTTACAAAATTGGACCTGTGCAGGACTCTGGCTTTAAGCCTGCTGAATTTCGGAGCACTTAGAAGTCTTAGCTTAGAGGTCATGTAGAGGTGATCACACAGTCAATAAGACGCTGAAAGGTGCAGGAGGAAGATGGCGCACAAGCAGCTGTGTTTTATAGCTTGAAGGCTGAGACAGCCACATGCACGCTCATGCCTATGACGACAGGCTTAGTTAGGATAGGAGTTAGTTAGGATTCAGGATAATATCAGGTGAAATCCCAATAGGTGGCAGAGAAGTGCTTCCACTGAAAGAGAACCCATTATGTGATTTTTTGAAAGATTCAGATACATTTTAGATTATGTTATGTTCATAGGGTCTACTGTTGTCAGTTGTGGCTAGTCTGTACTCAATTGTCTCTCAAATCAGCACTATTACTTAAGAATAATTTCACCTTTTTCAGCAGCAGAAAAAACAGATTTGCACGGCAAACGCAGAAAAAGGCTTGTCGATAACCTTTGCACTCTGGGATGTACGCATGGACAGAATTAACTCTTTAGGGCCTATAGCCCCCTCTAGCAGCCTGTTTCTGACACACCCCTCAGCTATTCAGATGGTAAACACCGGGGCAATCAGTGGCGTCATTGGGTCATTGTTTTGCGGCAAAGGTGAGAACACGCCCAATTTCACCAGTGTATACAAACCCGCATGGGAGAGGGATGTTTTGGTTCTGTGCAACACTGGTAGCTTGAGCACTGAGCAAGGATGTCCAGCAAGATGATGTCGGCTGCTGAAGCCTCACAGCAGATTCAGGAAGAACTCGCTTTGGAGAGTGAGTCTGACGACACACAGTCGGATGTATCCAGTGATGACGGCGATAATGAAATGTATGAAGGTGTTTCACTAGACAGATGATCATATTGCACAAGTCTGTCCATGGAATTGTAAAAGACAGACATATTATCCATTGTAGGATACTGTTATTTTGATGTCTTTGTTATGGAAGGTGTGAGCCGAAACTATAGGTGTGAACCAAAACTGAAAATTATCACAACAGATTAGGTGTGAATGGTAGATAGCCTATTCTGTGTGTTACAAAGCTGAGTCATAATGACAGAAATCTACATATCAGATTGAAAATGTCTATAAAGATAATGAAAGACTAACTTATATTATTATGTTTTATAAATTCTTCAGTGACGTGGAGAACATCCCACCTGCGAAGAGGGCACAGCCAGAGGCCAAACAGCATCCACTTGCATGGAAGTCAGAAAGTGATGCAGATATTACTCCACCACCACTCCGGTTTCTTCCTGCAAGGGAGCCTGGTGTGCAGCTGAGGGCAGAGGACAACCACACTCCTCTGGATCTCTTCAATCTGTTCTTTTCAGAGGATGCCAGGAGCCATCCAAACCACTCCCAGGTTTCGATGGCTGTTACTTCATTGCTTTGGCTGCGGAGTATGCTACCATCAATCTGCATGAAGCACATGTTAGCGATTGCAAGCATAGCAAAGCAAAGGGTATTTGTAAAATATTCAGAATATGTAAAATAAGTCAACAAAACAAATCAAATCAAGAGAAAGCACACCAGGCTGTTGTGCATGTAACTGCATATGGCAGGCTACAATACTGTAGTGATCTTTGAGATTTTGGACTTGGTTGAAACTCACATAAATATACACAGTACCTAACCGCATTACCACTTGCAGCTGAATTTGTGGATGATGAACATTTCCTTACTTGCTGTTTTGTATTTCGCATTTTCTGTTATGGTTACAGTTTGTATTCATCCTCTCGGCAATAACATTTCCTGTTATTGATTACTCCTGCTTTTTATTCACTCTCAAAGTAAAAAAATAAATAAATAAAAAACAGACCCACATACATCAACATGACAGCTAAGGAAATGCAAACAATTCACTGGCATGATCATTCAAGCATGTGATACTGTATCAAAGCAGTTCCCCATACTTTCTGTAATTGATCTTCTCCTGTATAAAGGAGGAGAACATCCTTACAACAGGCCCTCAGGGACTTTGTGCTCCATTACATTTAATTACATGGGAATTCTGCTGATGAGTGCAGCAGCCATGTGCTCCTCCGGTTCAGATTATTTTTTTTCCCTTTTGGAATAATGTACATGAGTGATTAAGTGAGCTGTGGTGTCTGTCGTTCAGACATAGTTAGATGCTGAAACAGTACACAATTTCAGCTGAATTAGGTAGAATATTTATAGTCTGTAAATAGCTATAATCTTGACCATGAATATTTTACAAACAGGGTTAAAATGCTGTGTAGTTTGTATTTCTAGGCCTCTCAGCCATCACCATATGGCAGGTAGCTTTGTGATAGCGTAGGAATTCTCCACTAAGGCAAAAACCAGCACTGTCACCCTGGATCTCTCTTCACTAAGACAACCCCAGAGTGTCAGAGCTACATTTGGCACTTCTCTTCTTAAAAGCCCATTTTAGGCATTTTAGATCCTCTCACGTTGTGCTGAGTGACAGCAACTTTCACATCCCTGAAGCCCCCTCCAAAATCGAAAGCTATGAGTAGCTGAGAGGTGTCACATGCCTACCTCTGCACTCCAGTACAGACTCATGCAGCCGGGCTGTCGAATCCAATTTTTTTTTGTCAGTCGGTGGATAATGCCTTGTGCCTGGTCTCCCTTGAACAGAAGTCTCATCTTGCCAAACTCGTTAGAGATAATTGCCAATTCTTCTTAACAGAGTGAAACAAATGGCCACTTTCAGAAGTGCTACCAAGCCCTCTCCATACATCTGAGATCCTTGCGATACATGCACATTGTACCATGGGTTTGATCAACATCCAGAGCTTTCAAGGGGGAACTTTTTTGTGTCTTCATGAAAGCCACACAATAGAGTGTATGTATGGTCTCTAATTTGGGTTATTGGTAGAACTTTAGATTTGGGTACACATAATCACCATTAACTAGCAGCTTATTACCAATAACAAGCCAAAAAAAAAAAAAAAACATAATTAGGATATAGGTGTAACGGGGGTTTATCAGGTTTTTTTGGGTGTAGTGGTCTAGTCACGTGTGGCACTAGATGTAAATAAGATGATCATAGTTTTACCTGTGTGTAGTGATGTGGAGATTGGTGCATCAATTAACTTGTTTGACCTTGTTACATGGGCAACAAACAAGGATCTTTTGTACAGGGAGCACCGGAATCCCGAGCATCCTGGTAGCAACGGAGCGGCAACGTTTTGTTCGAGGTTTTGTTTTCTGGTCTTCAGTATCTCCCGCCGCGCCTCCGGCTACAGGTCCTTTTTCACCTGGGGATTTATTCCACCAAGCACGCTGATTCCTGTGCTTCCCATGCCTTCTTTAAGGCCTTCTGACCTCCGGAGGTGATATGTACTGCATGTATTTACGTTGAATGTGTATAGCGGGTTTAGTGGTGTTGTTACTTAGTAGCAATTGCCTGTGTATATGACGTAACCGGAGTCCGGGATGTTATGCTTGCCAAAGGCTCTTTTTTCTGGTGTATTCTTGAATATGGGGTCATGGATGAGACATTGCCTTCCCATGTAAAAGCTATGCTATTCTAACACTTTTGTATACGTAAATAAATGTAAACTTGATTTTATTTCGGAGTGTTTATTACCCAGCCACAAGCTTGAACGAACCTAGTGTGTCCGCGTCAATCCCTGTTGTCAACATTGCCCCTAAGGGGCTGGCGTAGTCGGTTACTTGCTGATATTTAATCTGTCACACTCTAAAAAGGCCTACATTTTTTGCCGTAGTCGGCAGGAGATATTTAAGCTTTACTGGCTGGGTAAAAATAATATATTTAAACACCATTTGTCTTTTAATCATGTCTACAGGAAATACTAATGGGAATGGGGCAGCAGCTCTGCCAGGGGGGTCAAGCATGCAGGCCCCCTCCCATTCAGCTGCAGGAGCTCTGCCCACTCCAACGACCCCACTGTTTGTTTTCCCATGGTTTTCTGGCTCATCCAGTATGCCTACATTTACTGGTGACAAGACAGGGGCAGCATTTTCGCAGTGGAAGGACAACCTCACTTCAATGTTCCGCGTTCAGAACATCCCCCCCCAATATGCAAAAAGAGCTTGTTCTGAGTTCACTGGAGGGTGAGGCTCAGCGCCAAGTAATGATCTTGGCTGAACATAACATAGACACGGCAGAAAAGCTTTTTGATCATTTGGGTCAACTGTATGGTGATAAAGTACCTGCCTCTGTCTTGCGCTCTATGTATTTTAATTGCAGACAAGAAAGCAGGGAGTCTGTTCGTGCCTTCTCTCTTCGACTAAAGGAGCTCTTCCAGTGTCTGAAAAGGAAAGATGGGGGGAGCCTGGCGAGAGAGGATGTGCTGCTAAGAGACCAGTTTATCGACGGTCAGAGGGATGTGGTGCTGAGGCGTGAGTTGAGAACAAAATTGCTCCTTAACCCTAACATTAGTTTTTCAGATATCCAACATGAGGCCATCATTCGGACTGAGGCATATGGGGAAGAGGAACTCACGTTTATCACACTGAACGGGTCAGGTGTACAACTCCATCTGATACGACCCTGGCCCGGGTGAAGGAGGAGCTACGGAAGGAGATTATGGGTGAAATTAAACAACAAATGACCAGTCTTTCCCAGGGTATTTTACAAGAACTGCGGTCTGAAATCAAGCCATGGGCGCAGAATGCATATGGCCCCCAGCTGTCCCCCTCCCTACAGTCTTGGGGGTCAGGGCCCTCTTTGTCTAACTACCCTTTCGTTCAGTAATTTCCTCAACAGGCCCCGGTGCCTCCTGTGCATATGCCACCTCAAGCCTGGCCTCAGTGGCAAGGATCCCCCTACGGGCCACCTCGAGAGAGGTCCCACTCCGCCCCACAACCTAGGCAGACCAGTCATCCAGCAGCCCGGAGCAGGGTTATATGCCATCGTTGCAAGCAGCCGGGACATATAGAGCGCCATTGTACGGAGCCCACCCCTATTCAGCACCCTACTCAGCAAGCGGCTTTAAACTCCACCACCCAGCCGTAGTGGACCGGCCGGCTGGGTTTGAAAGGAGTGGTCCCAGAGATGCCCATGGTTTGGTTGGTGACAGCCCAATTGTTTATGCTATGATGGATGGAATTCAGGTGCCCTGTCTGTTAGATACAGGTTCACAGGTAACCAAAGCTTCTTCTTTCATTTTGGGCAGCAGAGAACAAAATTAAAGGATGCCTCCTCCTGGCTTGCCATTCTGGCAGCAAATGGGCTGTCTGTACCATATATGGGTTATGCCCGCCTGGAAGTATGTATAGGTAGCATAAGACTGCCAAGCAGTGGTGTGGTGATAGTAAATGATGACTGTCTGTCTGGGCCACCACATCTTTTAGGTATGAATGTCATCCAGGACTGTTGGGACCACCTTTTCAAAGGACCCAGGGGCTCAGAGGCCCAACCAGCGCCGCTGCAAGCAACGACAGCTGGCCAGATGGCGTGGTGTCGTGCGCTGAAGATGGTGGAAGAGGGAGAATGCTTCGCCGGGTATATGAGGTTGACTAACAGGCACCCTGTTAAGTTCCCGTCTAACAGTGAAGTCCTCCTTTGTGGCAGGGCCCGTCCTGGACCAAAGAGGGAGGACTATGAGTGCATCATTGAGCCCATTTGTGTGTACCCTGGAGTGAGCTCTGCAAGGACTCTAGCCACAGTAAGGAGAGGGCGTGTGATGGTGAAATTGCGTAATGTTGGATTAAATCCAGTTTATGTCTACCGTAACCAGCGGGTGGGGGATGTCTGGTATGTTAAACCCACAGATGCCATTCTACAGCCCGAGGTGAACATGTCCTGGGTGGGGCAGCAGACTGTCGAAGTCAGCCTCCAGCCGGGTCAGGGGCCAACCCCAGACGTGCCAATGCCAGAGGTGGAGTTCGACTTAACTGGAGTGGACATGTCCCCGGAGGAGCAGCTCCAGCTCAAGGCTCTCCTGATGAGATATCACTCAGTTTTTGCCAAGTCTGATGAAGATTATGGCCGGACGGGGGGTGGTCCAACACCATATCAACACAGGTCGGGCCCCCCCCATCCGTGAACGATACAGGCAGATCCCTCCACATCTGTACCAAGATGTTCGGCTGCTCCTCCAAGGCATGCTAGAGGGTGGTATTGTCCGAAAAAGTAAGAGCCCGTGGGCAGCACCCATCGTCCTGGTGAGAAAGAGAAATGGCGAGATAAGATTCTGTGTGGATTACAGAAAACTTAATACAGTTACCCATGCCTATCCCCTGCCCAGAATAGAAGAGGCACTGACCACCTTGAAAAAAGCTAGGTACTTCAGTACGCTAGACCTCACCAGTGGTTACTGGCCCCTGAAGATAGGGAGAAGACGGCGTTCACAACCCCAATGGGCCTCTTTAAATTTGAGAGAATTGTGTAACACGCCCGCAACTTTTCAGCGGTTAATGGAGGCATGTTTAGGGGATATGAATACTGAGGCACTTTTGATATATCTTGATGTGATTGTGCTTGCAGATGATTTCACTCCCACTCCCATTCCCACTCACCTGAAGAACTTGGAGGCGGTCTTCTCCAGGCTGCTGCAATTTGGCCTGTAGCTCAAACCAGCTAAGTGCTTCCTCATGAGGTCTAGTGTGCAGTTCTTGGGCCATGTGGTGACTCCGGAGGGTGTGTCACCCGATCCAGAGAAGGTGGCTGCTGTGCATTCCTGGAACGCCCCCACTTCTGTGACGGAGCTACAAGGTTTCTTAGGCTTTGTTGGCTATTACCGCCGGTTTATTTTCCTGCATCACTGCTCCGCTGCATGGCCTCCTGGTGGGGATCAGCCCGAAAATGAAGAAGCCTCAACTAGGCCCCTGGACTGAAGCCTGTGAGCTTGCCTTTAATACCTTAAAGGACAAGCTGACCTCTACCCCTGTGCTCGCTTTTGCAGACTTTACTCGCCCATTTAATCTGTATACTGATGCGAGCCTACATGGGTTGGGTGCGGTTCTCACTCAAAAAGATGGGGGCAAAGAATGAGTGATAGCCTTCGCTAGCCGTAGCCTTAGCCCCTCTGAAAAAAATGATGCAAATTACAGCTCCTTTAAATTAGAGTTTCTAGCTAGGTTGGTTTTTGGACGGCTTACTAATGCTGTCTGAAACCTGTAGTTTGTCATAAATTGAGGGCTCCAGCTTGTGTTTCGCTTTTTTTGTTGTTGTTGTTGTTTTTAGAGGAACTCACAGTAAAATTTGTAAAAATTATTCGATAAAAGGAACATCAATTTCACCATATCATTTGAATTCGCTTGGTCAATATGTTCCCTAAAGTTGCCTTGAAAGGAAAAAATATCTTTGAACCATTCAATAAAAATGACTCACTAAAAGGTTCCATCTATCATGATATGTATCTAAAAGTTGTCCTTGTCCTTTGTCATGTCTGTCTGTCTGTATCACCCGTTCTCTCCCTGATCACTTGCCCCTCCCACTTACTCTCGCTAATCTGCCTCAATCATTACTTCCACCTGTTGCTCGTTATCTGTTGTCTGTCCTCTATTTAAACCCCTGTCTTCCAGTGTTCCCTGTCAGACCGTCCGCGAACCTACTGCTACTCACGCAAGGCTAGTATTTAAGACCCTGACTCCCGTTCCTGCTCCCAAAATCCCTTTCCCGAAGATCCTGTGTTTCTGTCGTCCGTCTGTTCCTGTATTTCTGTCCTGTTTTCCTGCCTGCTCCCGTCCACTGTACTTTGTATCCTGTCGGGGTGCTTGCTTTGTGGAAATCAATTACCTGGCTTTTCATTGACCATCACCCTGGGAATGAAAAATCCTCTCAGTGTATTTGATTAAGTGTTCCATTACTCACATATCCGAGCAAAGGGTCATAGGGCATAATAAGTTGCATGCTTTTCCGACACACTCTCACTCTCTCCCCTGCTTGGTTGGTTTTTGGACGGCTTACTAATGTTGTTTGAAACCTGTAGTTTCTCATAAATTGAGGGCTCCAGCTTGTGTTTCGCTTTTTTTTGTTGTTGTTGTTTTTAGAGGAACTCACAGTAAAATTTGTAAAAATTATTCGATAAAAGGAACATCAATTTCACCATATCATTTGAATTCGCTAGGTCAATATGTTCCCTAAAGTTGCCTTGAAAGGAAAAAATATCTTTGAACCATTCAATAAAAATGACTCACACTAAAAGGTTTCATCTATCATGATATGTATCTAAAAGTTGTCCTTGTCCTTTGTATCCTGTCGGATTGCCGCCCTGTTGACAATCCCGGACCGATTGACTACCGCCCTGCTCTCCTGCCCCTGGTAACGACCTCCGTTTGTCCACGACCTCTGCTCTCCTGCCCCGGCTTCTGACCCGCTGCCTGTCCAACGACCTCTGCTCTGCTCTCCTGCCCTGGCTTCTGACCCGCTGCCTGTCCACGACCTCTGCTCTGCTCTCCTGCCCCGGCTTCTGACCAGCTGTCTGCCCACGACCTCTACTCTGCTCTCCTGCCCCGACTCACCACCTGAAGAGCATCCACACACTTTCACCCCTATCCGTAATAAACTGTTGGTGATTTAACGTGTTGCTTTTGGGTCATCTGTACTGGTTCCTTACAGTACGGTCTGACCAACATGGACCCAGCACACGATACACCACCTAACCCCCTAGATCGTCTGGAACGATTGGAGGCGGTCGCCCACTGGCACTCTGAGCTACTAGCGGCCGCAGAGGCTACGAACCAGAGCCTCCTGGGGCTGATGGCTCAGATGCAACAGCACCTGTCTCAGATGGGGACTTCAACTCCTGCTCCAGTCCCGCCTGAACCGGTACCGTTAGCAACACCCGCCCCTGATGTTATCTGGAATGGCCCCCTGAATATATACGTTAAAACAGACAGATGGTCCTAAAATAGGCTCATTTTATCTTCCATCATTGCCAACACATTTCAGAACTCTTTTGAACGTTTGGATTCACAGGCCAGGACACTCACATTCTGTGCAGCACCTGGTGCCTGCATTACCATGCAGATAAATGAATACTGGAGCTTCATTTTGTAAAGTCTGCTCATACCATCCCAGATCCTTCCCCTGTGCTTCTTGCCAAAGCTCATCTGGGACTGTGTGCCTATGCACGAGACATAAAACCAAAAATTACCAAATCAAATTAAATTACAATATGAGTAAGAAAGGAATTAATAATTTAGCCTATTTCTACTCTTTATGCAAAACAATAGCCTAAATAGCCTATTTCTACTCTCAGTGCAAAACAATAATTATTCTAAATGTGTTCACAATCTTTGGAAAAATAATAAATGACTATGAATTTGACAGGGGTGTTTTTAAGCCATAGTTCAAGGCTTCAACTTCCCCTAGCAAAATCTGCTTTCTCGTCAGCAAATCAAAAAGGGCCTTACAAAACATCAGATCAAAGTACATCAGGTGAATGTCGAATCGTGCCTAATGAACTGAGAAATACTTGGCTGAATGTCCCTATTACCGCAATAAGCCATTGCTCTATCACTTATTCTGACTGATTAAGAACATGATATAGCTTACCATATTCCCAAAGTTATGCCTTTCTCTGGTGACAGGTAAAAGTTAACTGTGTGGTTGAGTGTAAAGTCTGCGGGACGACTGAGATCGGTGAATAGTGGAGCTGTTTAAAAAGCGCAGTGTATGGTCAACCATGTTAGAAAAAAAATAGTCTACGCCCAAATTTCCTATGGATCATGAGGCCAGAGGCTAAACAGTCATTCGCATGATGCAGGGATATGCATCATGACAGTGACAGTGTCACTCACCAATATGAGCGAACACTGGCTGGTTCAGGATGCCAGGGAAAAGTCAGCAACAGGTATGCACAAATACAGAATACCGAGAGCCACCATCATCTGCGCTAATACCTTGGTGCATCTTTTAGATTTCGAAGACTGCCTAAACAATAGAGGTAAAAGTAAAGGACGTCAGATTATTAGTGACTGGTATTTCATCCATTCATCACTATCTGGCATAGCTTACCTTTCTTGAACTTTCAAATGGCTCGTTTCCTGTTGAGCTGCATTTGATTTTTCGTGTCGGTCAGAGCGTTTTTGCATAATGGTAACTGTTCGGCAATACAGCTGTTTTACATTTGGAGCGTAAGTTCGCAGCCACAGCCTGGGCAAATGTTCATGCCTCGTTCTGTAGTATTCACTATCTCAGGAAGTAGGAAGTACTGCATGATGACACTTAGGTTATGCAGGTGTGCACTGGAAGTAGCCTAGGATGAAGATATTTGCTAGACTAGATTTACTAGATTTCAGAAATAAATCCTGTTTTCTGACCACGTACATTACTTGTGTGCATGTTTGTTTCGTTCTCACACATAATGCATCCATGCACTACAAGGCTATTAAAATGTCCTTACGTAAAGCTTACAGATAGCCTATGGTCTAGTCTGCTCGCTCCAAGTCAGGCATATGTGCGGCCCAACAGTAATGAAAGTTCACATTCTTCACAAATGCTATGAAAGTTTAAGAAGCGGACTATAAGTTGTCACTATTTGCTCTATCAGTGTCTAATGTTGCTTAATGGACAGAATTTTTGAGATGTCTTCAAGCCACTGTGCTCTGCTTTCTCCTGTCAAACATTACACTCATGCATATAAGAAAAGGTAAAAATTGTGAATGTTTTCATCATCTGGCATGGGGCACACTTTAGTCATCTGGCACGGGGTGTTGGGGGCATGGCCTGCAACCCTACTTCCCATGGCTATGATCTTTGCATAAACGTAGCCATAAACGTGAGCACTGAAACAAAACGAACCTGGATGAAATAGTCCACCCTCTTGTGCTGACTCAATTGTAGATGATAGCCTATTCTTCCTTGTCCAATGCTCATCCTTGCCATCCTCACCATGCCTTTTTGTGGACAGAGGAAAATAGTGATTTGCCATGCACCATCCCTAACTATGGGAAACATTAAAGATGAAGGTTTTAAGTCTAGACTTAAGGGTATTGAGAGTGTCCGCTTGTCGAATGTGGGGGGGGGGAGACTATTCCACAGGAGGGGTGCACAGTAACAGAGGGCTCGTAGATTTTGATATTCTTGGGATTACAAGGAGACCAGCATTTTGGGATCTTAGGGTTCTAGGAGGGTGGTAAGGGACAAGTAAGTCTTTAATATATGTTGGTGCATCGCCCTTGAGGGCCTTGTAGGTTAGGAGGAGTATTTCAAAATCAATTCGACTTTTAATAGGGAGCCAATGTAGGGAAGCAAGAATAGGAGAGATATGTACATATTTTTTAGTCCTGGTGAGTGTTCGGGCCGCAGCATTTTGTATTAGTTGTAGGTTTTGATGCAAGTATTGCTACACCCAGAGAACAGAGCATTGCAATAATCGAGGCTGGAAGTAATAAATGCGTGTATTAATTTTTCAGCATCCTCAAAGGATATGAACTTTCTAACCTTAGCAATATTTCGTAGGTGGAAAAAAGATGTTTTTGAAATGTGTTTTACATGACTATTTAGAGAGAGGTCCTGGTCAATAATTACCCCGAGGTCTTTAACTTTTGCATTACATGACAGTGACAGGCCAGTCGGGCCAATCATCATAACTTCAGTTTTATCAGAATTTAAACAAAGGAAATTATTAGTCATCCAGGTTTTGATGTCTAGGAGACATGCATCAAGTTTAGTCATTGGCATATAGTCATTAGGCTTCATAGAAAGGTAAAGCTGGGTATCATCAGCATAGGAGTGGAAAGTAATACCATGTTTCCTTATAACAGATCCTAAAGGTAACATGTACAGGGAGAACAACAGGGGACCTAGCACTGAGCCTTGGGGTACACCAAACTTTACTTAGGTATGGGTTGATGACTCAATATGAGCGTGTACCAAACTGGTAACGACCAGAGAGTTATGATTTGAACCAGGCTAATGCAGATGCCTATCATGTGTTCAAGTCTGTGTAGTAGGATACCATGGTCAATAGTGTCAAAGGCAGCACTAAGATCCAGTAGGATTAATATTGATATATATCCATTATCAGATGTGATAAGGAGGTCATTGATGACTTTAACTAGGGCTGATTCTGTGCTATGATTAGTTCTAAAGCCTGACTGGAAGGTTTCCTGGATATTATTGTCATTTAAGAAGCTACAGATTTGCTTAGACACTATTTTCTCAAGGACATCAGGATCAAGGTTTGTTTTTTTAATTGATGGTTTAATAACAGATGTCTTGAAAGATTTTGGGACATGCCCAGCTATGAGTGAGCTGCCTTAAGAAGATCAGTTGGGATAGGGTCCAATAAGCATGTTGAGGCTTTAGCTGAAGAGACCAAAGACATAATTTCTGATATATTGGTGGGTGTGAATGAATCAAAGTATACTACAGGTTGACTAGGGCTAGCTGTAACCATTACATGTGGTCCAACTGGATTTGAGGTTACAAGGGAGTTGTTTATTTTAAGTCTAATAGATTCAATTTTGTCATTAAAATAGTCCATGAAGTCCTTGCTGCTTAGACTTATTGGAATGGAATGGGACACCTCAATCCTGCTTTTTGTTAAACAGGATATATTATCTTTACTATTGTATATAAGTGAGGAATAATTGCTGATTTGGCATTGTTAAGTGCTGTCTTGTACTCTTTTAAGCTATCTTTCCAAGCAAGGCAGAACACTTCAAGTTTAGTGGCATACCATTTCCTTTCAAGTCTACGAGCAGCTTGTTTCAGTAAGCGAGTCTGTGTGGTATACCATGGGGCAATTTTTTCTTGTTTCCTAGTTTTCTTTTTGAGTGGTGCAATTGTGTTGAATGTGGAGTATAGTACATTTACAACACTGTCAGTTAATTGATCAACTTGGGTTGGGCTTGGCATAGAGCCTTCTAATACAGGGTTATATTGGCTCAGCAGAGGCTCAAGGAGAGATGGAATGTTTGCTATGAAGTCATCTGTAGTTTTGGGAGTTGTGTTTCTAGTGTAGTAGTAGACTGAGTTAGGTGCTACATCGTCTAATGTGATTTTTAAAGTTAATAAGTAGTGGTCAGTTAGTGTAGAGTGTTGAGGTAGGGTTGTTCTAGTTGTTCTATTTGTACTCCATGTGTCAGAACAAGATCAAGGGTGTGGTTACCTTGATGTGTAGGTGTGTTTACATTTTGGCAGAAGCCAATGTGATCAAGCAGAGATTGGAAACTAATTGCCAGGCTATGGTTTGCAACATCGATATGGATATTAAAATCACCAAATATGATTATGTTTTCTGTTTTAATGACTAGAGAGGACAGGAAGTCAGAGAATTCTGATAAGAATAAGAAAGCCTGGAGGTCTATATAATGTTACAATTGTTAAGAGTTTAGCACCATTCCCATCAGGATGAATCAAGTGAAGGACAAGAACTTCAAAAGATTAAAAAATATAATCAAGCTTAGGGGCCATAATGAGATTTGAATTGTGAATTGTGGCTACTCCACCACCACGCCCATAACGACGTGGTATGTGATAATTTAGATGACTAGGGGGGGTAGCTTCATTTAGTGCGAGGTATTCATCAGGTTTTATCAGTCACAGGTAACCCTTCATTTTCCTACCGAGTGTCAATTTGGTGATTTTATGATAGCGGGCATAGGCATTATGAGTGTGAACATGAGATCAGTAGAGGAGTTCTTGGCTGATAAGTTGTATCTTCTCATGCTGGTGGCTGGTTTAAGAAAGTCTGACATGATCTATCATGTTTTTTGATGGTTTCATACCAACTAACCAGAAAAACACAGCTGATAGCGGGTTTCACATGTTCTAAACATTTCAAGCTAAAATAGCTGCTAAATGACCATCAAACCAGCTAAAATTATATGAGAAATTATGTGAAAAGCCATGAAATATACATGATATTGACTGTGCTGAGGTACAGTTATGCATATTTACTACCTAATCTCCTTACTTCCTAAAAGGGAATAGCTCAATGTCATACACATATTAGAATATTTAGGCAATTATATACTATGTCCTGTGTTACACTTGGCAAAGGACAAGGTTTTAACATCCATCAAGACCAACTGCCCATGAATTCACACAAGCAGATGAGCTACACATTCTAGATATTTTGCTAAATGCTATAACTATTTTCTGATATTTGACATGACAAAAATGTCTATTTGTAAAGTGTTAATAGTTACATTTATCAGTCATGTTATGAATTGGCCTTTGTTAAAAAAAACATTGCTATTCATACCTAAAGGGTAACAGGTACCTAATAGGTAAAACCAAATACTGTGAGGGGCTAATACAATGATAAAAATAGATGAATATATTTTTTCACTACTTTTGTGATGCAAAAGACTAATAAAAGCAAGAATGTATCAGTTCTTTTTTTTCTAATTAATTAAAATATTCACCATTTTATCCTAAGAGGGCAACGTATCATGGGAGATACAATTAATAAAATCCAATCTACACAAATATTTCAAAAATGAGAGTCAAAATGTTTTACTTAGGTGTAAATCAGATAATCTGTAACATCGGGTAAGCTACAGCCTTGCTTGTCAAAGGGTTGGCCCTGACTGCGTGACACTCAAACATAACTGTGATTTACCTCTATTGTTTCCACTACATAGTAACTGATTTTAAACCTTTCTTTGCAAGGTGTTAACATTTGCTCATACCCACTAATTGAGTAGGCTACCGCTGAAAAGACAGCACAGCATCAGACCATTTTAATCCCCAGCCTTAATACAATATAATTTGGCTTATAAAGTCGCATTTAAGTTTATGTTTGATCAATCAAAGTTGAATATATTCTATTTTAACATCAGAGAACAAGGTGCAACACTCCATTCATCCATTCTTCAATGCTAACTGCAGGTGAAAGTCAATAGAGTCATGCAGTTCAGCTTCCTGCATCCCTGATCAAGGGCACTTTTTTATACGACCAGTACATCATAGCTAGGAATCTACTTATCCCATAAAATTTCAGTTATCAGTTGCCTGTCTGGTCAACTGTCCAGAGGCAGGTTTGTTATTTGTCATCATAAAGACTCAGGCTGTGTGTTGATGATACAAGTTTATGAAAGCCAGTCTATTCAGCAGATCCAATAATAACCCAATAGTGTAATATCTACCTGCTTTCTTTGTCATGGGCTTTAATGGTAACCTAGTGCCATAGATACTTATCTGTAGGAATAGGCCAGTCAGCAGTCAATGTTTTGCTAGGGCAATAAATAATGTCTCAGTGTGAAGTGGTAGGCCTTCATGTGAGTGGTGATGAGGATGTAAGGTGTTGCTTGAGTTCCATTTCCTGGAAATCCATTCATAAGGGACTCTGCAGTTTTGGAAGTTCCACTATCCGATATTTAAGGAAACACTGAATAGAAAACCATTTTTGTTTTAGCTTTGATGAATTAGGAGAGGTCATACATAGCCAAAGAGGTATCATGAACATGTGGCATGTTTGTGCCCTCCTTCGTATGAAAATCCTGAACTTAGAAATAGCCAATAAAGCATGGATAAATTAGGACAAAGCCTACATGTGATGTTAAATAGCACAAAGCAGTTGTAGTTCAATTGTGGTTGCAAAGAGTTCCAGAGAGAGCCAATTAGCCATCAATACCTAGTCTAACCTGTATAAGGTTAGACCTATATAAGGTTGAAACCTATATAAGGTTTGATAAATTAAAGTTGAATACATTCTACGTGAACATTAGAGAACAAGGTACAATACTCCACACCAAGTAAATATTGCCCCTGGATCAATTACTAAGTTTTACGTCCAGGATTAATTTTATAACCAAGCAATCACTGACACTTCTTGGTTGTGATGATATTCAAATGTGCAGTTAAGATAACACATTTTAATTACATCCATACATACTAGTAATGGTACCATTTCACACACAACACACAAATGAAATGGAATTTCAATTAAAAACTTGATTCTTCCCAGGCTGTTTAGGTCCTACCACGTAACAACAGCCCAGGATGAATGTGATTTGGAGATTGTCCTGAACTAATACTTATTAATAGCCCAGGATGAATGTTACCTGCCGGTGGTTCTGGGCTAACACTTAATGATTGCCCAGGATAAATGTGACCTGCTGGCAGTCCTAGACTAACAGTTAATAAATGACCGGTGGATATGACTTGGTGGTGGTCCTGGACTAAGATTGAATGTCACAGACATGCTGAGGTGCAGACCTGGCCTGTTACATCAGTGATCCACAACAATAAAATCAGACAGTCTTGGCTACCTTTTAGCTAGGAATAGCTCACTAACTTTTGGCTAGCTTTAGCTAATAATACTAGCTTTCAGCTAGCATTAACTCTACTATTCCAGCAACAAACTACCTTCAAGGTAGCAGGTGCAACTACCACAAGTCAAATAAAAAATCATATGTTTGAAAATTTTTTTCGTTTTTCAAACATATGATTTTATCATTAAATACAATCCACACCCTGAAAACAGATTTCAGCAGCTTTGAAATGAGGATTTCAATCTCTTATGGGCACACCGTATATGACATCAACATCAAAAGTGCCACTGATTGGTTGGTTATAATGTCAATCCTGAACAAACAAATTAGCAGTTGATCCTGGAACAATAATCACTTGGTGATGTATTCTGTGCATTGACATGTATGTATAACTCATAGGGGCAAACATGTAAGAGTTGCAGTTCAAAAGCGTATGATGTCAAGAGTAGGTATGCAGGTTCATTTTCTATGAATGGCATATCCTGCAATGTGCAACGGTCATGTTATGTACCACCAAGCATTGAATTCTTAGGTTTTTTAAGTGTAAAAATATCCTGAGGTGGATTGATACAATAAACTGCTGGATGACTGCTGTATACCCATTCTTCCATCATACACAAGCTGCTCTGCAATATGTTGAATTCAGACAGAGCATGTGTGTGTTACGTAGGGTAAAACTCAGACAGAAACCCAAAAGCAGATCAACACGATTTAATAAGAGCAGGGAACTTAACAAAAGCAGTAAGCAGTGGGGGAAAGCTCAGGACATCTAGGTTATAACAAAAATACACAAGTAATCCAACAAGGGTTTCAAAAAGCAGCTATCAAAAAGGGAAGAGGTTGAGGGAAAACAGAGGAAACTCAAAAATATCCAAAAGATGCAAGACAGGTATTTAAACTTCTCAAAAGGCTCTGGGAGAAACAAAAAACTCGAACGAATTCCAAGGGGCAGACACGAGAAACTGGAGTCGGTAAAACACACGGAAACAGAACTCACAGGTTGGTGAGCAGACTTGAAACAGACTTACAATAGACAAGGAACGAGGTCAGATGATCAGACAAGGGACAGAGAAAAGACTGGGGTTTATATAGGGAGCAGGAACATTAGGGCAAACAGGGAGCAGCTGACAATCATTACTGGGAACAAGATCATTAAACACAGGTGTGGAGCAGGGGAGGAGAAAGGGGCAGGGCAGGGGAACAGAACAGAAGCACATGTGACACCAAAACAAACATAGAGGCTGCAGTGCAGTGTTAGTCCAGCGGGGGGCAAAGGTATCAGGAAGCAGAACCATGACAGTGTGTCATTTTTTTCGATCATCGTCAAGGATGATTTGAAACCAAACACAAGCTGTTGATATTTCCTAAGAACACAGATATACATTTGGGGTTGACATCATGAGAAAATTGCATGACATCAGCGTTTGATGAACTCTTCTCATGGTCAGATCAATTCCACCCAGACCTTCCTGCTGTTCAAACCCCATGAAGCCTTGTCGTCAATACGTTGACCTCTGATACATTTTCAGGAGGTGAACTAGGGGCATCTCACTGTCAGGAAAAGTTAGCGAGGCTGCCAGACTCCAGCACAACACAGGGGCATCAACTTTCACATTATTCATTGTGTTGCACCCTCGGGGTGCCTGGACGGGGACTGAGCGCCAGTGAGAGTTAGGCTAAATGTCAGGTGGATGTCTTAGCATAGTATGTAAACAGACTGATATTTTCTTCCCACCAAATAAAGAAGGAAAAAATGCAATAGGGAGTACATCAGCAGTCTATGGTATATTGATTTATTGATAGGTGTTGCTCCTATGGCTTAAGGTGGAGATGTTTCTTAGTACATGTATGATTAGTCCTGCTGTGTCGGGTTTTTGTAAGGCCATTTCTCATTATATGTCTGCATTAAGTTGTGGATTGGTACATCTCTGTCCTTGTGGGTCTCTTCAGTAGGCTTTCAATAATTCGGACATTACCATTACCTGGAAGTGAATTAGTGGCTTTCTGTTTCTGTTGAACAGAAATATGCATCTGAGATTGAGATTGTGGTAGTGAAATTTTACTCCTCAGAGATACATTATTGAAATAGAGATGAGTTTAAAAAAATAGATATAATCTGTGGGCTTTCTTCACGTTCAGCAGGATTCAAGCTAAAGCTGGCTCTTTGATAAGGCCCTGCCCTCACAATAGCACTTATTGATCATTCACACCCCATGTGTTGAGATATCTGTGCAGACAGTAGAGCATAATATATTATTAAATTCTATTTATGGACTGTAAAAATGAGAGTTGGCTGACCATTCACCATTTACACAAATTCACAGTTGACCAAAGCCATATTTCAGTGGTGAGAACAAGGTTTAGATTGTCCATGGAAGAATATTGAAGGTGACATAGAATGGATGAATGGGATATTGTACCTTGTTCTCTAATGTTAAATTGAATGTATTAAACTTTGATCAAAAAGGCTTAAATTCAGTTTTACAAAGCCCAAATAACAAACTTGTATCTAGTCTGGGGAATTAA
This sequence comes from Tenualosa thibaudeaui, assembly GCA_027481765.1. Taxonomy (NCBI): domain Eukaryota; kingdom Metazoa; phylum Chordata; class Actinopteri; order Clupeiformes; family Clupeidae; genus Tenualosa; species Tenualosa thibaudeaui. The sequence goes on along the minus strand of JAIFZK010000001.1, from coordinate 2,137,608 downwards.
ATGGTCTGTTTTGCCTAAATATCACTCTCTTTAGCGACCATGGGTGAACTTTGAGTACCACAAGACAATTCTATTGTAATTGTGTTTTTTTATTGGTTATTTCAAGATTTACATATGAAGGAGGGAACAACTGTGTTAACAGGTCTGTATCCATGCACAACCTCTCCTAATTTAACAAAGCCGAAAGTAAATAGCTTTTTCAATCTACGGCCCCTTAATCCTGCTTCACTTTGTCAAATAGCCGTCATAGTGTAGACCAACATATTGCACTTTTGATCAGCATACAATTTTGGGCTTAAATATAAAATCCAATAAAAGCTCATTCAACATGTCAGGCCAAAACTCTGGTCAGATATACAGTACAGCACTTTGCCAGCAACTTTGCCAGTCACTTCACCACACATCATCATTCATTATTCATTAAAGGAAAGCTGCAGCAGACTATTGTGGTGGTGAGATGTGACAGGAAGAGGCAGCGGGACCTCATTTGCACCATGCCAAGCTCGAGAGGCCCCCCTCTCACTTCCGTCCTCCACTGCCACCTTTGCCCCAGGAGTCATTTCCCCTGCCTGATTAATTCAATATTGACTCAGTGAGCATCCCTGACATCTTTCACCTCCTCTGCCTCCTCTCTTTCTCGCTCCATCACTTACAATCCCTTCCTCTCTCACATACTCGCTCATTCTGCCAGGGCTTAACACACCGGAGACACATGTGGCGGCACTCACCTGCTGATATGTTAGTGTCAGATAGGGCAGAGACAACCTCCCTTCTCCCTGCGGTGGAGCTGGTGCTCCAACCTAATAGCGTGACCTACAAGAACAAGGGAAGAAACAGCAGTCATACTGATATGATAGCCTGCCAATTGTAGCATGATCCTCAACTGACACTTATAGTGGTGTCTGCATTGCAGAGACTTGCTCACGAATGACGGGGTATGTGTGCTGAAAATGAGTACCTCAAAAGTTCCAATTGAATTGAATTCAGTTCATTCCACAGACTTGGTTCCATAAACACATAGGGCAGGACAGAGTGTAAAACACAATTAAAGAAGTTAAACCATATACAGACATTTTCAGTCTGGCTTGTACTTGTACATCCCCTTGATGCCACTGTCCTTATTTCTTTCAGTAACACATTTTAAATTTCCACTTTACAGAATTTACAGCAAGCAGCTTATCATGATTTGTATCATGATGTGCTTTGAGAGAGACCCTGTCTGTGACCTGTGTAGAGAAATAAAACTAATAAAACTAATTACTAATAAAACTAATTAGCACTAATTAATCAGAACTTAATCCCATGTCACATGATGTGCCCTTAGACTCTCCCTTAGCAATTTGGTCAGATATTGACTTTTCCTCATGTCCTCTGAGGTAAATCAATGAATTGAATTGAATGGAATATTCAGCTTAAAATATATGGTATGGTATTTAATTTATGTTCAGCACTTTGTCTGCATTGATTGACTGTCACTCAAAGTGAATAATTACAAATCAATCAATATTGCTTGTATTTGAAATATTGACATGGAAAGGCACCTAAATAAATATATAACATCTCAGAGCATATGAAACATCACTGTGCTTCTGATAACCGTGGTTGAAAATGTCTTTTGAGAATGATAGCAGAGAGAGGTTTTTTTTAACAGATCATTTTCATGTGCAGGGTAACTGAGCCTATTTGCAAGGGTACATTCATTTGAAAAAGGACGAGGTCGAGACTCATACTGTCTGCATGCCTTGCTTTAACTGCAGATTGAAGAAGACCCCCTCAACTTGTTGAAGTGTTGTGCAGTGTGATTACAAGTGCAATTAGCTTTGAACAAAGTACTAGTGATTTTAGTTATGAATCAGTCTGTATCCACTTGTGTGTATATATGTACTGTATGCTCATGTGTATTTTGTCATGCTTCCTACTAACTATGGAAAACTAAGTGAAATAGCCTAATAAAGCAGCTGATTTCTAGCTCAAATCAGCCTACGGCAATGAATATCCCGTGTATGCCAGAATATATACAGTACACACACATATATATATATATATATATATATATATATATATATATATATATATATATATATATGTGAGTATGTTCTGATTCAATCTCTGAAATAAATGACTTGGTGGAGATAAAGGCGTGAGCAGCACAATTGGGGTGTGTGTGTGTGTGTGGTGGGGTTTGGGGAGAGAAGGAATGAAGATAATTGTCAAGTGAAGGGGCCGCCATGGCTTTATCTGCCCTCCACAGCTCCCTCCACTGGGGAGGAGGGAGGGGTAGGGGGGGGTACACCTCCTCTGCCTCTTCCTGATTGCCTCTGATAAGGACACGGTTCCATCAGGCAGAAACCAATGACAGTATTTCCTCTCTTTCTCTCCCATCCTCCCCTTTCACACTTTCTTTTCTTTCTCTCTTTTGTCTTTCCTTTTGCTTCATTTGGGTCTCTGAAGATACACTGGTTGTCCGGAGGGGATCCAGGGGCATCTCTTCATCTATAGAAAAGGGAAACATCTCAGCTGGGCAAAATCCATGTTTCCTCCTCAGGCTGGGATGAGATGGGTTTGATGGTCTCATTTGATAGGCAGAGCCACTGACGGCTCCACTGGCTTCTGTACTGCAGTCATTAGTTACTGATGTCTTTGTTATACATTTCTTATGAAGCTACCCAACATCCAACATTTGCATGCAATAGGATGGAGCGCTGTATGAATACACAAATTATTTGAACCTTGATTTGCCTTAGAAGCCACGCTGGATTTCATTAAACCTTAGGCAGACCTTAATTCAGTTCCCATTCACTACAAAATTGACAATGGACAAGGACTGTAAGGAACCAGTACAGATGACCCAAAAGCAACATGTTAAATCACCAACAGTTTATTAAGGATAGGGGGGAAAGGGAGTGTGTGGATGCTCTTCGGATGATGAGTCGGGTAAGCCGGGGCAGGAGAGCAGAGCAGAGGTCGTGGGCAGGCAGTTGGTCAGAAGCCGGGGCAGGAGAGCAGAGCAGAGGTTGTGGACAGGCAGCGGGTCAGAAGCCGGGGCAGGAGAGCAGAGCAGAGGTCGTGGGCAGGCAGCGGGTCAGAAGCCGGGGCAGGAGAGCAGAGCAGAGGTCGTGGACAAACGGAGGTCGTTACCAGGGGCAGGAGAGCAGGGCGGTAGTCAGTCGGTCCGGGATCGTCAACAGGACGGCAATCCGACAGGATACAAAGAACAGGGGACGGAAGCAGGCAGGAGAACAGGACAGAAACACAGGAACAGACGGACAACAGCAACACAGGATCTTCGGGAAACGGGTTTCGGGAGCAGGAACGGGAGTCAGGGTCTTAAATGCTTACCTTGCGTGAGTAGCAGTAGGTTCGCGGATGGTCTGACAGGGAACACTGGAAGACAGGGACAGACATAGAGGACAGACAACAGATAACGAGCAACAGGTGGAAGTAACGATTGAGGCAGATTAGGGAGAGTGAGTGGGAAGGGCAGTGATCAGGGAGAGAACGGGTGATACAGACAGACAGACATGACAGAACGCGGGCGCTGGACGGTCAGCCTGCTGGACACCTCTTGGACGGCCTCGGCGGGGAGCAGGCTGGTCAGGGTGCAGACGGTGGAATTTGACGATGAGGTCACGGTCCAAGATGAAACGGGAGGGGATCCAGGATCTTTCCTCTGGCCCATAACCCTTCCAATCTACTAAGTACTGCAACCCCCTTCCCTGACGACGAGATTTTATGAGGCGTTTTACCGTATGCCGGACCTCCATCAATGACTCGGGGTGGAGAGGGGGGTGGAGTAGCCGGGGCCAACGGACTGTCATGAACTGGTTTGAGCCTGGACACATGGAAGGTGGGGTGCACTCTCATGAGGCATGGCAACAGGAGTCTGACGGCTGTTGGGCTGATGACCCTCTGGATGGTGAATGGGCCAACAAACCATGTAGCCAGCTTGCGTGAATCTCTGTGGAGGGGTAGGTCCTTGGTGGCGAGCCAAACGCGCTGACCCACCTGATATTTTGGGGCTGGAGTCCTTCGTCAATTGGCCTGGGCGGTGAAACTCCTCACAGCGCGGAGGAGAGCAGACCGAGCCCTGACCCAGGTCCTGCGGCAGCGACGGGCGAACACGGAGGCAGAGGGACAGGTCACCTCCCTCTCCTGGCAGGGGAATGGGGGGGTTGATAACCATAAACAACATTAAACGGGGACATACCTGTGGCCGAGCAGACGAGAGAATTGTGCGCATATTTGACCCAAACGAGTTGCAAAGCCCATGTCTGAGGGGAAACTAGGCATCGGAGGGCGGTCTCCAAGTCCTGATTCATCCTCTCCGTCTGGCCATTGGATTGCGGATGAAAACCTGAGGTGAGACTGGTGGAGGCGCCCATAAGCGCACAAAACTCTTTCCAGAAGGTGGAGGCAAACTGAGGGCCACGATCTGAGACCACATCGGAATGAGGGCCACGACGACCACATGCTGGATGACCAGTTGAGCTGTTTCCTTGGTGGTAGGGAGTTTGGGGAGTGGAATGAAATGAGCCATTTTGCTGAAGCGGTCCACTATGGTGAGGATAACGGAATTGCCCTCAGAAGGCGGCAGACCAGTGACGAAGTCAAGGGAGATGTTGGACCATGGGCGACGAGGGACTGGCAACGGCTGGAGCAGGCCAGCAGGGCCATGGCGAGGAGACTTGTGCTGGCCACAGACGGTGCAGGCACGGATGAAGTCCCAGACATCCTCCCTCATCGTCGGCCACCAGAACCGCTGGGAGAGCAAACCCAGGGTCCTATGGTTTCCTGGATGACACGCCAGACGAGTGCTGTGGGACCACTGAAGTACCTCAGAATGCATCCCCTCGTGGGATGAACAGCCAGCCGGCCGGACAATTTCTGGGACCGAGCTGATCTCGGGCAGCCTCCATAACTCGCCTCTCGATTCCCCACGTCAAGGCAGCGATCACACAAGGGGCTGGGAGAATGGTGTCATGATTGTCAGGCGAGTCCTCCCCCTTGTAAAGCTGAGACAGCGCATCAGGCTTGCCGTTTCTGGACCCAGGGCGATAAGACAGTGCTAGTCACTGTGACTTTGTATCATGACAGTGATCACTATTTGACTGAATCACTGAGAGATGGATGATGGGAGTGGTAGCGGTTGTAGCGTAGCAGTTAAGAAACCTGGCTAGCATGCTAGTGCCAGTAGTCTGGAAGTTGTGGAATTGTGGGTTTGAATCCCAGATGCTACTTGAGCAAGGCACTTAAAAGTTAAAACAAATGTATTACGCACTGTCATATTGTTGATTAAGGACCACAGGGGTTAGGTGTCTTTGCTAATTCTCTGTGAAAAGAGATCATATAGGTTGGATATTTGGATATTCGAATTTCTTCCGATAAGCTAGAGCTGTATGTTTAAAATGACTAAAATTCCCAATTTAAGGTTAGGTTAATCACTGCAAAATTTTAGGACATCTATTTAAACTCAAATCTACGGCAAATATAATAAAAGACCCACAATGTGAATTTAAACACAATGGTCAGGCAATATTCTGAAAACCTAGTTATTGTTGATGTTTTCATGCATTGTGTGATAAATCCATACAGTACTATCGCTACTGGTCCTAGCTACAGGAGTTTTACATGTGGAATAATACATGCAGTTTAAATGATCATACAGTAATTATGCAGTAACATTTACAACACAAGAGCAATCCACTTTAATCTCAACATAGGTGATTCAATGGACCATTCAAAGGGGATTCAAAAAGCCTTTCTTGTCATTTAATTATAAATGTAGTTGCCAAATTCTATTAGCACATTGCCAGGAATCATGTTCTGTGGTCAGATGGAATTGTGTTTGGGTGGTAGACACCTCCCTGAACTGAGTTTCTACAGGTTGGGATGTCTGCACTCTCTTGGTCAAGGTTGCATGACAATAGTAAAGTTTTATAGTTTGTATCCAGTAACGGAACATGCACAGATGTAATGACAATAAATGTCTTACCAACTAATCAAAAATGTGGATTTGAGCAGTGCTTTAAGTGGAAAAAGATAAGTGCTGGTACATGGATAGTACATGGAAGCCTAGGATCCTCCATACAGCTAAAGTATACAGTATATCATACCTTATACAGTATATTAGTAAATATTAACCAGAACAGTATATTAGTAAACCTTAAATTTGTACTTCATTAATGTTGTATTCAAGAGTTCAGAACTGAATCAGTTGCACTATAGGTGGCTGAAGTCCTAGAACCTGAGGTGGTAGGAACCTCTGAGGTATTGTACACATCTGAAACCATATAAAGGAGAGAAAAAGTTACAATTAAACTTGGCTGGCTGAACCATGTAAAGAGAACTTTGAGGAATAAGTATTTAGGTTAAGGAGTAGGTGTAGGCTATCACACTAGAGATTTGGTCTTCTGAATGACGGTAGAATAAACAGTACTCCACACAAAAACATTTCAGAACCCAAAAGCGTTTTGCCTTTGATGAAATAGTGGACTTACTCCTCCTTCTCTTTTTGAAGAAGTTGAATGCGCTTGATGAGGATGTCTGCACTCTTGTGCTCTAATGAGTTAAACATAAGAGAAAATTAAGGTCAGCAGAATATAAATGTTTGGATTCAGAAGAAATGCTGGCTGGAGTCTGATGCTCTGATCTGATCTCAATCTGTAATTTTGAATTCCTTTACATATGAAATTGTAGAGGGTAATATGTAACATAAAACTATGTAATATAACAATATGTATATAATATAAATAATAAATGATGTATGTAATGTTAATCAAGAAAACATTTCCAGCCTTATCATATAACTAAAATAACTGGAATACAGACAACTGCTTACCCTTGTTGCATCAGAGCTAGGGCTTGAATATTTCAGTCTCTCTGACAAAACTGACTTGATCTGTGTAGAAAGAATTAAAAATGGGTAATTCTCTAGGAATATACAGTTGTGATTAATTGTGTTAAATATTTTGTTATCCCGTAACTAATAAAATAAAATAATCATAAAAATAATTCAATAAAACCCAAAATATACCTTGCTGTCCAAAAGTGTTCCAAACACCAAAATGAAAAATCCCTTAAAAATCAAACAATAAATTATAATTTGAAAACATTTAACATCTAATATTCATTGATTTATTTTAAATTTGTAATGATTGAGGTTTTGAAAATTGTTATGCAGTAATGCATCCAACTATTCAAATAAGAAATTCCAACTGGGAACAGTTGAGATATGTATTCAATCCTCTAATGTGCACAAATTTGAACTCTTGATTCACATAAACTATAATGCGATTGAAATTGATGGAATAATATTTGCATGAATATTTGCATTTGTTGTATTTCTAGTTGTCTGTTTCTGTAAATGTTGCAGTGATGACCTTAAACTTCAATTCCAGAGCTGTTTTGATTTGTATTAGTAAATTTTCATGGGTGCACATTAAATTTGAATGGAAACCAATGTATTGTCAGTAAATGGTACCTGTAATGAATTTAAAACTGCAAAAACAATGTGGAGTCCTGCAGCTTCAGGTGCAGCCATGATGCCTATGCCAAATCCCCAAGTAAGGCCAAAGAGGGGGGTTAAGATGGCAACACATCTTGCAATGACCGCAAGGGCATTTTTCTCGTCCGAATGTGAAGCGTCTCCTACACCCCTTCTCAACATTTTAACAAGCACAATAATCATCACTAGAAAGTTTATGGCCATAATGGTCAATGCTGGAATTACAAAGGCCAGAAGGGCTTTAGTCTTGTTCCAGTTGAGCCAGCAGACATTTTCCTCTCGGATGTAACCTCCCCCTCCAGCAGTTGCTGCAACCGTTACCACAGCAATTATGAGAGGGGCACCATAGCCCAGGCTGAATGCAATTGCCATCATTGATGACTTTGTCATGTGGGAGAACACCATGACAGTGCGATAAAGCAACAAGAGTGCGGAGACTAACATCCAGAAGAACAGCGCTAGGTAAAAGAAATGAATGAAAAAGGTTGCTGCAGTACATGGTCCAACAGCTACTGATTCAGAGTCTGCTATGGCAGCTCCCACAATAAACCAAATATCAGCAATCAGAAGTGACACAGCAACATTCACCATACAAACATGCCGCATATAAGATGTGTCATTTCTAGTCATGCTCTTCCATATGATTCCCTCAATGATGAGACATATGATCAAGCTAATAAGAGATATCCCACACCAATGTAGGTGATGAAATCCAGCAATAATTTCAAAGCAGGAGGAATGAATGGTGACATTAGTATTGAGAAAGATGTTGTGTGGTTGCATTGACAGGTGACGGTGCTATTGGCAAATGATATGAGCTCACAACCAAATGAGTCCCATCCACCAAGTCCATCAAAAAGCTTAAAGTTCCAAAAGACACATTGAGGATTATCCAGTGTTTCATTTAAGAGGTCAAAGCTTAGAGAGATGTTGTTGATAGTGTCATTTACTTGCAGTAAAATCACAGCTCCATTGATGGAGTTGGATAAATTGCTATCATTGTCACTAGTGTTCCTGGCCGGTAGGACATTATGTAGGGTAAAGAATGTGATGGTTGTTACGACAAAATTACCCCCCTTTGGGATGAAGATCGCAGCAGATGAATTTACTCCGAAGGTGTCACTGTAAGAGCTGGTGACAAAAGTTTGGCGCAGTTGGATAATGTCTGTTCCTCCTTCGACAGATGTGTCTCTTTGAAGGGATCTCACAATATTTTCATGAGAGCCCAACAAGGATGAACTGGTATCCCTTGTTATATTGCCATTATTTAAAAGACTCCAGGAATCAATAGTGGAATTGGACAAAATGACAGTTGAAGTATTTAAGAAATCCTGGAAAGAAACAGGAAAATAATTCAGTCAAGTCCACTTCAGTCAAAGGTCAGTATTGATTTCATTCTGCAGTTATCTTAGACATTGTATGATTAATTAATTACTAAGACCTTTTTTTAATCTCAGAGCAGTTGCAAAAAAAAAAACAAAAAAAAAAAAACGTACAAACACTCACTAAAAAAAGGTTTCCGCTGGCCCTCTATTTACATAGAAAATCATTTAAAAAGGCACTGTTGGGCCCATGTAGTCTTGTTGGGACTTATTTTCACTGATGGGACAATATTATCCCTTACATTGACATATTTACAATGCACATACCTGTATAATCTTGTTACTGATTGTAAACGCTTGGGAAATGTTTCCAACATTACTCAGGATATTTACAATGCTTTGGATATTTGCTGTTGAGTTAACTATCCGTTCTTCGTTTCCCACAGCAACGTGACGTAATCTGTCCACAAACTCAGGTAGGGTTTCTGCTGTCAAAGTCTAAAAATAAATACACACAATAGAAATATAATCACGTAATCAAGAAAAACAAGATCTGGTGTAATACAGCCAGTGTTCCAGATTATTGGGTGAGTATTGGAGCCATTTTCAGATGTTTTGAATGCTGTAATGGTCTCAGTTTTAGGCCTACATCATTTTTATTTACAGTGATTAATACTTCTGTGCCAGGTGTTTGGAATCATTTTACTAAACCAAACTCTTTTTTTCATAAAATATTATTATTTCTTTAAAGGGACATAGAATGGCTCAGAGAGGGGGAAAGCGAAGCACAAACGTTAAGTTCTGTGTTCTAATTTCACAAGGGGGAAGGTGGAAAATCCCCCTTCATGCTGACCAGAGTTGCGCTCTCACACATTGATACCAAAGATTTTTCAAAATTTGATGTTGTGATGTAATGAGACACGGCCACTTACGCAGACTGAAACTATTCATGTTTGCTCCCATAGTAGCATATTATGTTCCTCTATCTTGGTTAAAATTCAATGATGTTTGAATGGATGAATGGAGTAATTGTACTTTGTACCCTGTCTCTGATTTATCAAAAATAAGCTTAAATGCATTTTTAAATGCATTTAAATGCATTTTACAAGCCCAATTATAACCATGCAGGCTAAGGAATAAAATGTTACTTTTTTGTTAAATGGTGCTCCCTTTGGCAACCACAATTAAACTACAGTTGAAATGTGATATGTGACATCACAAGTGGGCTTTGAACAAATTCGCACTTTACCAACCCCCAACCATTAATAGGACAGCCACCCCCTCTGCTCCCACACAATTTATGCAGGCTGATTAACAGACACGATTTCACTGCATTGCTTGCACCCAGTAACTATGCACGTGACAATAAAAAAATTATTGTATCCTTGAATAGTACCTTAGATTCCTTCTCCAGTTCTTTGATCACTCTTAAAACACAGTTGTTCTGTATTATTGTCCAATTAGTTCCCTGGCATTTAGCTGTAACACTACCAACTTCATCATTTTTACAGTTTCCTTCAACCACCTGGCCGTCAGTTCCAACGGCAAAGTTTTCACTGGAACAGTTAAACTCTGAAAGTTACAAATGCAGGTTTAATATTCACATCCACAGGGTTTCCATGTTGTGTATTGTTTGATGTTTTGTGCATAATTGATGACAGTGAGACCACGTACCACTTAGAAAAGTTAAGGTCATACTTCTTGAACTATAATCAAAGCTTTGCAAATTTGTGTCTTTTAGTCTGCATCGGAATTGAACAATTCCTGAAGTGACTTGGCAGTTCTGTATAGAGAATGAATATGTGCAATCCACAGCAGAACCTTAAGCAATAACCAGATTAATAACATTAGTTTTACTGGATTCAATTTCAATTTAATGTATTTATGAAATTTTAACAGTAATTAACATTTATTACAATCTGCCTTGGAATGAGTAATCTTACCTGGCTCCCGGAGATTACTGTTGTCATCAACCACTTTCACCATCTCAGTTTTATAGTTTGAACTTGCACAACACTGCAGCCTCACTGTTCCCCCCACTACACACAGAAAACGTCTGTGCTTAGTTATCTGAATGTCTGGGAAAGGGTTTATACTATCAATGCGTTCCCACCGTATGAATGGCAAGGAGTTCTTTGTTGACACACATTCATAGCGTCCTGTGGAAGAAAAATAAATAGTTAAATTAGTTTTCATACATGAAAGGCGTTTAGTTTTCATACGTGAAAACTAAAAGGTTGAAAATTCAATTCAGTTTCTTAAAACTTTGTTAGTTGGCAATGGAACTGTTGTAAAAAAGCAATATAACACTCGTGTTCATGAGGTCGTGGATATCTTCATGGGAGTGGTTTCCTGTGCATGCGGCTGAACCACACCCATGGAGATATCCATGAACAGAACTGAAGAAGAGACAAAATATGCTTTTGACATATTTATTCTCATTAAAATCGATACAAAATATTTAATAAACAATTTGTGAGGGAAAACAGGATTTTATTTATTTATTTTGTTGTGAGGAACCTAACAGTCTGTATATCTTGCACAGAAATGTAAAAAATGCTGTCACTAAATTACAAATCATTGGACAGATAAGCAGGCTGACCTGGGGAAAAAGTAAAAGAAGCCCACTTCCTGGAAAGACTGGTTCAGTAACTCACCATTATTTATAGGATCAACATTCGTTATAGTGATAATTCCACCAGAAGCACCAGACACTTTCTGCCCGTTAAATCTCCATTCAGTGATGCTCCCACTGCAGTTTAGCACCATCTGCTGCCCTGGGAACAGAAGGCCTGTAGCCTGTCTCAACTTTCCTCCTTCTAGGAAAATAAAATAGGCAGAACTGAAAGAATGTGCATTTTTGTGCATCGTTCTTCATATTTTTGGAATTAAATACAACAATGTTCCTACCAGTTAGAGCAAAGGGGTTGTCAGGAAAGTCATAATTTTTTGCCCTTAAATTATTTATGATGCCATTGGTTGCACCTGTAAAACTGATGCTTGGATTTGACAACTGAAGTGAAAAGTCTGCAATAATGCTACCTGGCCTGTTTGGACAAATGAGCAAAATATATGTTTATGGTTACAAAGATAACATGACACACAACAACAGACGACGACTTAAAAACAACAACATCTTACCTGAAACCATTGACAGTAACCGAGTTGGCTTTGTAACCTGGTAATTGATCAGAATTGCTTTCTACCTGTGTTGAAAATATTTAGCTAGTTATGAGGAAATATTTTAAAACATCGTAACATTTCCAAACGACTGTTTAGCTTTTATACGCAACTATTTTTATCATTACATATGAAACTTGTTAACTTGTTACTTGTCTTTAATTTATCAGAAATAATCATCTTTACAATCATGTACTTTGTAATAATATGAAGGTTGACTTACTGCACTTCTAATGTCTTGGACATATTTTATGTATAATTGGTCCTTTGGATCATTCAGGCGAAAATCATAATTACTGTTAAACGTCAAAGAAAAATTGACAGTAGAAACTGCAGATGATGAAAAAAAAGTTGAAAATAATAACATTAGTGTAATAGTAATAACATTAGTGTATTAATAGTAGCCTGCATTAGTATAGGCTACCACCTTCCATGAGATTGGAACAGAGCAACTCACCAAATGATTGCTTACCACACCACAAAACCTACAGCTCCCAACTGATATGTCAGCTTTACTAAAGTCTAATTTATCATGAACAAAACTCTTCTTTCCTCTATGATTCTTATCACAGAAAAAAACAAGGGTAACACTTTACTTGAGGGTGTCGACATAAGAGTGAAATAAGCCTGCCATAAACATGACATAACACCTATCATGAACATCAATAGCATTTCATTATCAAAATGCATTCATGACTGTTTCATAAGGCATGACTCAACATTCATACCCAACCTTTCATAAATGTTGAAGACAGAATGGTAATAACTTGTCAGCAATTTATGACAACTGCTATGAATGTATGAATTCATCAATATTAATATATATTTATCAATATGAGATATAAGTCTTTAATTCTAAAATGTGATCCTTTTGTTGCCTGAGCCCATGTCTAACAGGTATAGCCTGGTATCCCTGTGGGCAAAAAAGCAATAAGCCCCAAATGTCTGTTACAGAGATGTTAGAAAGGCTGCGGCAGCACTCTTAGCTATAATAGAGACTGTTACTTATAACCAACAGCAATTTAGTCTTTGTGTTCTCATATTTCACATACATTGTATTGGTGCTGGTGTTGTCGTTGTTGTTGTTGTTGTTGTTGTTGTTGTTGTTGTTGTTGATGATGGGGTCACTGTTAATGGTGATGGTGTGGTTCTCACACCTAGCATGGTTATGACGGAACAGGAAGGAAAAAACAGAATTACTCATATTCATTACTCTTACTCAGATATCAAAATATTTTTTTGTGTTCACAGCGGTTTTTTACAGTGTCTAAGTGGACTAAAAGCGTTCATGACAAAACAACGGTTTTCACAGTGTCTAAGTGGACTAAAAGCGTTCATGACAAAACAGCATCTCTGTATGAAATCAAATTAGTCACTTGGGCAATAGTTTTAGCCAACCTCTCTGGCAACTGTGTGGTTCAACTGTTGGCAACCCATTAATACATCCACAGGTTCCTTCACTGAACTTATCACAGAATCCATATGTGATACAGCTATTATGGGGCCAGGCATACTGCTCCTCACACACGCACCGATATCCACTCGAGTTTGAGGAACACACTGAGGAATGATGGACAATCACAGTTATTTTCATCTTATGGCTGCATGGCAGGGGGACCATTTCTCCATTCTTTAAATTATGTATATATTCAGCAAGGAAATGTGTGAGGATATCTTAAGTATTTCAGAGGACTACATGTTAATGAGGTACATAGTACATAGGACATAGTATCAAGGATGAGGGCTGTTTTATGATTTAAATTGTTTTGAGATCTTACCTGTTGTGATATTAATGTTCAAGATCTCAATGTGTTCACTTGTTGCGAGTGCAAGTGGAAGGTCCAGTTTAGACAACTTCAACTTTAGTTGGTCAGTGTCTACTGTTCTCATCTCAAACTCAATCTTGAATTTTTGAGCAGGACCTGCAACTGCCAACAGGTTTGGACCACATGGATCAGAGTCACATTCATTTACATCTACCAACAGTGGAAAAAGGTAAGTATAGAAAATTAATGGGCTCTTGACTCCATTTCACACCTCGCCTGTGCAACATCTGAAGTAAATAAAATGGTAAAGGAACCAACCTCTCTGGCAACTGTATGGTCCAACTGTTGGCAACCCATTAATACATCCACAGGTTCCTTCACTGAACTTATTACAGGATCCATATGTGATACAGCTATTATGGGGCCAGGCATACTGCTCCTCACACACGCACCGATATCCACTCGAGTTTGAGGAACACACTGAGGAATGATGGACAATCACAGTTATTTTCATCTTATGGCTGCATGGCAGGGGGACCATTTCTCCATTCTTTAAATTATGTATATTTTCAGCATTTTCAGCACAACACATTTTCACATGTGCGAGGATTCTTAAGTATTTCAAAGGACTATGAGCTAATGAGGTATAATACAACTACATGGATATAGTATCAAGGATGAGGGCTGTTTTATGATTTAAATTGTTTTGAAATCTTACCTGTTGTGATATTAATATTCAAGATCCCAATGTGTTCACTTGTTGCGAATGCAAGTGAAAGGTTCAGTTTATACAACTTCAACTTTAGTTGGTCAGCATCTACTGTACTGTTCATCTGAAACTCCAACTTGTATCGTTGAGAAGAACCTGCAACAGCCAACAGGTAACAGTGAATAGGGGCTGGATAAACCAAACAGCAGCAAAGAGCACTACATGATAACACAGTGCATCACTAAGAATGCAAGTGAGAGTAGAAAGTTTTTGTTTGTAAGCCTAAAGATGGCAACACATGTAGTTTAAAGTACCAATTACAATATGTATAAGCCATATTTATACTTTCAGTTTAGATGCACCTGGACCCCAGTTTGAGGTAATCTATAATAATGTAATCTATAAACTGAAGAGCAGTGCCAAGCATTGGTGCAATGCTAAGCTTTTGCTTGTCTATTGATTGAATCTCTTTTGCTTCAGGACTAGTTATATCCATGTGCAGGAAACAGGCCCCAAACGACGGCAGTAGAAGCTACTTACCTGCTCTTAGGTCGGTGTGACCTTCCTGTTTGCTGGTGGGCTATGGAAGTAAATAAAAATGGATCAGTCAAAACTGCTTGAAATGATACAAGTAAACTGTATATTTCTGTACTGTATTTCCACTGGACAAGATACATCCTTTCTAGACAACATTAACAGGAAGAAACGGAAATATTTTTGAAAAAAATAATTAATTAATTTCAATAATTCAAGGTAAAAAGATTGATCACATGAGTGAAATATTTCAAGCAATATTTGTGTAATGCTTCCTTCTGCTGATAAGCTTTATGGATAGGTTGATTCCATTCATCCAGTAGGACTTGGCATCTGTCCAAAAGTATCAGTACCTGGTTTAATGACCATGGAATTATGCTTGACCTTTGACCTGAAACCCGTAAGGAATCAATGTGGTATTGTCAAGAGGATGATCAGAGGTTCGAGACCCAACAATCCAGATGAGCTAAAGCTGCTTATGAATACACCTCAGAAGTGAGTGTCATATGCTGATTGCCTCAATACCACACTACACTGATGCAGTAACTCATTTAAAAGAAACCCTAACCACGAATTTAGTGCATATACATGAATATGTAAACAGTGCAACAGTCTTTATTTAAGGGTTAGGGGGAATTGGAGTGTGGACGAAACAACAAGAGTGGGGAAACAAGACAGAGAGAGTCAGAATTGTAGGCTTGCCTTCAGCAGTAAACGCGTGCAGGTTCGCTAATTCACCGATGGGGAGTGAGGGAAACAGAGGGAATAAATAACCAGGGCAATCGGGGACAAGACACAGGTGGGGGCAATCAGTGAGGACAGGTGAAAGGGATCCAGTGATTAACGGGGAATGAGGAAGTGAGATAGAATGATTGAAACCAATGAAGCCCATTAGTGAAGCAGACAGGGAGAGAACGTGGGGAAACAGAGGTAGACTGAACAGGGTGGTGACAAATTGCTTAAGAAATTGCACTTTATGTGTAATGAATCTACTGTGTATAGCTAATATATGAGTTTCTGTTTTTACCTCGAAGTATTGAAATGAATGAACTTTTTAACAATATTCCGTTTTATATTTTATAATATTCCTACCTGTGTTACAGTGAAGCTTGCATAAATGGGCTCTCAATTACCTGAGATGTGGGGATTTGATCTGATGCCCATGTTAACATACTGCAGCAGACAAATATTATGAGGGTGGCTGATCTTGAAACTCCCATGCCTGTGAAGATTTTATGATAGACAAAGAAAAGTATTTGTTGAGAAATTAGTTCATTGTAGTTTATTTTTTCATTTCCATTGCCTTAGTTCTGATAAACTATGTTATAAAGGTTTAAAATATACAAAAATAGACTAAACCTTTGTTTACTCTAATGTATGAATATCTTGATTGGACTGCAAATCTTGACAATGATTACAACATTTGCACACAAATACATAACAACAATAACTCCACACACATCCAATGTGTGTCAGAGACAGATTGCAGTGGAGATAACACCTGACTGACCTGAAAAGCGACAAAGATTGTGTACTGTGCATTGTGTGTACTGTGTATTGTTGGTCTATGGCCAAAAATGCATGCAAATTACTGCATATTTCAGCAGATAATGGATCGTCTACATGTATGTGCTTCAGAAAACTTGCAATACAAAAATGTGTTGCCTTAATGTAAATAATCAGCTGGGCCAATTATCTATTAGTTAACTATTCACAAATAATATCTGCCCTCCATAGGTTTATAATAGGCATAAAACACAAAGAGTTACCAAGCATATCAATGCTATCATTTATTTTCTAACTCTAGGGTGGTATAACATTCCATAAAATGAATACTGCTACTAAGATGGTATCAACCAACCCTCAACGGCTGTGTGAATACATATCTCTTTGGCTTCTATTCACAGCCAATAAATTAAACTAAGCCTGAAGAAAAAAAGCATGGGCATGATCTCAAAGTCTTAAATGGTAGATAAGGGCATGTTTAAACATCTGTTCTCCAAACACATAACTGCACTTACATTTATAGACATCCTGCCATGCAGTCGTTACAATTTTGCATTAAACTTTTATAATCTTGACTTTGTGCCCACATACATAACATACATACGTCTTTAAAAAAATCCAAAATAAAACAGGCCTAACTGTTACATCTGATTATGTTAGAATTTTTTATTTTTCCCTGGTATGACTTTACAGTAGGCAAAGTAAATCACACTTTACTTTAAGTCTGTATCCATCAGGAAAGATAGACACAATCATAAAGGGTTATAAATTGTTGATAATACCTTTGCAATGACTGATATATTATGCTGTTAAACATAAGCCTGGCACATCACAAGAGTTTATAACAATTTATTTGTTTTATTGTGTTGTTTTTTATGTGTTTATAATGCTTCAAGCTCTATACAGATCTAAAGTAAAGCGTTACTGAAAGCTCTCTCCCTCTGCACCTTTATCAAGATCAAACACTTCACAACTACAGTGATGCATAAGTCCATACAGACATAGGCCCTATTTCAGGAAGTTTTTTTTTAATAACTGGTAAATGACATTGTAATCAACTACCAAAAGCTTAAATTATCAAACATAAGGAGTAAAGATGATGAGAAGAAACAGACACGTACCTTCTTTCTGGCATCCTCCCGTATACTGATAAGCGACCCTGAAAGTGAAAGTGTCCACTGACACTGTCGCCAGCATTTTTCACCAGGGATTGTAGTTTCGAAATATTTTCTTTGGGTGTGCCATTATGAGTGCAATTGTACAAGAGACCTTGGTCCATCTCACAATAACATTTGCCATAATGACAACTGAAGTATAATAATTGCCATAATAACAACTGAAGTATTATAGGATTTGAAACTTTAATATCTGCAGGGGGGCGATTTGTTATGCAGCCAGCAGAATTACACTCACCAACATTAAAAACAGAAATAAATAACAACAATACAATACACTCAAACTTGGACATAACATAAAACCATAAATACCCGGCTACCTCACTTTTGGCTTTTTTTTTTTATTCTTAGATACTCAAGTTTATTTGTTCAAGTAAAGGTCAGTAAATTACTGACTAATACGAATAAACTTTTATCTTACAGGTGAAGTTGCATGTTGCAACAATATTAGAACAGCCTACATAACATGACCGTTGCACATTGCAGGATGTGCCATGTTCATACAAGTGGCCTATACCAAAGTCTTCGTGTTGCCCTCCACTTTCCTAAAATCCTTATATATTTATCATATCATATCTTATCATATTCAAATGAAACTTGGAAGGCAAATATACCTTTTATGACCTTTAAGACATCTATGTATGAAAATGTTAAAAACAAAACTTGCAACAAGTAACAGTGATGATGAAATGAACAGCATTACTTTAATGACTTTATGGTTTGATTGGTAACACTTTACTCAAGATTGTCGACATAAAAGTGACATGAACCAATCATAAACATGATATGATGCCTATCATGAACGTGTAATGCCACTTCAAAATGTCTATGACTATTGTCAGTAAGTGTCATTTGGTTTTTGTAATGTCTGCATCACAAACAGTATCAACTTTACATTACAAAAACCAAACACCACTTAAAGAAAAGTCATGAACAGTAAAAAAAATGTCATGTAATGTTTATGACAGGCTCAGTTTGATTTGTTGCTCTGTTTAGGGTTTTGTAGTAACATACACATGTGTCAAATGACATGAATGTGATATTTACTGACAATATCAACAGCCAACTATTGGATTGTTACATTAGATTTTGCCAACCTCTAATACATAAAATCCAGAATATCCCCAAAGAGGATGGTGGTGCAGGGCACCTACTCTCCACCTGCTCCCCAGGTATGAACATTAGACTCCCCTCAGATTTCCCAGTAAAACTTCACTAGACCTATTCAGAAAAGGAGGATTAAAATAGATGCATAGTTTTTGCAGACATCTTACACTTTTTCTGTGCAGATTTTTATCTTCTTAGCCTCCCTTTGTATTTCAACAATTACGGTCTTTAAGAGTTAAGCTGCAGCGTATGTGTCAAGCCTGTTTTTCACGTTTAAGGTAAATCGTTTAGAGCAAAACTAGACAATGGAAATGTAAAACATGTTACATAAATCACAAGACCGACAATATTAACTGCAATTTCAATGTTGTATGTCTCAAGCATAAAGCATATTGAGGTAGCACTTTATTAATTCGGTTTTTGTAAGTGCTAATTGAAAAAAGTAAACTGAAACTTTGCATTTTCCTCACAATATACATAATGTGTGTCAAAAAAAGCAAAAGAAAACATCTTACTTTCCATTTTTCACATGACATTGGAGTTCAGCAAGCTAGCAAGTGAGCTCAAACCCCTGGTTGCTGGTTTCACAACCTGACATAGAGAGAAATTTGGTCTCTGCATTGAACCCAACTGTGAATTAGTGAAACACACAGAGCACTCAGTAAAGTGAAGTACACACTAACTGCAAGGGTTTGGTGCCTCCAAGGGCCTCATGGTCCACTGGTTGGGGATCGAACCGGCAACCCTTTGGTTACAAGCCCAAAGCCATGACTGCCCCAAACTTCTGCTTAAGACATTCTTTGAATAACTTACTGTTAGGCAAAGTCTACAGTTGGGCAAATGGAAGCATAATAAAGATGTGTGGATCTGTCATTTCTTGTGTTGTGTGGCTACCTGTATTGGCAATTTGGCTTGTGTGGCTGCTTGTCTTGAGTTGCATGAGGCAGATTATAGATGATTGCTAGGACCATGTGTTTCACACTCCATGGAGGACACAGAGGTGCCTGCCTGATATTTTAGTGTTTTGATCCCCTGTTGAGTAGCTGAGCTACAGACATTGATGTTCTGATAATTCATTTTACATTTATGACTTTCTTAATTGTTTATATTGATATTTAAAATGTACTGATAATGCCTCTTTGTATCTGTAGCACTGGAATGTTCCAGTATCCTCCTGTGTAACTGTGCTGTGGGGAGTATTGAACACTCTTTCCTGCATTTATTTGTGTTTTTCTGTCAGGGTAACAGAGCGAGTCGGACCCAAAAGCGTCACGCTAATAAAGTTTATTTAGGGAACGGGGGTAAGGAGTGTGTGGATGCTCTTCCAGTGGTGGGTAGGCAGGCTGGGGGCTGGAGAGCAGAGAGTAGACCCGGAGCAGGCTGTGGTCGTTACCGGGGGCTGGAGGACGGAGCGTGGGTCGTGGGCAGGCAGAGGTTGAAAGCCGGGGCAGGAGAGCAGCACGTAGTCCGAGGGCTGGCAGAGGTCGTTACCGGGGCAGGAGAGCAGAACGTAGTCTGAGGGCTGGCAGAGGTCGTTACCGGGGCAGGAGAGCAGAGCGTTCGTCAGGTCGGTCCGGGTTCGCTGCCCCCTCAGGCTCTGATTCTGGGTCGGGGTTAGATGCAGACACAGGGTTAGACACAGGCATAGACGCACGTCGACTCACCCGAGTAGGTTGATGGCGAGGACCCCTTGGACGACCCCGGCGATGGATGGTTGGTCGGGGTGTTGATGGTGGAATTCGGTTATGAGGGTACGGTCCAGAATCCTCCTGGCCGGCACCCAGGACCTCTCTTCTGGACCGTAACCCTCCCAGTCAGCTAAATATTGGATGCCCCTTCCCCTCCGCCGGGATCGGAGTAAGCGTCTCACTGTGTAGATGGGGTCCCCATCCAAGAGACGGGGAGCAGGAGGAGGAGGTGCAGCCGGTGCCAACGGGCTCTGACGAACTGGCTTGATCCGAGAGACGTGGAACGTGGGGTGGACCCTCATGGTGGTGGGGAGTCGGAGCCGAACCGCCATAGGACTAATCACCCGCTCTATTGTAAATGGACCCAGGAAACAAGCCGTCAGCTTACGAGCTTCCACTCGGATGGGGAGTTCCTTGGCTGACAGCCAAACCCTCTGGCCCACACGGTAGACGGGCGCGGGGGTCCTCCGGCGGTTGGCTCCGACAGAGTAGGCTGTGGTAGCCCGGAGCAGGGCGGTCCGGGCTCGTGCGCCGACAGCGGCGAGCGTTGGCGAGAGCCGACGGACAGGCCACCTCCCCCTCCTGGCTGGGGAACAGTGGAGGTTGGTATCCGTAGACGCACTGGGAGGGAGACATTTTGGTGGCCGAGCAGGTAAGCGAATTGTGGGCGTACTCCACCCACACCAACATCCGCGCCCAGGAGAGAGGATTTCGGGAAGCCACACAGCGAAGCGCCTTCTCCAACTCCTGATTTATTCGCTCGGACTGGCCGTTGGACTGGGGATGGAAGCCGGAAGTGAGAATGACCGTGGCCCCCAGCAGGCGACAGAACTCCTTCCAGAATGTTGAGGTGAATTGGGGGCCACGGTCAGAGACAATGTCTTTAGGGATGCCATGGATGCGGAAAACGTGGTTCTGGACTGCCTGCGCGGTTTCTTCGGCTGTCGGGGGCTTGGGGAGCGGGAGGAAGTGGGCCATCTTAATAAAGCGGTCGACGATGGTGAGAATGACCGTCATTCCATCGGAAGCAGGCAGTCCAGTGACGAAGTCCATGGCGATGTGGGACCACGGGCGGGAGGGCACAGGAAGGGGTTGGAGAAGGCCGTCTGGAGGCTGATTGGAAGATTTGTTCTGGTTACAGGTTAGGCAGGCTTGGACTTACTCCGGAATGTCTTTGTCCATCGTTGGCCACCAGAAATGTTGGGCGACCTGATGGCCAGTGCGGGCCGCCCCAGGATGGCAAGCCAGAAGGGAGTCATGTCCCCACTGGAGGACCTGCGAGCGGAGAGTTTCTGGGACGATCAACCGACCGTCAGGACAAGCGCTGGGACCGGGCTGCTCCTGAAGAGCCTCCTGTACGCCTCTCTCAATGTCCCAGGTTAAAGCCGCCACTACACGGAAGCTGGGGAGGATGGAGGGCAGCGCCAGAGAACAGTCGTCCCTCTTCTGGAACTGGCGAGAGAAGGCGTCTGGCTTGCCGTTATGGGAGCCCGGGCGATAGGAAACGGTGAAATTGAACACACAAAGAAGAACCCAGGCCCAGCAGGAGAGGAGGAAGGGCGAATGATGCCAGCGGCCAGGGCGTCGGAGATGTATTCCTCCATGGCCCCTCTCTCCGGGGCCGAGAGGGAGTAGAGGCGTCAATAGCACAGTCGTATGGGTGGTGCGGAGGTAGGGACGACGCTCTGGCCTTACTGAACACAGCTTGTAGTGAGTGGTAGCACTCAGGAACGCCGGACAGGTCTGGCGGAGAGGAGGTAGATCCAGAACGGGCAGGAGGAGAGGCAGAGAGCAGCCAGGTTTGGTGACAGTCGACCCCCCACTCAAAGACTGCCCCGGTCCGCCAGTCAATGCGGGGGTTGTGCTGGCGCAACCAGGGGTAGCTAAAGATGAGAGGCTGGCCAGGAGAAGGGAGCAGATGAAAACGGATCCTCTCCTGGTGGTTCCCAGAGAGCCGCATCTTCACTGGTTCCGTGATGTGGGTAACCGCTCCCAGCAGATGGCCGTCCAGAGCTTGGGCAGGAACGG
Organism: Tenualosa thibaudeaui; assembly: GCA_027481765.1. Taxonomy (NCBI): domain Eukaryota; kingdom Metazoa; phylum Chordata; class Actinopteri; order Clupeiformes; family Clupeidae; genus Tenualosa; species Tenualosa thibaudeaui. The sequence continues at coordinate 2,115,089 of JAIFZK010000001.1, read as the reverse complement.
GGTCAGGCAGCTGACGGAGCCTCAGGCCCATCTGCCGAGCGAGAGAAGAGTCAATAATGTTTGCTTCCGCGCCCGAATCGATTAGGGCAGTTAGAGCGTGAGTATGACTGTCGAGGTGAAGGTGGGCTTGGAGCAGGGGCTTACTGTCTCTGGAGGACTGGGTAGCTGTCGAGCTCAGCCTCCTACGTTAGCAGTGAGACGGCGCCGTCGTTCCTCCGCAGACAGAGAGGTCCGACCGACCTCCATGGGCTCTGGGGGATCTTGGTGACCACCAGGGAGCGTCCGAAGAGGGAGTGTGGAGCTACCCCCTCCGGGTGAGCTGGTGATTGGTTGGTCCTGGCGATCTCTCTCCCGTCATCGGGCCTGGATTCGCCGGTCAATGCGGGCCGTCAGGGCAATGGCGTCATCGAGGTTGGACGGTGGGGCGTGGGCAACCAGCTCATCATAGCCGGGCTCGCCCAGACAGGTGGTTGATCGTGAAGGCGACTCTGGTTACCTCGATGGAGAAGTTCCTCGGCTGCATTTTGAAAATGAGCCGGCAGTTCGTGAAAAACGCCCGGACCTGAGCAGGGTCACCGTCAAACCTTGCAAAAAGCTTGCAAAAATATACTCAACTATTGAGAGCTGTTTGCGATGAGAGAATGGTATTATTTGAAGTTCCTAATCATAGTGGTACTTTTATAAATCTTTACAATATTGCAAAACTATTTACGAGAAAAAATGGTCTGATGTTACAAAACCTAAACATTGATTTATCTTTTTTGTCTCTTCAGCATTGATGCAGCTCAAGAAGATGGCAGTTTTGGAAGATTAGTTAATGATGAACACATCCATCTAAATTGCAGAATGAAGAAGGTCGTAGTAGATGGCAAGCCACACCTCTGACTTTTTGCCATGAGGGACATTAATCCTGGAGAGGAGATAACTTATAATTATGGAGGAACTGACTGGCCATGGAGGAAAAAGGTTAGCCAAACCAAGCACACCATTTTATCGTCTGGCACAATAGTCATAAACAATTACTGACATCAATTCTAGTTCAAATGTCAGATACATAGATAAACAACATTCAGACATAAATTTTGATGAATGTGTGTTTGTACGGAAAACTGATTGCTGCTTATGTGCACAGGTCAGATTTACTAGGAAATATAACGATAGCAATGCTTTAGCATTCAGCACAGCAGGATCTGATCAGAGCTAACTGCCCAATAGCTAGTCTGAAGAGACTTCTTGAGCGAGAATGTGTCATTTTTACACAATCTGTATTTTAACTGTGCATGTCATAAGAATTGTTGCTGGTGAATTGAGATAACAAACTACTGACAACCTGCTATTCTTGAATGTTCTTGAACATTGTTTTTCAGATTAAAGAGGAACCCCTTGCGGCCTACTCTGCAGCAGTCAAGGCACCTGACAAATCCCAGCAACTTGAATCACTTTTGTCAGCATCCGAGAGAAAGGTAATGAATTTTTCAAGTCATAATTCATTATCAGTTAATTTTAATTGCTCCTCCATGAATGAATAATCCGTTGGTTGGCTCGGTAACAGTTAGGAACAGTGTTAAGATCAGTACAACCTATTTTGAACATTGACTGCCAATCACATTCTGTTTTTTGTACCTTGATGGGACCACATCCACCAATGGTTCAAATATTTCTTAGAAGAATAGTGGTTACATATGACAAACCACACGATTATCTGGTCTGGTGTAAATATGGGGACCACGACAGCTACAATTTGTCAGTGCAAGACATTTTCAGTGCTTACTACCAAGCACATTCTGGTTTTTGTGCCTACATGGGACCACATCAAATGGTTGTTCAAATGTCTTTTAGAAGAATAGTAGTTAGGTATGACCAAGCACATGATTTTCTGGTCCGGTGTAAATATGGGGACCGCGACAGCTACAACATGTTGAACATGTTTTTCAGACTGAAGAGCAGCTTGGGACCAAATGAACTGTGGTCGAGGACACTGTAACATCCCAGCAGCCTGCAGGAGAGATATCAGTGTCCAAGAAAAAAGGTAATGAATTTTCATTTCAATTGCTTCTACATGAAAGAATAATCAAATGGTTGCATCTGGATCAGTTATTTGTAATAAAAACAAGTGGAAAGAAGAAGGAACAGTGTAAAGATGAATGCAATCCATTTTCAGTGTTTACTGCCAAGCACATTCTGGTTTTTCTGCCTACATGGGACCACATCAGATGATTGTTCAAATGTTTGTTAGAAGGGCAGTGGTAGTGTAGTGGTTAAGGAACCTGTCTAGTGTTCTAGTAGCAAAAGTTGTGGGTTCTAATCCCAGCTTCCACCGTTGTGCCCTTGAGCAAGGCACTTAACCCTAAGTTGCTCTAGGGGAGACTGGCCCTGAACAGTTGATAGTTGACAAATTGTTAGTCGCTTTGGATAAAAGCGTCTGCTAAATGCATAAATGTAAATGTAAAATAGTTGTTAGGTATGACCAAGCACGCGATTGTCTGGTCCGTTGTAAATATGGGGACCGCGACAGCTACAATTTGTCATTAACAATTCACGACATTCATTTTAGTTCATACGTTGGAAACGTAGATAAACAACATCATGTATACATGAATTTTGATATGAATGTGTGTTTATATGGAACACTGACTTTTGCTTACGTGTACAGGTCAGATTTACTCGGAAATGTGACATTAGCAACGCTTTAGCATGCAGCACCTCAGAATGTAAACTCAGCTGACTGCCTCGTAGCTACTCTGAAGACATTTTGAGACTTTTGATGACACATGAACATGTGATGTTTACACACAATCTGAATTTTTATTGTGTATGTCATAGGAATTGTTGATGTTGAATTGAAATAACAAAATACTGACAACCAGCTATTCTTAAACGTCTCTGAACATGTTTTTCAGACTGAAGAGCAGCAAGTTGGGATCAAATGTGCTGCGGTCGAGGAAACTGTAACATCCCAGCAGCCTGCAGGGGAGACATCAGTGTCCAAGAAAAAGGTAATGAATTTTCATTTCCATTGCTTCTACATGAAAGAATAATCGTATGATTGCATCTGGATCAGTTATTTGTAATAACAAAAACAACTGGAAAGAAGAAGGAACAGTGTCAAGATGACTGCAATCCATTTTCAGTGTTTACTGCCAAGCACATTCTGGTTTTTATGCCTACATGAGACCACATCAAATGATTGTTCAAATGTCTTTTAGAAGAATAGTGGTTAGGTATGACCAAGCACACGATTGTCTGGTCTGGTGTAAATATAGGGACCGCGACATCTAAATTTTGTCATTAACAATTAACGTCATTCATTTTAGTTCAGACGTTGGAAACGTAGATAAACAACATCATGTACACATGAATTTTGATATGAATATGTGTTTATATGGAACACTGACTGTTGCTTACGTGTACAGGTCAAATTTACACCAAATTTACTTCTATTATGCTATTATGTTATTATTATTATTATGCTATTATGTTATTTTGCTCAGATAACCTAACAACCAAAACACTGTGCGCTTAAGCCAATGACCACCCGTTGGGAAATTATGAGCTGATGGCATTGGGATAATTAACCATACAAAAGTTGGATTGTGTTTTCTGTTTCAATAGTAGTCTACTTCAGCTCTTTGTGTTAGGCTAAATGTCTTGAGAACATTATTTAAATCATTATCAGGAATTGCCAAGGTAGATGCGCTAGATCAGTTCAAAAGAACAGTTGCGCAGTTATCAATAGGCTGACGGCTGCCCACTGACGTGAGATGTCAAAGTACCTTACATTAGTCGCAAGATCTTCCATCTAGGAATGAAAGGCCTAGTGTTTCTTTTTTACATTATTCGCAGAATACAAACAGAATAGTGTTATGACGATAGGAGCACCAGCGGTGTAAGTGAGGCCAGGATTCCCCCAGGGGGGGCCTCTTTGATATTAAATGGCTTAATAAATTGCAGCCCATGACAGAATAGTCTTGTGAACATTACAAAGAGTTGAAATTAAACTTCTGATACTTTCAGATAGCCTACTTAAGTTGATTGTGCACAGCGCAATTTCAAACGAGACCATGATAAAATGACCGTTTTCTAGCCTAATTCAGTTAGCAGGGATGCGTGTAACCAGAGCACCACAGTTTGGGAATCCCTGATATAATGCATTGCATTGCTAATAATGATGAAAAATGTTTACACATGGGAGGGTTATGCTTTTTTCTACAATCTCCATTTTCACGTATCTAAGGGAGGGTCTTGTTACTTCTCACGTCTGTCCTGAAATTCCCTCCGGTGGAACCGAAAATAAATAAACAGTCCCTAATACTAGTTTTACCATCTGAGATTGGTCATGCAGACCAGATTTGGCTGTCAGATGCTTCCAAAGAAAGACACCAAGCTTGTTGGTGTGATTATTTGGCCTTGGTAGTGCTTCCCCATCTCCATCCCAACCACACAAACACAAACACAATCGCTTTCATGCTGGTATGCTGTTGTGCCTCCACACAATTCACAGGGGCATGTGCAGATCTACAGTTAAAGGAGAAATCTGGTGTGAAATGGTCAATAGTTATTGGATGTCACCGAGTGCTGTCTGTTGAAAAAAGAACCAGAAAATTTGATACAACATAGACCCAATAGCGAATCAATAACTAAACAACAACAGGCCTTTTAAATAAGAAATCTGAAGTGAGTCAATCCTTAATCCTCTTGTTAGAGGTCACCAAGTGCTGGAAATAAAATGTGGAAATTTGACAACTGAATGGGTCACAAAAACTCACTTTTAGTTTAATTTATCATTTATTAATGTATCTAATTTTCTCATTGTTTTTCCTGTAGACAGCACTTGCTGACCTCAAGCCAAGGGCTATGGATTGAATTACACCGGATTTCTCCTGTAAGTAGCTTTGAACAGCCTTGAACACTATCTTTACTGCAGTATTTCTGCCTGGTTACAATACTCCAAGGCCTGAAAACTCCCACCCACATAATGCACTGAAATAAACATCCCACCAACACTACCAGAGTGGACACTTGCCTTGTCTCTTCGTCTGTGAGAAGAGGCATCAGTTAAGTTCATAAGGCCCAATCATTCGGAAATGGAGTGTGCTGCTGATGTTCATTTGGCGATGAGAGTGGAGCTGTTGACCTGAGGAGAAACGACTGATTCATCACTAGAGAATCAGTAAGAGAAGAGGCATTCAGGAACTGAACACTCTGTAATCACTATGCTTTCTTTCAGCATACTTAATTTGCAGCAGAACACAATTGTATGCAGCCTTGGCTGTCATGTAGTTAAACTCAGAGAACTTAGGCTGAACTTTCAAAACCTGCCATTAAAGATTGCTGTATGTTGCAGAAATCTTATTTTAATACGTTATTATGAATAATTTTAAACGCGATTCATTTAAATACTTGATTGTTCATAGATAAACTATGAAAACTCAAAAAGTCAAATACATGTACCTTTATCTGAAAAGTGCACAACCAGGTCAAAAGAGACATTGTTATTGTTATTATGACTGCACGTCCCAGTGAGAGAGAGAGAGAGACAGAGAGAGAGAGAGAGAGAGAGCAATAGTAGTCATAATCATTCAAGGGTAAGAGAATGCTGTCTATGGTACTGAATGCAAAGGGACTTCTTTTGATCATCATTTAAATGCAAAAGAACATAGTTCTGTTCACAAGCCATGTTCCTGAAATCACTACAGTTCCTTAAACTGTAATTAAGTAAGATATGTCACATTCAGTTACCTCTGTGTTTCGATCTGAGCATTTACATGTTGACAACTTGATTGCTTTAGTTCCTGCAAAATGTTCCTGTTCCTCCATTACACATTTGAAGATGCAAGAATCTAATCTACAGCCGTTCCAGACATGGAAGCCTCTGGAAGGTTTCTGATCCTCTTAGATTAAGACACATATTAATTGGAAATGACTGATTTCTTACTGAGACAATAATATTCAGCTCAGCCAGAGGTGAGGAAGGGGACATAGCATGCGGCTGTGCATTCACACCAGAGTAAGTGTCAAACTGGTAGCTTTTCTTCGGGTCATATTATATTAAACCTCTGCATCGCTGATGACTGACTGTACTCTTTAGCAGTAGAGAGCCAACTTGGAATATGGCCCAGTCACAAAATAGCAGCACAGGAGGGACTGTGAATGCTACAGGCTTAGTGTCTATAACTGTCCCATGTTTCCTTTGGGAGTGGAGCCACAGCAGATGAAGAGTCACATCAGTGAAGCACTGCTGAGAAAGGGACCTTGGGTATTAGTCAGTGTACAAGATAGCGTGAAATTGGTATATTTTGGAAGGAGCACTTGGAGCTATACAAAACAAACTGAATGTGGGTAGTCCCCTCACTATACTGTTGTACATAGAAGTTTTAGGCTATTTCAGGGAAAATCTGTCAGGGGTTTTAAAGAAGTCACAATAATACGAAGTGGTGACCTTTCAGGTTGATTTAAAATTAAGATTAAGATATAAATTTTAGTCATTAGACTGCATTTTGCATGTGGTTTTGCAGGGCTTGGGGAGAATAGAAGAACCACAAGAAATGCTTCAGAAATAATGGTGCCCTACACACACCAAAAAACACTGTTGTGACTGAATAACATCTCTTTCATTTGTTGATTAAACACTGCCCTCGCCCATTAATTGCATGCACACCTCTTAAAATCATTTGAACATAACCGTTTTCTACAGTTTGATTACTATTCACATAAGCCATTGACATGTTAAAAACTGACCAACACAAGGATATGTGAACACACACACACACGTCGATTACGCGTGATTGGAACTTAGAATGAAAAGCTGGATAAAACCTCCCTGGAGATGAGGGTGAATCAGAGCTGAGGTCCCTATAGACATCTGAGAGACCAGGAAGATTTTCACAGCTGCTACCCTTATTACACTTGAGAACAGACTCGCATGTCAAGGCTGCTCTTCATTGTCTTTTTAACCTTTTTAATTTGTCCTCACTATGGAGGGAGAGGTTGAGTGAGCTGGTTGATGGTAATCAGACACAGACTTTTCATTTAACCTCTTCGATATACCTTCAGCCACAGGTCTTAGAGGCAGACTTATAAAGGATTTGTAATACTCTTAGTCAGTGTAAAATGCAAAAGCTTGGTCAAAAAAAATTAAAGGGTGTGTAGCCCACACATCCTGAGCCAGGATTAATGTATTAGCACTGTCCTTTATTAGACAACTGCACGCTGCTGTTGTTCTTAAAGTCTTGAAGCAATGGCCTAATTGCTTTATATTTTCTTGCATCTATTTTTCTATCCAATCCTCACTGTTCCCATTAATTTGACCACATCCCATTAACACTGGTGCATGCATGCAAACAACAGTGACCTTTAAGACTGTTTATGTGCAGTACTTAAAAAATCGAATTAGCTATTGGCCATTACACTGCTAAAATGTCACTGGTCAGTACTATGGTTCCTTGCAACAAAACAAGACAAGGTAACAAAATTTTGTTTGAGAAGACCTACCCTAATTAAATGACAGACATTAATAGTTAATAGTTTTCAACTTTACATGGATTGACCATTTGTTGATCTTACAGAAACTTACCTGACCCTCCTCTTTAAAAATGGCTCTAGATGTCCTTTTTGAAATAAAGTAATAATTTGCCTTATTGTATTATTGTGCTAAACATTGTATGTATTCATTCTTTGATTCCTATTTAATTAAAAATTGCTGAAGCCAGAGTTTTCCAAGCCAAATACGATCAGGGATTCATGGTTTCACAATTGGTTCTGCACAGAACCTGTTGTTCACTCAGAGCACATGGAAGCCAACAGGCCGAATGTCTCACACATGGTGTCACGCACTGATGAAAAACTGTTTATCAGGATAAAAACAGGAAGCTTTGTGCCACTGGTGGGTAGGTAGGTCTGTCAACATTATGGGTAGGTAGGTCTGTCAACATTATGAACCCAGGTCACACTTTTTGAAAAGCTTGATAAACACTGTATTGAAATGATAATTTCACTTGAACGTGTCAGATTAAACTTGTGGGACTGACTAGAAGAGACTGAACTGAGAATCAGATGGTGTAAGGGCAACCAGGAACAATCGAGGAATTGGATCTAGCCTGGCCTTGCCTTCCTTGCATTTCCGTTTGATTATCATCTCCCTACAGTGCAAGTCTGGATTTGATCCCATTGAGCTTGTTGTCTCAGGAGGCATTTTAACCTGTCCAATCAGTGAACAGAGGGAGGTGTTGTGAATGCAGAGCTAGAATGCTAACAGTCAAGGCAAACTATCAGTCGATCAGGGGCTGATCTGATCTTTTTAATCTTAAACACCTCAAGCAAGCAATCAAATCTCACTACCGAATGTCCAGATGCTCTGTACGAAACAAAAGATACGTAGAACGAGGTCTGGTTTTTATTACCAACCTGACAGAGTTAGATTTTCACTCGTTTATGTCTGCTCCCCTTAATCTTGATTGATGCAAAGGCTTATTGGACAAATCGTTTTGCCCTCTCTCCAACACACCTCAGTGGAAAATTATAACACCATGGGTCAGGGTGACACCAGTACCTTACATTGGGTAAGTTGACCTTGGTGAATGTGGAGACCCAGGTGGGTACAAATAGCTGCTGTAAGTGTCACATCATGTCATGCAAAGAGGTGAGGTGAAGTGCCAGAACAAAAGAGACAAAACCTCTAGACCTCCTTTAACATCCATACACGCACAGACACCCACATACACATACACATACATGCACACACACACACACACACACTGACCCCTTTAGAATCTCCAGAGAGATCTTTGAGTCTTTATTCACCAGTGATAATCCTCCATTTCCTGTGGCTGCTAAGAGGTGTCTGGACTTCTCTCTAGTATCTCAGTGCCGTTTCTCTAATGCTGTGTGTAATTTTATTAACCTCAAGTGCATCTGTTCGCCTCAGGAGATGTTGCTGCTTTGGAGAAGATTTAAAGCTTGTTAGAAACTTTGCTATTGCCGCCAAGAAGAAGGGAAAAGGCAGACAAAGGCATTTTAACTAATGTGGTACATAACTGTGTGTGTGTATGTGTGTGTGTGTGTGTGTGTTCATGTTTGTGTGTGTGTGTGTTTATGTGTGCATAACTGTGTGTGTTCATGTGTGTGTGTGTGTGTTTATGTGTGCATAACTGTGTGTGTGTATGTGTGTGTTCATGTGTGTGTGTGTGTTTATGTGTGTATAACTGTGTGTTTGTGTGTCTGTGTGTGTGTTTATGTGTGCATAAGTGTGTGTGTGTGTGCGTGTGTTTGTGTGTGTGTGTGTCTTTTCACTTTCAGGAAACCCTAAACCTTGAATACCTTAGGATATGATACCTGATGGTTGATGGTTAGGATATGATGCCTAATGGCTATTAGATGGCTGATATTGTTCTATAATCGTCTGTAGTCTGCTGTATGTTTGACAACATCATTATTGTATTCCATGAAAAACACAACAATTTTTTTTTTCTCAGAGAACTCCATCAGAGTGTGATAATCATGACCTGAAACAGAAAGAGGCTCCAGTCCAGGTTGCATAAACAAGTTCATGTGCAGGTGCGGCCCTTGGCCATTGGTGCGATCAGCATCCTCCCAGATTGAGGTAATTTACTGGATGGTTTGTCTCTCTTTATTGTCACCAAGGCCGCCACTTATGTGCTCTGGAGCAGGTGTGGATCCTCCCCGCTACAGTCAGAGGGGTCTCATCCAGGGGCTCACTCACACCAGAGTGAAGACCCAGAGCTCAGAGACTAATATGTCATGACAGCCATGGCAACAGCAAGTGCTCATGGAACGGGTTTTTTTTTTGTGTTATGTTTGGAAGTGCATCTGGTAAAAACTGGTTTGGGGAGGAGGAGGTTCTTTTTATGGCTGAGAACAACATGTGCTTGTGAACTGGTTGCTCATAGCTCAGATGCACTACCTGATATGGTACATTCACACTGTCTGCATTTCAGTCTACACAACAGCTAAGGTTTCATCCTGAATTGTGCTTGACAATATGCATTGAAACAGTCCTTCTTTAAAATACATGTTCAACTTCTACTTCATAATGCAAATAAATAAATAAATATTGGTAACAATTTATATTAGCACACGCAAGTCCACCATTAACAAGCTGCTTATTAATATACAAATCAATAACGTACTAGTGATTTGTTAGTCATTGCACATCACTGATTTTTATCATATTCTGCATGAGTTTATTCTACCCATAGTAGACCATTAACTAAGAAACAGTTACCAGCATTACTTCCTAATTACAGCTTATTCATAGTAAGTAAATGCTTTGCTCAGTAAGGGGCTTATAAGGTGCTAGTACAAAAGGAACAGTTATCCTCAGGAACAATTATTCTCAATCAAAATCAAAAATGTAATTAGGACTTATTTGCTCCTGTTGTACTACCGTCTTATAAGCCCCACACTAACCAAAGCATATTCAAATCATAATTCAAAACTAACATACTATCCGCAAATAAACAGTAATTAGGAGTTATTATTGGAAAAAATCTGAGTTAATGGTCTATTATGGGTAGAATAAAGTCATGCAGAATAAGGTATTAATAGGTGATATGTAGTGACTAACAAATGTCTAGTATGTAAATAAGTTGCATGTTAATAAGTAGTTTGTTAATGGCAGATGTGTGTGTGCTGATATAAAGTGTTACCTAAAGATTAAGTTAGACACAAGAAACACTTGAACTATATTGTTAAAATGTTAATTGTATATTGCTATATTGCAACTTAATCAAGACACAATCAACCTAAAAGTGATCATGATATGAACACTTAAAATGGATATGTCTGCAGCCACTTACAACAGAACTGATTAATGCTTCTATCAGAGCTAATGATATCCAGCAGGGGTGGTGCACACACTGTTATGAAAGCTAATGAATCACAGTAAAATAATTCTGTGATAGCTCTCCCAGCAAGATATCTTAAACCAGAAGGGCACACATGCTCGCAGTAAAGCCAATATAGGCTTATATAATTCAATGTATGCGAAAGCAAAAATAAGTTCACCGAGCTGCCCTGTGATCCAGGCTGACAACAGAATTTAATGGGTTCATCCTTGCCTGACTTTACAAAGTGTCATGAAAACTGGGCTACTTAAAACTACTTAAAAACTAGCAAATATTTAGCATTGGAAATAAACTAACTGCCCATTCAAGACTGATATACACATGGCAGATATAAAAATCACAAATGCATCATAGGCTTCATTATAATAAGGTAAATAAAATGGCCTAATCTCACACACCACCCTGAGCAAGTTTAATGCGACGTCAAACTTGTGAATGTGTTGTTTGCACTGCTCTGGCTGTCTAAAAAAGTTTATGCAATCTGTTTTCTGTAAATAACCTAGGGAGATCAAATATTTCACGTCTAAATTTCCATTTGGCAACTTAAAATGGCTAATACATTGTGTAGCAGGGTAGACTTTGTCTGCTTGCTCTGTGTCTCCCTCTGGCCTGCTTTGGTTAACGAGGGGGCGGGGCTGTGTGTCTAATCAGTTAATTGGTGCAAGTGTTGCCTATTTAAGGGTCCTGTTAGGTTCTGGCTTGTCGTCCCTTTTTACACATATACCAAGAATTGTTATTTTTCGAATGTCTTGTGTCTGTTTCAGGTTTCTGCCACCAGGTTTCATTTGCTGTGCTCAATAAACTTTGTTTATGGAATTCATATCTCAATAATGCTTTATTTGAACCTGTGAAGACCTGGTTATGTTATCAATCTCCCACACTGCTCTTTAATTGTGTTGTGTGTGTGTGTGTTTTTTTAAAAAAGCTTACCACTCCTATTGTTTACTGCAAAAATGTTTCCACCCAGAAAGTTAAAGCACCAAATAGCATCATTCAGGTTTAGTTAAAAAAAAAATCTGGCCTCCTAAGGCTAAAAAACGCCTGCCAACAAAGTGTCTTTCCAAGGTTATTATTAAACTGAAATCACTCAAGCATGTCCTATTCCATTTACCTTCAAATGAAGCTGGCTCTCACTGTCTGAGGCCCTCTCTAGCTCATAATGGTGATATGTAGCACCCACTTCAATTTTTACGGCCCGTACATCATCGATGATGGTTACCCGTCACCTGTGCTCTGGGCTAAGATCATTGCCACCTTTGCCAAGTGGAGGAGGATCTCCCTTCCTACCTTTCACAGCAGACCACCTCTTCTGGATAGATTCTTATAACTGAGCCTCGTGGCCATTTTTAATGTTTTAACTCTTTGCTTAAATCGAGTTTCTCACAGGTTACCCACTTTAGAAGTGAAGCGAGGAGCTAGGAGATTGCTAGGAGCAATCTTACCAGTGTGACAAGGTTACCAGGCAGTAATTGACTTTTTGTGTTGTCTTAGATTGAACCCAAACACCACCAATGCAATAAAGCACTTGTTATTAAATGCATGTGTTCAAACTGCTTTTGACATGCCTGGAGTTGAACTTCAAACTTGTCTTGAATCTTCTAGAAGGTTTCCTGCCTTGCATGTCTTGTCTGTGATACTGCAAGCTTATGGTATGATGCCTGACATCCATGAACCTGCACAAGAGTGCAATGAGCTTTCTGTCAGGTCCACTGTGATGGGCACTGATCTCCCAGTGATTTGTATTCACCCTCTTTCCTCATACAGAACATGGAATTCTTTCAGTTTCTTACAGTTACACAACAAAAGGGAGAGAAACAGAAATAGCATCTATAAAATGAGGGTAGGCCCAAGAGCAGGCTAGATAGCTGTCAAGACTGATTTGGTAAAGCCGCACATAAGATTTCAGGGAGGACAAAATCTTCTTCTGTAACACGTGCCTAAAAGACCACTGAACGCCAATCAAAGCTCACCCCTTAAGGAATATGCATGGCTGCTTAGCTGTCCCAATTAAATTTCCACTTTTTCAACTTTGGAAAACTTTTTGGCTTTCTAATGACACAACTTGGTTGACAGTCTTCTTCTTGATTAACTGATGTTAGGACTATAAAAAAAAGAAAAAGAAAAAAATATCTTTTGCATCCCGTAATTGCACTTGTTAGATTGTCGAGAGGCTACAGACCTGCAATTAAATGAGAGATTGTGATGTAAGAGAAATTGATAAAAAATGTATATATTATATATATCCCTAACTGTGGCAATAGTCCATAAAGCGTAGCGACAAAAGACAGGATGTGAAACATGAAGCCGTCAGTGAGCACTTTAAACCCAGAAGGACATTTCTCAGGGCAGGGATGACGCAGTTGCTGACACATTGAACAAAAAAACATAAAAAATGCAGTGATCTTAACTGACGCTTAGCAATGTAGGGCACCGAGAGACAGTTGCGTGACTGGATTGGAAGTTTGAGCTATAAAAGAAAGTCGTTTCTCATCATCCTTTATCTCTCATATTACAAATACCTGAGTGTCTGCCTGTCTGCCTGCCTGCCTGCCTGCTTCCCTCCCTACCTGTCTTGCCACCTTTGCCAAGTGGAGGAGGATCTCCCTCCCTACCTTTCACAGCAGACCACCTCTTCTGGATAGATTCTTATAACTGAGCCTCGTGGCCATTTTTAATGTTTTAACTCTTTGCTTAAATCGAGTTTCTCACAGGTTACCCACTTTAGAAGTGAAGCGATGATACTGATTAACACTAATGATTAAGTGTTCATTTTTATCCCAAGGTCTCACTGTGCCATTTTGTCTGATCATACCTGACACATGGGGGTGTGACTTAGAGCTAGGGACTAGTTTGACATTCTTCGGATTCTTTGATGGTAGGTCATGAGGAAGATGTGCTGTGTCATTTATAGCCAGAGGCTTATTTATATTGCTAGGAGCAATCTTACCAGTGTGACAAGGTTACCAGGCAGTAATTGACTTAGACTTAGATTGAACCCAAACACCCCCAATGCAATAAAGCACTTGTTATTAAATGCATGTGTTCAAACTGTTTTTGACATGCCTGGAGTTGAACTTCAAACTTGTCTTGAATCTTCTAGAAGGTTTTCTGCCTTGCATGTCTTGTCTGTGATACTGCAAGCTTATGGTATGATGCCTGACATCCATGAACCTGCACAAGAGTGCAATGAGCTTTCTGTCAGGTCCAGTGTGATGGGCACTGATCTCCCAGTGATTTGTATTCACCCTCTTTCCTCATACAGAACATGGAATTCTTTCAGTTTCTTACAGTTACACAACAAAAGGGAGAGAAACAGAAATAGCATCTATAAAATGAGGGTAGGCCCAAGAGCAGGCTAGATAGCCGTCAAGACTGATTTGGTAAAGCCGCACATAAGATTTCAGGGAGGACAAAATCTTTAACTTTTTTCTGTAACACGTGCCTAAAAGACCACTGAACGCCAATCAAAGCTCACCCCTTAAGGAATATGCATGGCTGCTTAGCTGTCCCAATTAAATTTCCACTTTTTCAACTTTGGAAAACTTTTTGGCTTTCTAATGACACAACTTGGTTGACAGTCTTCTTCTTGATTAACTGATGTTAGGACTATAAAAAAAAGAAAAAGAAAAAAATATCTTTTGCATCCCGTAATTGCACTTGTTAGATTGTCGAGAGGCTACAGACCTGCAATGAAATGAGAGATTGTGATGTAAGAGAAATTGATAAAAAATGTATATATTATTTATATATATATATATATATATATATATATATATATATATATATATATATATATATATATATATATATATCCCTAACTGTGGCAATAGTCCATAAAGCGTAGCGACAAAAGACAGGATGTGAAACATGAAGCCGTCAGTGAGCACTTTAAACCCAGAAGGACATTTCTCAGGGCAGGGATGACGCAGTTGCTGACAAAAAATGCAGTGATCTTAACTGAAGCTTAGCAATGTAGAGCGTGACTGGATTGGAAGTTTGAGCTATAAAATAAAGTCTTTTCTCATCATCCTTTATCTCTCATATTACAAATACCTGAGTGTCAGCCTGTCTGCCTGCCTGCCTGCCTGTTTCCCTCCCTACCTGTCTGTGTAACTATCTAAAAGATTAAAAAAACACATTTGTTAAAATGTCCTCAGGCACACACAAATGTGTGTATATCTAGTTAAATTTGCGCATTACCCGTGCCTCCCTCTGCGGCCTTTGGATGCTTACATCAGAGACGTGCTGATTTGCACACTGTTAGCCACACTTAAAATGCAAAAACATCCACAATTATGGATATAAAGTGGTTGATGATAAAAAAAAGTGATGAGGAAAGTTGACAAAAATATTCAGATCATTTGTAAGGAAGCATGAAAGCATTAGCTAATAATCCAGGTCAAATCTTCTTGGTTACTCCATTGCCTCTTCTACAGCACAGTGCCACCAGGGACATTTAAGCAATGGCCCTGTGGAAATGTAGCTTATCACGCTTTTACCCACAGGCGCTGTCTAGAGGAAGCTATATGATAAGTCTCTACATAAACACCAATTAGCAGCTTCCCCCATGATAATAAGTGAGTTTGCCACTGTGTGTGAGTAAGTCAGGCGAACTATGCACAGTGCCATGAAAGGCTTGCACAAACCTCAGAGGATCACAGTGGAAAAGGGAAAGAAGATGAAAAAAAAAGAAAAAACAGGAAAAAAAACCCTGTCTACCTGAGTGACCTCAATAATGATCCACTCTGTTGAGGACTAACAAGAGAAAGTGCTGACTGCCTGCTTCTCCCAAAATGAGTTTTCCTTATCTGTCCAATGAGCCTAGTAATGCTTCTGACAGGGTGAACTTCTTCCCTCTCCCTGCCTTACTGTATGGGTGGCTAACAGCATGCTATGCCATTCATGGCAGATAACACTGGTGACTTTATACATTTTTTTAAATGGTTTGACACAATGGCTAACCAGAATTTAGCAAGCTAGACCCTGCTGGTAGCAAAAGCAGTCAACCTATTGTAGATTCTCTAGTGGGTGTTGTAAAATTGCAAGCCTTCATTATTGTTCTCTCTGAAGGTACCAGACTCCACAGTGATTACTTTTTAATTTCACAACAAAGGTGGGCAGAGCTGTCAAGAGTCTGTGGCTCTGAGGGTGGGAGACTAATTGAATGTTACAATAAAATATGAAAGCTGCTTATTCCATGGGATCATCAGGAGTCATTCCTGCTTCACAATTATAACCTATAACTTTTTGATCAATACAGCCAAAAATCCCAGAGTAGAAATTTGCAATATTTGGACAATTGTCCCACGAATGTACACTACAAGGGCTACTGTCTACAAGAAGAAACAAAATGAAGAAGCATTTTAAGATCACAGCATGAACTAAAAATACTGTATACATACACAGTTTGAGGTCCTTTGAGAATTAATATGTGTACAGTGTGCACTGGAACATCTGCAATGTGGTGTTATCAAGTTGTCCTCGTTGTAAAGGTTGTGTGGGACCTTGGGCCATCAACAAGGACTTAGCTGACTGACTAATAGTGAGGAGTGAGAGAAAAGCTCCTCTGGACGTGGCAACGTTGACGCTGATATCTGCAGGGCATAGTTTCATATCAGCCCTCTGTACTGATTGTCATAGATCACTTCAATATAATAATGTGATTGTCTGTGTGAAATCTGCTTGGCTTGGATCAAATCTGATATGGTGATGCCAACTTACCTTGCAAATGTGTGATTGTCATTGAGGCACAGCATTCAATAAATGCTTGCTATAGTGCTTTTGGATGCACCCTTAGGAGTTTACTCCTCAATCAATATTCTGTTGGAGTCCATATAAATAGATAGTGATCTGTCCAATTGTGGACTAATCTTACATTGGTAACAGATTGGCATGTTATTTAAATGTGAACCAAATGTGTATGATTGTATGATTGCTAGCATCTTTTGTATGCTAATGTCTTAGGTATTCTCTCTCATAGTAGTGCTGTATTTCAGCCATTACTGAATATATGTTCTGAGTATGGGATAATCTATGATGATAAAATGCTAACAGAATTTTGTCCTTATATGTAGAACTAAAGGTGACAAAGAGCTGTGTTTTCCAGATATCTGTCAGGAGAAGTGCATGTTGGGTGTCTGTAAGAAAACAAAATCCCTGGGTCACTACATTTTAGACCAGATATCTGATGATGATGATGATGATGGTGATGATGATGATAATGGTGATGATAAATAGGCAGTGTCACATGTTATATGCCCAAGCTAATATTTTGGCTAGGAAATATGTTCAGATGTGTTCAGATGACGTAAAAATCTAACTTTTTAAAGCATACTGTACTCCACTCTACACTGCACCCTTATGGGAACAGTTTAAAAAGGCAAGTCTACAGAAGTTACAGATTGCCAATAATGACTGCTTAAGGATTCTACTCAGGAGACCAAGGTGCTGTACTGTTAGTGCCCTGTTCTGTAATGCAGGGGTCAGCACCTTTAGAAAACTGCTGAGGAAACTGATGTACACATTTATCACAGAATATGTCACAGAAGAACATTGTAACTTTGATGATTGAACCCAGCTTCAGTGCCAGTCACCAATGTGGAGGTACTGATGTGAATGTCTTTTATAAGAATAATGTTTTGTTGTTTGTTTGCTTTTACATTGGGCATCTATAGTCTGTGTGTTCTTTTGGACCCTGAGTCTGGCAAGTAAAAATTATGATTTTAATTTGCAAAGACAGTTTAACTGCATCTCTCAGATGCATATGACCTCTTACACATATTATGGTGTATTTCACCAGAAGGACAGGGTGTTAACCCAAAGTCTTTTTCTGACCACTGTGTGTGGTTTCTTTTTGTTTTTTCAGATGTCACACTTGTTGACTAATTGTTTACATGGTGTGTTTGTCGACAAAGCTTCCCTCTAATTCTTGCACATTTTAGATCTATTTCTACCGTGCATTGCTTTATAATGCATTAGGCACATTAGATGGATACAATAGAATATTTCTGAAGGATTTGATTGGATTGATTATAATACCTACATTTACTTTTGTGGTACAACTCAATATTTATAATATGAAAACAGCTTCTAACACCTACATCACACTACAATCAGTGTGATTGCAGTGCATACATGTTTTTGTTCTATTTCTGTTTAGAATGCATGATAACAGGTTATATCATGTACCTACTGCTGATGCTGCATTGCCCACTAGAAAACTGTATTTTTTACATGTGCAGGAGACCATTTCTGGTGTGAACACAAAACACACATGCACTGCAAACACACAGCAACAGCTATGGACCATAAACACACTGAATGACGCCTAGGATTGGGATCTGAATACAACACCATTAAGCGAATTGGATCAAGTAGATTTGACCACAAATCATATGTTTACCCGATTGCAGGCATTATCCGCATTAACTTGAGTGGTTGATATCATGGACCATTTAATTTCCTCCTTGCCAGTCATTCCTCAAGAATCAAGTGCCCTGTCATTGATTTGACATTGACATTTGACACTAATTATCTTCAACTTACACCAGCCTATCACTTTTCCTGGTTCTACGCAGAGTCTTACCAGTCTACAGAAAAGAACAATCTTACTGAAAAACCATCAGTGGACCACACAGTCTTTTGTGCTGAAGCAGACCTAAGCTAACTTTACAGTTTAAATTGGTTCTTTTTACAGATGGGGGAAAATAATAGTTGTTAAACTAATGGCTCTCCGGGCAACCAAAGGAGGGATCCATGCTGTCCTTAAGAAATGAAGATGTCATTAACATTAATCACAGGGAAACAGTTTCTAATGGGTCTATTTGCAAAGAACTCAGGGGCAGACCCAACATTATGAAAATGTCAGTGCAATAAAGGTGCATGTTAAAAAATCCGAACTGCGTTGTTTCATTGTAAATGCCAAAGAGAAAAGTATTTTTCCCTGTGAGCTAAATGGCTCCAAAATGGCTTTGTGAGATTCTCCAAATGACAAATGAAAAATAAAATGCATGTTCCACAGTATAGATTCTGAGTACCATGCATGTATGCATGTATACATCTATTTGTTCATTGTGTATATTACCATGTGTATATTACCTATGTTGTCTACATGGATATTTTACTATACAATAGTTTTTTTTTCCACTACACAGCGCATCTATGGCTCTGATGAAAGTTATTTTAATGAACTAGGAAGCACTCGCTAACTATGTGGTATGCTGGAGTGAGGCAAATGGGAAATTATCACTGAGGTAGTTTTAAAAATTAGAGATATTTGTATGTGTTTGTATATACAATGTAATAATATCCCCTCAGAACACAATCTATTTTGCAGAAAGAAAGTTATACTACAGTTGTTGAGTTTATAATATTTTTGTCCTATATGCACAAAGAATGTCACATAGTGTATAGAAGAAACACTCAAGTTGTACTGAAGGGCAATGTCATTTAGACATGGTGCCTTTTGCTGCATCACTTCAACATGAAGGAAACCAGCTTACCCAGAAGTCATTCCAATGCCAGATACCTATAAGTAAATGGGAGAGAATAATGTGATGTGATATGTCATGACATAGAACTATAGATAAAAAATAGACCTTGTGACTGACATATCCCTTTTTAGTTCAAGTATTTCTGAGTCTGCTTTTGGCACGATTCAGGATTTTGATTAACCTTTAAAATAACAAAATATACCAAATACAAGATAAAGGAGTCAAGATTATCCTTTTTGTATATTTAAAGTGATTTCTATAAAAATGTTAAAAGGTGAAAAGGTGTTTGTAAAATGAGGACTTTGTCAGTAGCAGCTTAATAATATCTATTCCTCGTCAATAAGGATTGTATCATAATTGTGTCCTGCTATTTGTGCTGCATACATAATTAGATCCAGACCCATTTTTGACATCCAATTATTTGTTGTTGTTTTTAAATACCACTCCTACTCTATCCTGACCGACCTTTTCCTTATCACAATAACACAGTCAGCCTCTCTGGCCCCTTGCTAGTGATCTTCTTTTTGACGCTTCAGCTCATCGCCAAAGAACTTGTACATTTCACCAGCACACCAGTTTCTCTCTCTCAGTCAGTCACACACACACACACACACGTGCACACAATTCTATGACACACAAAAAGGCTGCTTAATTACACCCTGTCACTCCCTGCATCAAGGCTTGCACAGGTTTAGGGTCATTTGATGGTGATCCTGGGGTTACTCTTTTTCGTGTCTACTGGAGCCATCAACTGTCTTTAGTTTCTTTAAAAATGTTAGCGGCATCAAGGTTGAGAGTGTTTCTGGGGTGTTTCGTGTTTCTGGGGTATCCAACAGGTGCCATAATGACTGGACTGGCCACAGACAACACAAAACTCCAGCAAGGATACAGAGACAGACAGCCAGGGTGAGGGGGGAAAGTATCATCCACTGCCACAGAATGAGGTTATCACAGATATAGTCTTAAAAAACAAAACAGAGAATTTACAAGAAGAGGAGAGAAGACAATAATGAACTGCCAATTTAACCACTGTTCTATCATCTCAAATAGGCTTTCTAGCCAGGCTCTCTGGTCGATTCTGGATCATTATTTGCGAGAAAGCCCTCTGGGGAGAGAGAGTTATGTGTATCGTTTATACAGTGAACTACTTTGGAGACCTTGCAGTGGACTTTGTTAGCGTTCTGTTCTTTACAAGTAACAGACAGATTTTCAGAGGTTTCAGAGGTTGGTTACTTAGTGGCCTAGACAGAGAAAATAGAATTAGTTCTCTTTATTGGAATCTCCCCATTATGTGTGTTCTAAAGCTACTAGAAATGACCATTGTCTTAACCTCATAACCTCATTGTGTCAAATATTTTGCAAGCACCCTCTTTATCCTGTTTGTCCTGTCTTGTTTGTGACATTGGATGCCAGCAGCCTTGCAGCATTTCAGGGTGTAAAATTTCTTCTGGTAGCCTACATGCCGTGGCTGCATGTGGGTCATGTGAAGTTTAGCCTCATCAGGTTTAGAAATGACTCACCATGACAGCCAAGAATTCCATTATGACCGTAATATCCATGGTGTTAAGGGTGCCCTCTCAAAACACAAGGGCTGATCTCTGAAATGGCAACCCTACTGGTATTAGCTACCTGAGATATGTATCTGACTCAATTTTTTTATGCACCTCAGGGAAAACAGAAGCACCTCACCTACAGAGAGAATGTGTATTGCTGTTTGGAATAATATGTGGTGTGCATACAAGCAGGACAAAGCTGAACCGACTGTTCTTGGAAAAGAAAAGCTGAAGGAAACACAATGTATTCAAGGTGTGGTTATACAGAAACTCTTCCAGGAAAAGGATTTTCTTTCTACAGAAAACCTTTGGTAACACTTTACAATTATAAGAGGGTAGTTTTGTGTAATACATTGGTAAAAACATGGTAACAACTCATAATAAATCACATTACTGAATAATAACTAAATAATTAGTGACTAATTTTATGTTATTTCTAAACAACCCACTATTTGTCGAGGTAATAAGTCAATAGCAAACAAATAATACTAACAAAACAAAATACTAAAGCATAATTGAATGATTTAGCCATGATAAACCAAACACAAATATACTATTTTGACATTAGAAATAAAAGTAAATATCTAGTTCACAAGATCATAAAGAAAATAAAAACGAAATAAACTCCTCACAAACTTTTGTTTTCACTTTTTGAAACAAAATACTAAAGCATAAATGAATCATTTAGCACAGTAAATAATCATCACTCTAAAGACCCTAAACAATCTAAATCTTTTTCACTGCTATTATTATAACCATGCTTCATCATTAGTAGTATACTGTATTGATGGATCTGTTATTTTGACACCCACTTCTTGCACACATTAAGGAAGTAGCCAGAAGCTAACCTCATACCATGCCTTACACCACGTGTCTGGCTCAATAATACCACTGACAACTGATTGTGGGAGTGTACAACAAAATGTACACATTGTTTGCTCATAGTTGTGTCAACTTGTGTGTTCTCTTTACGTTTCCGTGTTAAGTAGGGTGTTTTAGCAAGGAGTTAAACAAAATTATCATGCATAGGCAAACTTAGCTTAGCTGTCCACCCGCTGCCATTTTATCATCTAGCCTAGAATATTATGATTATGTCCTCATAATTGTCATGAAATGTCATGATTCATGTTTGCATCAGAATAATGTCTTTTACAGCCCTGATTCCCTGAAGTTTGTGTGAATGTCCATAGTACATGAGCATTTAGTGGGCATAGTACATGGGCATTTAGTGGAAATTAGTACAGGATCTATACCATTTCATTACATCATTTGAAGTCTTACCATCAAATCTCACCATAACAACAAATTTCTTCTTATTACCATTTTGTTATCAGGTGACCAGGTTATCATTACCAAAATTACATGTGCAACATGTAGAGCAGATTGTCTGTTACACTTCCTAACAACAGTGAATAAGGTCATTTGTGCGTCCATATGTTTGTATTCCGCTTGCTCAGAGTCTCAACACTGCAGCCTGTTAACCCTGTCGCTGTGTTTTTGAGTGGCCACCCACTGCACGTGTCCGCAAAACAAACTCACTCACCACCAGTGTGTACGCAAATACAATATTCTGCAGATCACATCTAGACAGATGACTGACTGTCATAAATGCAGTGCGTAGGTGTTGGATAAATACAAAAAACACAGATTTCGCCCCCAAAATTTATATTGTAACAACTTGCCGTGTTCAGTCCTTTGCTAGCCCACGGCACTGGCAATTCAGTGCTTTTCAGTGCATATTTCCACATAATTTAGATGGCATTTTATTCGCTTTCATTCAAAGTGATAAGGCACTGCATACAATGCAATTATGAATACATAATTAGATCTTCTCATATAATGGATTTTCTACATTGCAGTATGGGCTGTCTGATATGGGCAGACACAGACAATTCCTCTTCATTAATCCTTCACTTTGTCCTTTCTGGTTGTTGGCCTAGGAAATTATTCATAAAAAAAGAAATGAAACCAGGCCCCACCAGCATCTACATGGGTCCTAATAATCTTATTAATATCAAATACAGTTTAATCATTATGTTACGCCACTGTGTAGGTCTGAGGCTGTTTGCTGCTGCCACTGGACCAGTGGGGGAAGGGGCAGCATGGGACACACTGTTGGTCCCTGAAGCAGGTGCTGTTGTTGGCAAATACTGTAACCCCCCACTACAGCCACCACACACCGTCACCCACAAAAAGTTTGACAGGCAATTACCTGTTCAAGAAAACAATCAGGGGTGTTGGGATTGGTTGAAAGAATGGTGATGTAGTTTCCCTCCAAACATAGGCATGTCATGACATAGGCATGACAGTGTTCACCATTGAAACCACCTGTGCTGGCGGTAATTGGGAGACCTTGCGGGTAAGCGCAAGAAGAGGAGGTGGTATCCCCTGAAGAATGGCTATTATTTTCCACAAAATGAGAACAGTGACCACTCAAGTTATTTGAGCGACGGTTTTCACAGGCACCAGAGCTCAGAAGCCTCGTCCTATGTGAATCTGGGTAAAGGGGGCTCCAAAGGCATGCTTGCTGCACCTGAGACAGATTGTGGTCTCGTAAATAATTAGCTGCGATTGGATTTTACAAAGTGTCTGGGAGGCAGAGGTGTGCTTAGAGCAAATGGGGCTGTCAAGTGATTTGGGTTGTGGATGAAAACCGTGGCATGGTGCCACTGTTCAGGACCTAACAGCTTGTTTTCCAGCAGATTTTTGCCCATGTGTCACAACCCAGGTGCACAGTTCATGTCATCTGACCTGGCTTAGGTTGTGTGAACATTTGTCAACAGCTGACACTTATGGCTCTATGGGAACAGAGGAAGTGGAAGCAAATAGAATTTATAATTGTGTTTACAGGTTGAGGACCTCTATCATATTTGTCTGAGATGCAATGTATACTGCACAATAACTAGGTGTGCAAAAAGAAATGGAAATGTATAGACTCATGTATAGACTCATGTATAGAACATCCACCATCTTGATTGTAATTCTGCTGTGAGAGACGTTTGTATGTCCCTTCAAGCATAAGTTCCCTATGCTTGTCGCCATACACATACCCATTACTGTAGGCTGTTGTGAAAAACTGGATAAATAATTGTTCCATTGTGCGCTTAGAGGAGCTCTTTGTTTGTAAATTGCAATGATTTACATTTTGATTAAATTTTGAATGTTGCTGACTGCCACCCTGTCAGCAGTTGCTGATGTTTGCCCAGCAGTGCTGTGTTGTCTCATCAGGTCTACTGTAAAGCTTCTGTTGTGTCATCTATGCTTCCAGATGGCTTCATCCAGACCCACCATGTGTCTTTCCCCATGGCCTGAGTCCCTATTGCCCTTCATGGCTTCCTCCTCTTACTTTTTTCTGGTTTTTGCTTTTTTCACTGACATTACACAACAGCAGCTTCTAGAAAGTCAGTGACAGATTTCTTCTTTTTAACATACACACACATTTTCTCTCACTTTCTATCTATTCTTTCTTTTTTGCTCTCTCTAACTCCCTCTTCTCAGCAGTAGGCTTACATTTTTTAGCATCAGAGGATGCCAAAGATAGCACGGTATCAACAGTAGAGTTATCTGCACGGCCATGATTAGGTCTATGTATACGCCACATACACACTTGTGTACAGCACTTAAAGTCCATTATGAGTGTCCATAGTACTTGACATGTTCCAGCTCTCCAGTGATTGGCCCAAACTGCAGAGCTATTTTTACCATTGGGGTGTCCTAGCTTTTTTTTTTTTTCCTGTCTGTGCTTGCCTCAGGGTCGACTGCATTTGTTCATTCATCGGACCACCCTTTTCATACGCACACTCTCCTTCAGAGACGAGCCCTGGGAGACAGAGCAGCATAATAAAAGTAGGTCATTTGTTGGTGCCAGAGTGTGAGCTTACCAGTGGCTCCAGGACGAGGTGTTTTCACAGCCGCTGGTCGTCCAGAACCGATCGCCAACCTCACCCAAACCCCCCCCCCCCATCTCCTTGGCTCACCCCCACTGGGGGGAAATGTGCTCGGCAGGGACGAGGTGAAAGGAAGACAGACAAAGCACTCCCGGTAATAAATTGCGTGAAGAGTCCTGGAGCCTCTGCAGCATGGTCTGCATTACTGCATCTGATGAATGGTGCTCTTGGAGAATCCCATACTCCTCCAGCAACACTATAGAAAAAAAGGGGGTGGGGGGCACCAATGCCCTGGTAATTCCTCATGTTGAATAAAGAAACTGTTGGTTGAGAATAGCAATGAAAAACATTCTTTGGATTTCAGGAGAGGGTGCAATGCTGAGATATTTTGGTGTAATCAATCAATTTGATATTGATTTACTCCTTGGCACCTATTATTGCTACAAATATGAGGTGAATTTGTCTGGAAATTTGTCAGTTAAAAACTGTGAATTTACAGCATCATGCTACACTCATGTTTGAAACTCTCCACTGTCAGTATTTTCAAATTGAGAATATCTGGAAACAAGACATATCTATGATTAAAAAGTAAACTGTGCATTTTTGCAAACAATAAATGAACCTTTAAAAGAATATTATCATTTTACAATCTCAACTGCATCTATGCATGTCCCAGCCGCAAAAATATTTCTTGTGGGGGAAAAATAATCTCTGCCAGTAGAAAGCAGTTTGCGTTTATTTAGTATGTGCATCTGTCTTCGTTTCATAGCTTTTTGTTAGTTGGGAACATACATTTCTTACAAGGCTGCCGGGCACATTGGAATTCTAAAGGCATGCTCATGAAGGTTCAAGGATTTGAACTGAAGACAGCAGCACTACCTACAATAGCCCATTGTGTTGCTGGAGCCTGTAAGCTTGTGTGATAACATACGATATTAACTTGAAATTGAAAAGGTCAATCAATGCAAAGGGAAAGATGCATCAGCTCACTTTCTAATGCAGTTTACCATTCTGTATAACACTAGTTGTGCTGATATTGAACACCTGAACTAATCCTGCTTACTGTGAAGAAATATGCAGAGTGGCTGGATTTTGTGTGTGTGTGTGTGCGCTTGTGTGTGTGTGTGTGTGAGAGAGAGAGAGAGAGAGAGAGAGAACATCATGAAGAGATTAAAATAAAGAAACAGGAGGAAGTCATATACAGAAGAGGAGAATCACACACACAAAATTCCTCCAACTTTATTCTTCTGAAGGCCACCATAAAAGCCTCCATGCCTCTTTCCCTCTCTCCTCTCTCCACCACATCTCTTTGTGCGCCTAGTGTTTGAAATGTAAGGTGTGGACAGCCGGTGCTGAAGATAAGTCTCTCCCCATCCTGTTGAAATGAGTGTGTGTGTGTGTGTGTGTGTGTGTGTTTGTGTTGTGCACAAGCGTGTGTGGGGGCCACGGCTCTTACCGTTTGCAGCAAATCTGCTTGTTTTGGACATGTAACAAGCCCCTCAGACAGATCAGCTGCCAGCTCTGCAGCGGCTGGATGTGCAGACGCACCGGGGCTCTCTGAAGCATCCCCAGGCCAAATTAGCGTTGTGCTCATACAGACATGAAACAATCAAGCCCCTCTATTTTGCCTGCATTTTCAGCCATGCATAATGCAAAAACATGCATAATTTAGGGAACAGAAGAGGATGGAGAAGGAACTGGTGTGTGTGTGTGTGTGTGTGTGTGTGTGTGTGTGTGCGTGTGTGTGTGGTGGTGGGGGGTGTGCTGGGTGTTGGTGAGAGAGAAACGCACACACAAAAAAACATACAGCCAGCACTGATCTTGTATTACATGGCAAATGCACACAACACTGATTTTGTATTGCATGGCAAACTTACACACACACACACACAATTCCATACTCTGGAAGCAGATGGGGGAATGGGTGGGAAATAGTGCTGCTTATTCCAAACAGTTGGATGGCGACACAAAGTTGTCAGGGGAACCAGGCTGTGAAAAGGGATACTTTTCCAATGTATGCCCACTGCCTGTATGCGACACTGGTGGTCATGGGAACAAAAGGTTGTTGACCCTGTTTCACTGACATGAAAAAGAGAAACACTGGAGTGGGGCTATTTGTGTGAAATCTGAAGGGAGCTCTCCATCATGATGTTGTGGCTGAAAGGTCTGAGCATGCTAACAGTATGTCCTCATGCTGTGCCCAGGGTTTGTAATGCGTGGATTCACGTGACAAGTTACTCTGTATGACAGGGCATTCCGCCGATGCCTATCCTTTAGTTCATCTCCTCTGATCTTTGGAGAAGATGAACTGAAGGATGTCATGGAGGATGTGTCATGTGCAATCAAATAGGTATTTCACCGGTGCAGAATTCACAAATGTTCAGTGACGCTATACTGTTCTCTCTGGACCAAGACAAAGAGTGGGTCAAACAACGTTCATGAGGCCTGTGAATGAAAGGATCAATAGAGAACCGTGGATTGTAATGAAGTGAGCTGAGACCAGTATGGGTGTGTGAGCAAAGCTGGATGATTATGAGTTCATCTTTCTGATCCTGGGGACTTACCCACTCTCTGCAAGAGCGACACACACGCGCAACCTTTCATTTTCTGCCAGATTACTGCAAGACGTCTCTCCTTGAGAGCTTTTCATACTCGCATTAATCTGTATGTCATCCCCACTGTGTGACATGGGGGCCTAAAAGTCTACAGCAAGATGCAATGTTGGCCATCCAGCTAATGTCATTAAATTTGTATTCATCTGAAGTATTTTTCTCTACATGTGCATCACATCACAACCCATTGGTAACCATGAGGAGAAAGAGAAAATGACACATAATTGTGCTTCTGGTTGCTAGGAAACTGACATCAGTGTTCTGATGCATTTCTCAGTCTAGGGTTCTAATGCCCTGATGCGAGGCACACATGTAATTGAGACCATGACTAAAGGTCATGCATTTTAAGGGGTTTTTATGAAATGTTGATCCAACTCTTTAGTATACCACTTCACATATTGTACAGCACAGAATGATATATTTTGCACTTTAAGATAACCATTTGCTATTTTATGTTAAACGTCTTGATGTACTGATCAATAGACAAAACATGCAGTGCTTGAGCAACTGTGTAAATAGTTGTTGTGAGCGATGCTGAGCAACAAACTATAACTTCATCCTGGCAATATAGGAAGAAAAGAGGCTGAATTTTACCTTGTCCTCAAGATCAATCAAGTACTGCCCTCGTGCTGCTAATGAGCGTGTTTGTATTGATTTAATATTATCATCAGTTCAACCCTAAAGACTCTCATAGATCCTTTTAGTGCAGTCGGAGGTTCTAATTAAACAGCAGTCAGTTTGCACAGCTGCAAGACTGTTTGTCTTTTCTTATTGATTTACTGGTGCAAACCACCAGTCTGCTATATGGGTGCCCTTTCTGCACTGCCTCACTCTTTCCTCTCCTTCCTTCCTTCCTTCCCTCCCTTATTTTAAACTGAGTGTAAGTCTGGAGCAGACTCATTCACTTCACCTTTTCAGGAAATAACCAGTTTGAACATTTAAGTTAAACTGGTGAAATAAACTCCAAATATTTATGGAAATGCAGCAAACACATCTGTGTAGTACATTTGTTTACTCATTTGGATGGCAGATACATACCCATATGGTTTAACACATGTAGCATCATTGCCTATGCATCATATAGCCTAAGGTCCTCCCCAACGCTTTTGTGAATGGTTCCTTGGATTTTGGTGTTCCGAAATGGGCTACAGTTAGCCCAGCCACGCCATCCCTCTCACATCTGCTCAATTATCATCTCCCTCAGTGTTAGTCTGAGTGTCACCACCCTGTCTACCTCTGTTTCCTCACGTTTCCTCCCTGTCTTCTCCGTTAACTGGCTTCATTGGTTTCAATCATGCTATCTCACTTCCTCATTCCCCCGTTAATCACTGGATCCTCTTCACCTGTTTTCACTGATTGTTCCCCACCTGTGTCTTGTTTTCCCCGATTATCCCTTTATTGTCCGCCTACCTGCGACTCTCGCCTGCTCTACTGCCCCAGTTTCTGACTCTCCGCCTGTCCGACCACGAGTGCTCCTGCCTGCCCTTCCCTGCTCTGCGCGCTTCCTACACCTCTGCACCGAGGGCACTCTCACGGAGCACATCCACACTCCAATTCCCCCCTAATCCTTAAATAAAGACTTTTTGCAACTCGCTGCAATTGTGGTCCACCCTGTCTGTTTTCTGACAGAATTCTCCGACCACTCAACATGGACCTTGCGCGTGTTGCCCCGGAGACGGACTACGCCCCTCTGCAGCTGGAGAGCACTGAGAAGAGCATCCACCGTTTGTCCGTAGATGTTGCTTCTCTTCTGCAGCTCGGTCAACATCAACATCAGCAGTTTCAACAACACCAATAACTAATCCAGGCACAACAATTGCAACTCCAACAGACACAGCAACAACTCGACCGGGTCACTCAATAACTTGCGACACTGGCGCCATCTCCTGGTTCCCTCCTGAACATTCCTGCAATCAGCTACACAGACAGCCCACCGCTCGCACCGGATTCTTCGGTCCCACCTGCCCCTTCTGCTACAGCTCCTACCGCACCAGTTCCCTCTGCGATTACCCAGCATGCTCCTGAACCCCGAATTGGCTCCCTGGAGCGCTTTGATGGGAATCCATCACAGGTCAGACGTTTTCTGATTAACTGCAGGCTGCTCTTCACCCTCCAACCTGTCACGTTCGCTACTGAGGCGGCCAAGGTAGCATTCGTCATCACCCAGCTGACGGGCCGGGCAAGGCTGTGGGGAACAGCTGAATTTGAGCGTAAGACTCCAGCTTGTTCTTCGTTTGATCTGTTTTCTCGGGAGATGCTCAAGGTCTTCGATACTGACTCGTCCTCCACCGAAGCCTCCTGTGCTCTGATGAGCATCCGGCAGGGCCGTAGGTCAGTTGCAGATTATTCTATCGATTTCCGCACCTTGGCCCGCCGGAGCTCATGGAACATGGAGGCGTTAGTGGACGCCTTTATGCACAGCCTGGCAGACTATATGGAGGACAAGCTGGTGTCCCATGAGACCCCGTCGACCCTGGATAAGGGCCATCGCCTTGGCTACCCGTATTGACCACAGGGTTCAAGCCCAACGTTGAGAGAGGGGACACCGCCCTCCCGATAACACGGGTGCCCCGAGAGCCTCTATCACTGGAGCCGCACCACCACCCAACCCAGCCGGGCGGCCCGACTCTCCAGAACCCATGGAGGTTAACCAGCCCACGCTCCCTCCAGCCGAACGGGAGCAACGATTCTCGTCGGGTCTTTACCTATATTGCGGAGGTAAAGGACATCGTGTTTCCTCCTGCCCAGCAAGAGGCCAAGCTCACCAGACGGAGGGGGGGTCCGGCTGAGCTCGATATCATCCCCCCCGTTCCGCCGAACGTAGACCCCTTCTCCAGGTCCGCCTCCATCTGCCGGGTGTTACCCATTCTCTGGCGGCCCTGTTGGATTCGGGCGCAGAGGCCAACATCATGGACGTTGATTTTGCTCGCCAATTGGGGTTGGAGTTCCATCAGTTGCCGTCTCCCATCCCTGCCACTAGACGGTGATCGCCTCAGCCCAGTAACCCACATCGCCGGTCCTGTGCAGATGAGGGCGTCGGGCAATCACCTAGAAAGGGCCGAATTCCATCTCCTCCACTCTCCGGATCAGCCCCTCATCCTGGGATATCCCTGGCTCCTACGCCACAACCCCCATATCGACTGGAGGACCGGAGCGGTACGGGAGTGGGGGCCGGACTGTCATCTTACCTGCCTGCCTCCACCTCGTCTCCTACCACTTCCGAACCCCCAAGCCCCTCTCCACACCTCTCCTGGGTCCCAAGCTGCTATCACGACTTGGGAGAGGTTTTCAACAAGGCCAGAGCCACGTCCCTGCCCCCACACTGACCCTACGACTGCACTATTGACCGGAGCGGGAGAGGGAGAAGGGTCGAGTTGAGTTGGCTTTGATGTCTGCCGAGCGCAGCCCCCTGCTGTGTCAGGGCAGAGCAGAAGAGGTCTGAGTCTGCTGGGTCCATGTTGCTCTGATCGTACTGTCAGGATTCAGAAAGTTGGACCCAAACGCAGAATCAGAGATAAGAATGATTTATTCAGTCTTTGCAAAACCAGGGAATCGGAAAAAGCAGAGAGCATCAAAAGGTACAAAAACATAAATCCAGGGAAAACGCTGAGAGCATCAAAAGGTTCAAAAAACACAAATCCAAGGAAAACGCAGAGACTGACAGGTCAAAACAGGATTACTTTACAACTCACAGGTCAGGTAACAACAGGTAAATCAGACAATGATCAGAGACAGAACAGAGGAATTAAGGGGAATAAATACTGTGGGAAGGGGAGCGGGAACCAATGAGGGGCACAGACATAATGAGTGAATGATTGACAACCATAATTACAAACAGATGGGTGACAAGAGACACAGAGACAGAAGTAAAACCCCAAAGCGTCCAGCAGATGGGGCCAGACCGGGGACGGAAACAGGGAATCCTGACAGTCCTAATTCATTTCTCCAGTGACAACAATAGTAGAACTGCTATAATATCAGAGGATTCAGAAATTATAAATTAGACTTGTTTGCATGATATAAGGGAATTAATTTAGGGAATCAATTACTTCAGATATACAATTGGATTAATTAAAATAAAACATTTTATTTTTTGACTTCATGGCAGGCCACTTGAAAGAGCGCAGAGGGACGCAATTGGCCACCTGGGCCAGTGAGCAATCGTTACAGATTTTGTGTCCCATTTTAAATGGGAGACTTCTCGATATGATGACTTTTTATGAAATAAAAATCTCCATAATGTCTCTGTATGCAGTAAAATCATTTGAGGAAAAGATTTTGCCACTGTAATCTCCCCAATGGCACTCTGCTAGAACATTGTCAGCATGTCTATAAGATGTCCTCTACACCTCCAACGCCAAAGATGTCCACCCTTCCAGCCCTGTCATATAGGCTCTTACAAGATATTACGTAGCCAAAACAATTCCTTCCTGGCCTGAATTCACAATAACATTTTTTTATCTTGCTTATTTTGACAGTGAACAAAAAGATTAATTCTCTCAGTGTAAGCCCACCACTGCCAATGAGTTGGCAACAATGTTGTTAGCTTACCATTTGAACACAGCAGGTCCCATCCTCCATAAGCATGACTGACAAGACATTATTAACATTATTCATATTTTCATATTCATATTCACATATTGTCCTAACATCAATATTTTGATGATCATCACAAAATTGCCAAATTCTGTGAAAACATTTTTGACAGTTAGAGTTTACAAACATTTTGTCCTATCACTTTACCATACAAATGGCTGTTCATTTTCAGAGCGCCACTTAAATCACTTCATGACAAACACTGAAAGGACAACAGTTCAGTGTCTCTCTCTCTCTCTCCCTTCCAATCTACTCCGACAGACACACAAACGCACACACATGGCTCCCAGGGTGCCAAATGACAGAGCCCTTGTCCTGCCACATGTTTGTTTGTGCCACGGCCGCCGCTGATGCTCTGAATGTGCACATAATGAGCCAGAGCGGTAGAACATGACAAATTTCATCACACTTACATCTGATACCGGCACTTGCACAGGTGCCATGCTGTTAGCGACAGCAAATGGACCAGAGCAGAAAAAGGAAATCGAACAAAATCTCAACACTGTGGATAATTCTCCTTCACTTAACTTCAAGTCCAGAGTTCGCAACAGGGAACAGAGATGTCCAATATATTTGAATTTTCTGAATGGCAGATAAAATAAGCCCAGCAGGTACTTGTACTACTTGTTGTTCATTTCAGGACAACACTAGTACAGTCAGAGTCAAAGCCAAAGTCAAAACCAAAAGGGAAATAAAAAGAATGTTTGGTAACAATTTATATTTATTTTTTTTTAACACATATTCTCCATTAACTAGCCACTTGCATTAACATGCAAATTAGTAACATGCTGGTCATTTGTTAGTCATTACAAATCACTTATTAATACCTTATTCTACATGAAATTATTCTACCCATAGTAGACCATTAACTAAGATTTATCCAGTACAAACTGCTTATTACTGTTTATTTGTAGTTAGTAAGTTAGTTGTATATGAATTATGATCATAATATGCCACAGTTAGCATGGGGCTTATAAAGCAGTAGTACAAAAGGAACAGCTATTCTCCCTTAATAATTTAGAAAAGATGGTCTATTCATCAGAACAAAACCCAAAACTACAAGTACCTAATAGTGTCTAAATAAGTCCTAATTATGTCTATTTGATTGAGAATAACGGTTCATGAGAATAACTGTTCCTGCTGTACTACCACCTTAGAAGCTCCTTACTGAGCAAAGCATACTGAGATTAAAATTCATATGCAACAACTGTCTTACTTACTATGAAGAAGTAGTAATTAGGAGTTTATATTGTTAATGGTCTACTATGGGTAGAATAAGATCATACAGAATAAGGTATTAATAAGTGACTTGCAATCACTAACAGACAGCTAGTATGTTATTAATTTGAATGGTAATAAGCTGCTAATTAATGGTGAATATGTGTACCCTGATCTAAAGTGTAGTAAAGTCCGAAAGTTTTAATGTTCTAAACTTGTGTCCCTAGTTAGCATCATGGGCAAAAGGGAAGTATATAATGTAATTACATTTTCTTAGAGGAGAGGCATATCCAAAGGATACTTGTGCTGGTTAATGTGAAGACCAAGGGGTGAAGGGTGGTTAATTGATTAAACCCACTAATCACATTAAGAGGGTTGAGGTGAGAGCCATGTGACACAAAACCCCCACCCTGACCCTGAAGGGAAAAGTTTTAGTTTTCTACTTTATACATGTGTTTTTGTTCTCTGTTTTTTCTGTGTGAGGTCTGCGCCTATTCTTTTGGGCATTGGTCTGGGCGGGGAGTAGGCAACAGAATTGTCAGCGGCCTGAGTGGGTTTTTTTTTCTGTTTAAGCACAGTGCAAACCAGAGCATGGAGAGTTATTTTGTCGGCTGTGCTTGGCTCATTATTTGTGTGGGGATTGCTGTGTATTCTGTGTGTTGTTGTCACTGCATTACAATTTTAGCTACACTGGGCAATTGCTGTTGGCCTGCTATCTCCCTTCCATAGGGCGGCATAGGTACATAGGGCGGCAAATGTATGAGTTGCTATAATAAAATATTATAACATTTTACCCCAGCCTACCTTGTTGTGGTGTGTGCTGGGATCTCTAGCTCTGGGGGTGTGCCTGAGTTGGGTGACAATATGACCAGGAGGTCTATGGAAAAGCGGCTGATTTCCATAGCCGTATATAATTAATACATTAAGGACAGACGTGCACTGCTTCAATAAAAGGGAGTGATCAAAGGCAGATGAAGGTGCATACTTCATTGTGTCCCTCTTCAGCTGACCATCACAAAGCATCAGGGAAGGCTTTGAACAGGATCTCTATGACTATACCTGGTGGGGACAACCCACCTGCTTTGAAAATATAAAGCAGGGAACAAGAGTGAAGAGAGAGAGAAAAAAAAAATCAAGAGCTGTGTTCAGGAACAACACAAACCAGAATTGCAGGAACAAGCACAGAAGACATGGTTTGGGGAGTTTAATGCAGAAATCTCCAGTGGCACTGCTTTGTTCATTCCTTGTCTTACCACTCTGTCTCTCCCTCCCCTGTGTTTCTCTATTTCCTTTCTTTTTCTATAAAAAAAAAAAAAAATTACAGTCAGTGAACGTGTTGTACATCTCGTAGACTCCAGAGACAGGTAAACCGCAGGGCCCAGGTCAGTGGGCATCTATGGGGATTTGGGGGGGAGGGGGGGTAGGAGTTTAAATTGGCCGTCGGATAGAGGTAGTATTGACAGATAAAGCCAGTTGCACTTCAGTCAATCATGTTTTCCCTCTTGAACTAATTTCTGTAATGAAATTATTGTATGTGATGCACAGTGGCGAATTACAAATGTCAGAAAATCCGGAGACAAAGCAGAGGCTGAATGACCATCTTCTGAACTGAACTTATTCAGTCAGAGAAAGGAGACAATATGACTTGGGGGATTTGGTATATCTAATACTGCAATAAAATATCTCTGAAAATCTCTTCACGTCATTAAATACATGAATCTGCGTGTGTGTTTTTTCTTTAATCAACCAACAAATTTAAACTGTAATCCCTTGTTCTGTGCTCTGTGTACTTGTTAGGGAGTGATGCCATGGTGCTGGTAGTTGGAGTGCATCATACTTCCACCAGCCAGAACATAAATGGCTGAAAAGTGTGGCTTTGCTTTCATACTGATGAGAGCAGTTGTGAATTTCACACTGAATCATGTTGTGAAACAAACACTATCAGCCATGTCCTTAATCTACCTCATTTAGAGACTGGGTCTCTCCCATGCTGTGTTGGGGGTCAATCTAGCAGCGAATGTATCAAGCCTGGATAACACTTTGAAGCTTTGGAAGAAAGAAAGATTGATTTTTCATGGGGAAGAGAAAAAAAGAAGCACCTTACATTCACAATCTCTTCACAACAACTGCTTTGAGCTTGGCCCTGGCATTCCGTCCTACTGTGCTAATTCTTTACAACTTTTTAAGGCCTGCATTACTGAGTGGATAAAATTAAAATTACAATTAAAATTAATCATGACATGCCCCTTCATAAAGGTGGCAGTCGCTCACCATTGAATGGAGTGGCACCATATGGTTTATAATCCATGATAGCTTTCGATGCAAAGATGATGTAGAGTACAAGGTCACATGACAGAATAAATGTATGATGTTATGGTGTCCTTCCTTGTCATTCTGTGCACTATGGACTCTAACACAAGCAAGCATTAAAGCAATTGTCTTACCTATCGGCAAAATTGTGCATCGTAGGAAAATTAGGCGTAAGAGTGATGGTGCATCCCTCCTCTGAGAAATGTGACTTTAGCTATACACAATGTTGGCTTTCCTCTGCAATTGCCTAGGTTCACGTCAACCCATCCAGTATTTATATGACAAGGCAAAGAGCAGGCTCTCTTGGCTTAAAAAATTAAGGCATCAGATTTCTCTGGCCTCCTGAGTCTAGTCTGTGCTGTGGTGTAAGCAGGCCCTGCATTGTCCATTAGCACTTAGTACCATTCTCTCCTCCAGATACAAGAAAAGCCCATTTGAGGATGCTGAGGCCGTCTGGACAATTACAAAATTACAGAAAAACACAGCTCTAGGACAGAATTCTGCTCACAATCTGACCTGATTGAAGAAAGGACAGAGGATAGAGGTAGTGTTGACAGATAAAGCCAGTTGAACTTCAGTCGATCATGTTTTCCCTCTTGAACTAATTTCTGTAATGAAATTATTGTATGTGATGCAGGGTGGCGAATTACAAATGTCAGAAAATCTGGAGACAAAGCAGAGGCTGAATAACCATCTTCTGAACTTACCTTATTCAGTCAGAGAAAGGAGAAAACATGACTCAGCAAGCATACACACAGACTTTAGCATCAAATGAAATAAGATCATTTAATGAATGAATAAAAGCTCAGTACTGCACACTGTAGAATGCCTTGTTAGATATGACTAACTTGAATGGATGCCCCAGTGATAGGGATTCTCTGCCGCGCGTGTGCACGCTGCAGTCTAGAACACTCTCATTCCCAATGGCAGAACAAGTGTCCGATTACTACCAGAGCAGGGACATCCCTCTCTACCTTCAAGAAGTCTTTGCAGACCCAGCTTTTCTGAGAGTACATCCCAACAACAGGGAGCAAATCCATTGTGCTTAACCCAGCAGGACAAAACTTGACTAATGGTGGGTCTACAATCATCATTCATTCAAAACACAAATTATCAACAGACCTTATTTTATTGAGTCCTTTCTTAAGAATAGTGACTACTACATTGTGAGTTGAAAGGAAAACAAAATCTTTGAGTACACTCTGAATCCAGTGCACTCATGCTATGATTAATTCATATAAAAAAAATTAATGCTTGAAAAAGGTAGATAACTGTGGGTTATCGTGAAATAATGGTGAGCCCAATTCTGTTGGGACTTACATATGTAGATTGTGCCAGGTGGGTGTGCATGGTGGGCTTGATATCTCAGTAGAGTCCCACTAAATGTCTTCTCTTGCTCTAAATGGTCTTGCTCCCCAGATACCTGAAGATGAATAGTATGCAGACCATACTCAGAATTAATAATAGGAGGCCCCACTGTGCCCATTCTGCATGACTAGAGAACTCCACGACTTTTAAATAGGTCTAGTTTCCATCAGAAAACCATTCACTGGTTTTGTGATGCACTGAGACTTCTAATTTGACTCTTCTTCTCAATTTAAGCCGTTCTCTCTTGGCATTCATCACCACTTCCATGACATCTGAAAACCCCTGTCAAATCGCTGTATGTTTCCGATACAGTAAATATTTGCAGAGAGCTCAGCGAGCACATGGAATCTTTAAGGCAGAAGGAGATGGAATGGTGTTTTGTTCTCTATACAAATATCACATCATGACAAAGAAAAAGATATTTGTTTGTTTGTTTGTTTGTTTGTTCTCTCCAAAGAGCAGCCGAACTTTTGAAGAAATTTCTGCCTGGAGAAAATGCCAGAACAATTATCTTCCATTTGCAGATAAGCACAGTGAGGAAATGGATGACTGAGCTGTGTCACAGCCACAAAAAAGCTCTGCCCTTCCAGCTTCCTTTGGCCCAAGAAACAGAGACAAAATCAGAGAGACAAAGCAAGCAAAGCCCCTTTTTCTTCTCATCTTCTGACAGGCCTCACCTCCCCTCCCTCCCACTCTCGCTTCATGCAATGCTTTCTGTGAGGGAGAGACACTTAGAAGTGGGGAGACAAATATAAAGTGGTGGCACAGTTGCATCTATCCACCATTATGGAAAACAGCAGAAGAGGTCGGGGGTCCTGTCTTCAAGGGGAGCTGAGGGATTCATTAAAAATGATTTGTGAGCTCACTCAAATTTCTGCTATCTTCATTATGTGGCAGCACAGGCCTTTGGGAGTGTCTCCAGGCAGACAGGGGAACAGTGTTGATTTATCGAATGCATCTGCCTACGATCACGAATGCTAAAAGAGGATCCTTCACAATCTATTACTACCTCTGTGTCAATAAGGCAGGATCCCTAATGTCTGTCTGAGCTGAGCTGCCCTCCTACCTCTGACAAGTATGGGTAGAGATGTGGAGGCTGGCATGGGCTGTTTGGGCATTACTCTGTAATGAGCCCAAACCATCTGCAATGGTTGTAGCCGTCCTGCCATTTTGACAGCTACTTCCACAGAGAGTGCTGGGGAGGAAAAAGACACCGTTGAACCATCATCATTTTACCTTAGACGTAATTCGAGGTTGGGAACTAGACTAGGGAGAGAATGGCTCGATGGGTTGCACAGACTCAAACATAATGAATATTCAATTATCAACAGAAAAAAAGCATCCATATTAAAATGAGCTAAGATAGCTCTCAATGAGAATGCCCACAAACATACAAACACAAACCTGAGCACAAGCACAAACACACTCACACACACACTGCTTTAAAGTCTCAAATCGATCGAATCTGCTGAGTTGGGCACGCCGCGGAGCCTGTCTGTCACCTTGTCACCTTCACCTGAATTGTCTCCTGCCTCCTCCTCCCTGGTCTCATTGCTCCTGCCACCTGTATGGCGTACAGCAGATTGAAGCTGAGGGCTTTTCATCTGAGTTGACATTTCTCATCCTAAATTTAGCACATAAGTCTGAGTTCTTCCTCTGCTATGAGGTGAACACCACTGCAGGTTCAGATATGTGCCTGGAAGTACCTGTCAGAACGAGTCACCGGATCACAGCTGAGTTGTTTGAAATGTTGAGAGCAGCAGTGACCAGAATTAAGATGGAACATGAAGTTTGTGTGTGGCTGACACCGCAACTTGCTTCTCTGGAAAATGTAACTCTCTGTCATGTTGACTGATGAAACAAAAGAAAAAAGTCCTTTAATGAGGTAATATATTAACCATGTACAAAAGATTGCTAAAACATATCTCATGTGAATTTAATGTGGCTGCTACAAAGTCTTGAGTCCTAACTGTGACATAGCATGCCTATTGCTCAGCAGCTCAGTATTTTGATGTGTCTGCTCTAATAGGGAAATGACTGACTTTAATGTAAATGGCTGTTAAATTTATTAAATGGTTTTCTTCCAGGTTTTCTTATATTTTCATCCAGAATTACTATCTTCAGTGCAAGACTGATTCAGATTTTAATCAAGACTCACACAGCGCCTCCTCAGAAACATTTTATTTTTGGGAGAAAAGGCACTCAGATGTTTAACACTGGTCCATCAGTTTTCTTTATTTGCTGATGGGCAATCTATCCCTGCAATCTATCAGACATGCTCCACATGGTTTTACCACACGAGCTACAGCATGAGATTTACTCCCCTGTCTGTCACCTATAAGCTAGGGAATGGGCAGGGAACACTAGTGAGTCTAATGTTGTATTCATGTTTAAAGATTACATATTACTTTTCTAATTAATTAGGGATTTTATTCAAAGTTACTATTAAGAGAAATTTCAGATCTGTTCAGTGAGTGTCTTGTCATGGAAATAGTTTCCATCGACCACATTTGGGAAATTATATCAGTAGACTTGTAAAGTGACCTCGGGTACGAGCTTTCACTGGTCAGTCTGTGGGCACATATTAACACAGACTGATGAAAGGAGGATAAAATGTATAATAAGTACTGAAAGATAGCAAGATGGAGAGACAGAAAAAGAGATATTGAAAGAAATGATTGGAAAGTTTTAAAGATTTGCTTCTAAGATATTTAAGAAAAGTGTCCATGGACTAATTCCCAGTGTGGCAAATTGAATCTGTGTTCAGATTCTACTATTCTTCATCTGTCAAACAAATGAATGCATCATTCTTGGTTTGTGTGTGTGTGTGTGTGTGTGTGGTGGTGGGGGGCAATCTGCAATCTGGGCAATTTTCCTTCCTCATCAGCCTACACATTTGCAAAATTATGCTGTAAAGATGAGACTCAGTGGAAAGGTGGAAAGCTTCTCTGTGAGCTTGTCAGCCATGAATTGCCAGTGATGTTCAAAAGAAAGGAAAAAGAAAGACAAAAATCAGAAATGGGTGGATGGAAGATTCCAGAAAGACAAAAAATGTGTCAAATCAGTGGAATGCCTGTGATAGATCTGACTGTGACTGACTGTGCTCCATTGCCAGAGAGCCCTTGGCGAAGTCATTTAACAGACACGTGAACTAGGTGTGCTCTTTAAATCCACCAGGGTTCATACCTCCATCAGTTACAAATGCAACTCCTCTGCTCAGTCAAGCAAGAAAAGACAGAAAGGAGCAAATCTCCATCAGTTCCTCATCTAGTGCACATTTCTTATTCATGCAGGGCACACATTCTCCTCTATTTTGGCTAATGAGTAAAATAAGATAATCCTGGCAAGGTTTAATGTCTCTTGAGATTAATAGGTTGCAAGTCAGCGGGCAAAGAGCGACGTGATCTGACTGGAACACTGAAAGGGAAGAGAAGATGACCGTGTTTTGCAGAGAGTGTGTGAACATTTGACGATCACCAGTAACTCACACTAGAGTAAGTATGCATTAGAGGAATCACTAGTTGATGAACATACCATTTAGAACGCCATTGGAAAGCTACTGCTTGAGGTTAATGGGCAATGTCACAAAGCACATTAACTAGAAAGAAAACAGAGGCAGTCTCTCTCTCTCTCTCTCTCTGGTTGGATGTGTGTGTGTGTGTGTGTGTGTGTGTGTGTGTGTGTGTGTGTGTGTGTGTGTGTTTATACGCACTTGCTATCTCTATAATAAATGTCATTGAGCAGCTCTGCCATGTTTTCTCCATAAATATTCATGCTCTTTCTTTGATATCTTCCTTCTCTTGGATGCTTACAGTTGGCACAATGTCAAGATCAATTATAGAGAGATGATTCATTTTGTTTATAGAAACGTCTAGTCTAGATCTTTTCATGTCCTTTAAATGTCTAAGTGTATAAACAATTCATCTGAACACTGACCCAAAATGTCAACATTGTTATTCTTTTTTTTCAGATAATGTCGGTGTGCATGCAATGTGCATGCAGTTTCTTGGGAGTTTCCTGGTTTCTATCCCACAGCGATTATGGTGTGTTAGTTAACATGGTGTTATTTGTGTCTTATTTGTCTCCGCAGTAACAGACAAGAACTGAAGGATTTCATAGGCTCATCACTAAATGATGGACAGCAATTTAATTCGTGGAACAGGTGTCTACTCCACAGAGATGCACCAAAATCTATTTGCCAATAAAGAAAGAAAAAACATATTGATCTCTGTGATATCATTCTGGATGTGTGGTATACTGGAGAATACTTGGAATTGCCAAAGATCTGTGTGTTCCAAACATACTGTACATTTTATTTTAGATAATGATCTTGGAAGACCTCTTGCCACAGTAGACTTGTGGTGTTGGGTTATTTAGTTTTTCACCAGTGATTGATTTTGGGGTGTTTTGAACTGTGGTTTTCCCTCTCTGCTGTGGTCATTGGTGGTCCCTCTTGTGTATTGTGTGCGTGTTGTGAGAATGTGTGTGGAAGCGACAGGTGTGCCTACAAGAGGATATCCGTTGAGTGTTGTCGGACTGTTGACTGGCCTATAGGACTGGGATTTGCATGGACTTCCTAAGTGTGTGCCAGGACCCGCAAGGACTGATTTTTACTTTGGATTCTTAAAGTATTTGTGCTCAATAAATATACTTGTTTTTTATGTGATTGTTGTTTGGTGAGTCTGTTCTGTTGCTCCCTCCAAATTCGGAGAACCTGTGTGTACAACTGAGAGTGCCCAGCTCTTCAATTGGGTGACGTAGTCTGCTCTGCCTGTTACAATATCAAGCAAAACAAGTTTTATCGCATACACTATAAACATATAGCATTGGTAGAATCCGCTTTTCAGCTTTAAAAAATTCATTATGAATTGTAAAATGTATCTATTTATCTTACAGAAAAGTATTATTGTTGTTTTAAAAATGTTCTTTTATGTTTTGCCATATGCTGTACAAAACATTGAACAAAGAGGTTAATAAGGATGTTAATGAAAAGGACTGTTAAACTTTCCCTCTTGTTCCCTACTTTCATAATTTTCTACCTATAATTAAAAATGTAGGCCATTAAACAGTTACTAACTACTACTAGCTACTAACTAGCTACTAACTGCATGATACGGTACCTTAAACTGCACCGTACACTGCACTAACTGCAGTGAATTGAATAAACCCTTTAATAATGTGACGTCACAACATTCTGTAATGAAACTGATATTATTAATTTCAACTGAGATGTCCCAATTTTAAGGGCCGTACATGTTCAAAACATGAATAAGTCAAGTAAACAAATATGCACAAAATGTGATCTAGCCTGCCGTGTGTGTTCTGCCATGGCCTTGGCATATACAGAGCTGCTCATAAGTTTACATACCCTGATAAAATGTTTGGCTATTTCTCAGAGAAAATAAATGATAACACAAAATGTTTTCTTTCACTCTTGGATAGTGGTTGGCCAAAGCCATTTATTGTGAAACATCTGTGTTTACTCTTTTTAAACCACAATGACAACAGAAACTATCCAAGTATCCTGGATAGCCAAAAGATCTGCGGGAAAAGGTAGTACAACTGTACAAATCAGGGAAGGGATATAAGAAAATAACAGTTAATAATGGCAGTCAGCACTGTTCAGGCAATAATTACAAAGTGGAAAGTAAGAGGAAATGTAGACATCAAACCATGGTCTGGTAGACCAAGTGTGACCAAGAGGCGCACGGGACACGCGGGCAGCCTGGAGAGTGCGTCTGCATTGGTAGGATCCTATATGGGCATGTACTGAATGTGGTAATCAAAATTAGCCAACTGTGCAACCCATCGCTGTTCAACAGCACCAGTGTGCCCACTTCATAGCTAACAGTTCTAATTTAAATGAGCTATAATTAGCATCATTTCTCTCTGCTGGGTGGAGGCTCCTGCTAGCATAAGCAATAACCCGTTCGACCCCTGCTTGTTGCTGTGCTAACACTGCCCCCTGGCCGTAATTACTAGCATCAGTATATACTAGGAAAGGCTGAGAGAAGTCAGCATAGGTGAGTATAGGTGCCTGGAGTAATTCTTGTTTAAGTTGGCAGAAGGCAGACTCACACTCTGGGCCCCAAGTAACAATGGCGCCCTATACCTTGTAACAGAGTGTTTAGCGGTCGGGCAATTTTAGGGAAGCCTTTAATAAACCTCCAATAATATCCCACAAAACCCAAAAAGTATCTGACTTGCCTGACTGTCTTGGGTGTTGGCCAGTCTTGCACAGCTGAAACTTTCTCCGACTCGGGGGAGACTCCCTTGCCACTAACCGTAGGACCCGTACCTCGGTCTGGAAAAGGTGGCACTTCTCTGGTCGCAATTTGAGGCCGTAGCATTCCAGTGACCGGAAGGCTTCCTCCAGATGGTTTAGATGAGCGGCATAATCCACAGAATGGATTATGACATCATCTAAATAAACTAAAGCAGATTCTGATAATTGCCCCATTATCAGAATCCATTATCCCATCTCTGCATTAATCTCTGAAATGTGGCTGGCATTAGAGACCAAAAAGCATCCTTTCCCATCCAAAAAGGCCAAACGGGGTAGTAAAGGAAGTCTTCTACCGATCCTGGCCCTCTACTCTAACTTGGCATTACCCACTCGCTAGATCGAGTGTGGAGTACCACGCAGCCTGGGTTAAACTGGTCAACAAGTCCTCGATATGGGGTAATGGGAAGGTGTTCTTAGTTACACTATTAAGTTTCCTATAGTCCACACAAGAGCACCAAGATCCACATTTCTTTTGAACAATAGGTGCTGCCCAGGGACTACTGCGCTCCCTTATGACTCCTCCTTTAGCATACCTTGAAGGAGGGTCCTAATCTTCTTGTAGAGTGTAGGGGGGACTGGCCTGTATCTCTCTCGGATTGGGGTAGCATCTCCAGCTGGGATTGCATGGGTCACCACATCGGTGCAGCCATAATCTTCCTTGTGGCTGGAGAAGACATGGCTCCATCGGGACAGAAACTGCTGGAGCTGTTGTTGTTGGTCAGGGTCTAGGCCGTCTCCCTGCAAGGACTCACGCGTTAAATGGTTAGGCACCCCTTCCCCCAGGGCTTTTGTCCCAGACCCTAACTGGACCACACACACCTCCACCACACCTGGACTTAACTTAGTAAAGTGTAAAATGGCGCATTCCCTCACTGCAGAGCCATTGATCCTCGTGACATGGGCAAGCTTTTGGAGTCTATATAAACGCACCGGGTAAGGCTGCAAGTTCCACACTCGAACTGGCACCCGGCCTCATTGGACGGTGGCCAGGGACCGCGCCACCTCAA
Organism: Tenualosa thibaudeaui; assembly: GCA_027481765.1. NCBI lineage: Eukaryota > Metazoa > Chordata > Actinopteri > Clupeiformes > Clupeidae > Tenualosa > Tenualosa thibaudeaui. The sequence continues at coordinate 2,070,898 of JAIFZK010000001.1, read as the reverse complement.
TGCCACTGCAATCCCTATGCTGTTCAATCAGCACACACTTACCGCCAAAACTAGGGCAAGCGGGCAGGCTAGCCCACACAAGCTCTTCACTGCCAGCAGGGATCGCGGCATGCTACCTGGGCAGTGTGCACTCTCTTTTGCTGGGCAGCCACAGCTGCAATACGGCGTCAGTCGATAAAAACCTTTTCTCAGACCTGCTTGTCTGATGTGGTGCGGTTTGTGGGAGCTGCCGTCCCCTGGTGCTGTTGAAAGAGCTCTTCCCAACAGTCAGTTATTGCATTCATGCCAAGGAGGGCATTATGAGCCCCAAACATCGGCCTTTAACAGCTACCACCCCTTTTTCTGGTACTTGGACACCTCTTACCTTAAAGTCCACCACGAGGTAACCTATATAGGGAATGTGCAACCCATTAACCCCACGCAGCGTAAGCCAGGGCATTCCAGGACCTGTTGGGCCAGCCTCACCAAAAAGTTCGTGACATAGGCTTTCGGCAAACATAGTAACTTGGGAGCCAGTGTCTATCAGACACCAGACATCCTTGCCATTCACCTGCATATCCACTTGGGGGCAATGTCCTATTTGGCTGTCTCTAGGAGGGGTTAGAGGGTCCTGCTGGGGGGTACCGGACACTTGACCGATCAGCCTCAAGGGCTATGGCCTCTTTGCGCACCACTTCAAAGGCCAAACCCGGCTTGCATCGCAATTGGGCCCTCAGCTGCTGTCGAATGGGGCCATCAAACAAAAAGAACGAACAGATTGTTTAGGGCCCTGTCTACAATTAAAAAACTGTGCTCTCAAAGCCGCCACTGGAATGTTATCCCCATAAAGTGATGACAACAGGGTGAATATCTTAGCTGAAGTATTACTTTCAGAGTCGCTTGCAGCTAAAACCTCTCGCTTACCCTCCCCTTCTAAGGAGCCCAAAATAAACTGAATCTGTTGGGGCCCACTCGAACCCTGGACACTCATGAGGTATTTAACTTGTGCTGTTCATTCTCCCAGAGTCACTTTAGACCCCTCTCCCCGATATCTCTATGCCCACAGGGCTCCCATAAACACAGGCGTCATGACTTGTGACCTATCCTCAAAAACATGTTCATCTGGCATACTGAGAGGTCTAGTAGCGCCACCTGGTGTTGACTCCTGCCGACTACGCCAATTGTGACCAAGAGCAGGGGTGCTGTTGACCCACACTATGCTACACAACCACCAGAGAGCAAACTAGACCAATCAATCACCAGAGACCACAATTACAGTTATAAAACACACTTTATTAAATATATCTTGTTTCTTCTCACCTGGCTCTGCTCCAACTCTCCCTAGCAGTCCTCGCCGCAGCAACATCCACCAACAAATGAAGGAGGCATTAAATAGCCCAGCTACCCACCAGTGCCCCAATCACCAATTAACCATGCAGCTGCAGTTACTTTTTGTTGCAGGAACGTTCCCTGAACGTATGACTTTGGTAGTTGCATGGTTATCATGGAAAGTTTTCCTAATGTTAGCTCTTAATTGCATGTTTGCGTCCCAGAACGTTTCCTTTTTCACAACCTTTAGGCAACCTTTATAAAACTTTCCCTTTAGTTTCATTATTATTATTATTACTTCAAAGTCAGTTGCTGTGACAATTCCATGTATAAAATTTTACTATGAATGTGCTTGTCTCCTGTGCCATCATAAAATACTTGGGAGCAGTGGCGCCAAACACAGAATTGGAGTTGTGAAGGTGAGTTTCTTTCTAGGAAATTGTTATAAACTTTTAATTAATGAATTTATAATATGTTTTCTATGTTCTTGCAGCTTTTGAGTGCTCTTGGCTTCCATGTATTTTCACTGCACTACAGAGGTCAGTGCTACATCACTTCATTATGGGCTATAATTGCATGTTCATTGGCTGCAACCTTCAAAAGAGGAAAAGCAAAATTTCCAGAAATAGACATGGTTTTCATGCATCTGTCTATGTGAGTCACTAATCACAAACACCCTCCTGACACACATATAGGTTTTGGAGATTCCTCTGGTGAACCTACAGAAGCAGGCCTAACCACTGACGCCCTCTATGTGTACCAGTGGGTAAAAGCACGCAGTGGAAGCAGCCTGGTCATAATCTGGGGACATTCATTGGGCACAGGGTAATTGCCAGTTCACACTTCACACACACATTAATCTCTCATATTTCCCAGAATCCTGTAGTATATTTGAGGCACAGAACAAAATCCAGCAAATCAAATTCCAGGGAATTGTCAAGGTCATTATAGATAATGTATTTACTGTATCTTAGGATACAGGATATGTATCTTATTATACATATCCTGTCCTCTTGATGTTAAACCGAGGTCACAAAAGATCCCATAGTTGGTGTTACACATTGGTGACATTCGGTGTAATATAGTGGATATGTCATATTAGAAGAAAAAAGGAGGCGTGGCAGTATGTCAGTAGTTGAAAGACTGCTCCCACTAGGGATGTGATATTTTGGCCAAAAATGCTCTTCTATAATCGCTGAGTTATTCAAATATTTTTCGAAAATCGACCCTGCACCTCCATGCACGCATGCACGTAAGCACACTTGCAAACTCATGAGGACAGAAAGAGAGACAGGTTGAGAATTTTCGCTCTTAGTATTCGTAGCAAAATAAGCAGTTTGATTAATCAAGAAACGCTGTTTTTGTCGTTTAATGTTATTTGTCAACTGACATCCAGACACATGAAGCAACAGAACCGCCAGGGCTGTAGGTTGTTGTATTTAACAGCTTGCTTACCCATGTGGGTTGCGTGTTCATAGATAGAAGATAGATGGATATTTGAGACGTCTGCGCAAGATCACAGCTAAAGACCGTCCAGATAAAATTTGCATGTTTAAAATTATTAAAAGGGGTTATTAGATCATCCGAAGACAGTGCGTGCCCCTCTACTTCCAAATGCATGCAAGAGGCTAATTAAGCCTATAGCCTCGGATAGCCTATAGCCTGTTCAGACGTGAAAAAACTGTGATGAGGTGCAACACAGTCTTTGCGTTTAATGCAGGGATTTTGCCGTGAATTTTGCCGTTCGGGGTTTCTGAACCGGAATGCGTTTAGGCGATATGACCCAATGCAGCCTGCATGCTTAAAAGGTTTCGGCCAGGAATATTTGCAGTAGCCTGGATTATGCTGTGCATGTAGACCTAAACAACTAAGGGAATGGAAGGGGGTAGGAATATACACGGAAGTTGGAACATCCATGGAGGTTGTTCCCAGCTGGTTCCACCTCGGAGATGTTAGTATTTCATTGGCTACCTTTCATTTTACTGTCACGTCAAAGTCGAATACTTTCACGTGTGAAGCACCCTGTAGGCCTACCTTGATTGTACACCGGAGAAAAACAACAATGCCTATCGGGCTCATTATCTTCTGTGTCATGTTATATAACGACACAAATTTAGTGACGGCTCGTGACTTTCTCTCGCACAGGAGGGACTTTACTAATAGTTTTCCGTGAAAATTGGGAGTCCAGGTATGTTAATGTCACACATAATGAAATAACTAACATTTAAAGTAATTTAAAAAATTCTTAGGAACACTGTAGGATGGTCACGTTTCACAGACAGTAGAAGTTCGTCTGTGTCATATCTGTCAGAATTTCTTTTGCTACATCTACTAGCCAAGTTACCACGTTTGGATTTATTAGGTCAAGGTGACCACGTAGGAGTATGTGCCGTAGACACTGGACTAAACTGAAAATTCGGCCTCAACACCTTCCACTGAGAGACATGATCCCTTTATCCTCTTCTTTTATTGTCTATGAGGGAATGGTGCAAAGAATCCTACCATCGTCATGGAACTCGAAATGAATAGGTGGATTCTGATCCAGCAAAGTGTACAATAGCTCAGGGATATGAAGTAGAGATAGTCCCTAAAAAGGGATTGCCAGCTGAGACTGACTGATTAGGTGGCTCACATTAGGCTACTTAAGAGGGATAGTCTACTCTTATAGCCTAGTAGCTAATTTAGAAGGAAGCCAGAAAGTTTGAAATAAAATGTTGCAATAGGCACGCTTTGGCTTTTGGTAGTGTGAGTAGCATGACTCTGGCATAGACTTGTTAGGTCAGGAAGCCAATGCATAGCTGTACAAAGGTTGTGTCATCATTGTATTACTAAAACATTAGATGACAGTATTTTCATGGAGTTTAATAGCCTATGGTCCTTAACATAGCAACCTGCACAAAGCTTGAAGCACAGGAGCGCAGCCTATTGACATATTCAAGCTGCCAAGCTGAGAACACTCGCTCTGACGGCACAGATGTCAAAGGAACACTGAAATAGCCTATGCTATGCTTGTTTGAGTTCCTTAAGTTATGAATATAAAATGGTAGTCGGCTTTTCTATTGTCAATGGTAGATCAAATATTCGACTATTCAAAAATAGTCTCATTCCTAGCTCCCACTTGATTTAACTCCTCAAGGTTTTACATTGAAGCATATTTCAGTGGGATAAATATTATGTTGTGTTGTTAAAATATAATGCTTTTTACAGGGACCACTGTTGATGCTGTCATTCTAGAGGGAGCTTTCTCAAGAGTACCTGCACAGCAAGGGCGGACACACCATCCATTTGCTTGGGTGTGCACTCTGTCATCATATGAGGATAACTGTATTCATTTTCACCATTTCACATTCCTTTCTCAGAAAATATTTTAGCCTTGGACATTGGAAATCTTGTATTGTTGCATGATATGTAATCTACCAGGTTTTTGGTAGCCTACATTAAATGCCTAATCAGACACTGAGGATAGCACAGTCAAATGCAGTGTAATGTCTCTTTGAAGACTAATTTGCAGTTGGTCATTTGCAGCATTATTGGAGGTTCCCTTATTTTGAGTACTTTTTCCTGGACCCCATGTCAAAGAACAAGTTAGTCTTTCCAAACGCTGAAAAGTAAGTACACTACATCCTTCTGAGACCCATTTTTCTCATCAGACACAATAATATAGTATGTCTATGTAGATATGCTATATTATAAGTATATTTTTTTAGAATGTTTGCTGCAGTGCCGTGCCTGGTGTAGCCAGTTCCCTTGATTATAGTGGAAGCTAATTGTTACGGCAGATACGTCTTTGACTTAACACATCCAAGTGTCTACATTTCATATGGCTCTAAAAACACTGCTTCCATTTCCATTTCCACCTTGTTTCTCAGTGTAAGGAAGATGAAGTCTCCACTGCTGATTGTTCATGCTGAGGATGACCATCTTGTGCCAGTTCATATGGCTGAGGAGGTAATATCAGTAAGGGTATCTGGGTTTATTGCCTGCACTACAGAGCGTACACTTTTTGTAATTCACAGATTCTTTAGGTTCTTGCCATGGATACAAGCATAATGGAATCTACAAGGATCAGCGACTTCCTGGCATCATCAAGTAAGAGAACAGTCACATGGCACTTTCTTAAATGTTCGTACATATACGTAAGCATTTCTGTTGTAGCAATATTTGATAAGTGCCTGTTTGTTTTATGTATTGCAGACAATTCGTTCATTCATTGAGCATTTGATGGAATCATCATCGTGTGGAATTTGCTATCAGGATTGGGTAAAATCAAACCGGCTAAAGAAAAGTGACCACCGGGCTTGATGGGCATTCAATCTCTTGGCTGATCGAAGGTACTCGAGGTTCTTTTGGTCCGTCCAGATGAGAAAAGGCAACTTCGCCCCTTCAAGCCAGTGCCGCCACTCCTCCAACCCGAGCTTCACCGCCAGGAGCTCCCCGTTACCGATGTCGTAATTCCTCTCGGAGGAGTTCAGATGCCAGGAGTAAAAGGCACAGGGATGTAATTTCCCATCATTTGAGGACCGTTGGGAGAGAACTGCCCCCACTCCAACATCAGAGGCATCGACCTCCACCACAAACTGAAGGTCAGGATCGGGCATCTGCACATGGGAGCTGAGGTGAACCTAGTCTTGAGAGTTCAGAAGGCTTCTTCAGCCTCGGTGGTCCATGTGTAGGGGACCTTGGGACTGGTGAGGGCGGTGAGGGGAGCAGCCATCGTGCTAAAGTTACGGATGAATCTCCGATAAAAGTTAGCAAAACCCAGGAATCTTTGAAGCTGCTTCCGTGAGTCAGGGGTGGGCCAAGCGGAGACAGCGGAGACCTTGGCTGGATCCATACTGATATTTCCCTTAGCCACTACGTATCCAAGAAATGAGACTGAGGAGTGGAACTCACACTTCTCTGCCTTGACGAATAGGGAGTTCTGACAGACTGAACATGGTGGATGTGTTCAGTCTCATTTCTTGAGAAAATTAAAATATCGTCCAGGTACACAAAGACGAACCTGTTGACCATGTCTCAGAGGACATCATTTATGAGCGCCTGGAAAACCCCGGGTGCATTAGTGAGTCCAAAAGGCATGACCAGATACTCGTTGTGGCCAGTGGGAGTATTAAAGGCAGTCTTCCACTCATCGCCCTCCCGGATGCGAACGAGGTGGTAAGCGTTTCTTAGGTCCAGCTTAGTAAAAATTGTGGCCCCTTGGAGCAGCTCGAACGCAGACGAGAGCAAAGGCAGGGGATAACGATTCTTGATGGTGATGCTATTGAGACCCCTGTAGTCGATGCAGGGCCGGAGCGTTCCATCCTTCTTGCCCACAAAGAAGAATCCAGCTCCGGCAGGCGAGGATGAGGGTCGAATTATGCCGGCAGCGAGCGAGTCGTTAATGTACTTTTCCATGGTCTCACGCTCAGGGCCAGACAGGGAATATAAGCGACCCCTGGCAGGAGTGGAGCCCGGTAACATGCACAAGAGGCTTCTTGTTCTGGGGAGGTCGGGATTTCATTGCGCTCACCACTATCCTCCCCGCTACTGGTGAGCCCTGGCTTTTACCGGGCAGTTGGCCACACGGTGTCTCCCTCCACCACAGTATAGGCAAAGATCCGCACGGAGCCTTCTCTGCCGCTCTTCTCCGACTGGCAAGGGTGCGGAAATCAATCGAGTAATTGGCCACAGAGCGGGAACCCTGCCGAATTCCCATCAGGTCTCGGGATACCTCTGATCTGGATGGGCCTTGGTCAAACACCTTGCGGAGCTCTGCAGCAAACAGGCTGAACGTCGTGCAGGCAGGGGATCGACGGTCCCATTCCGCTGTTCCCCAGAGTCGAGCTCTGCCGGTTAGATGATTGATGGCAAAGGCGACCCTTGCCTGCTCTGAGGCAAATGTGCAGGGCTGCAGGGCAAACATCAGCTCGCAGTTGGTGATGAATGGTTGGCAGTTCTCCTCCGTACTTCTCTGGTGAGCCGACATCGGGGGCGGGTGTTGGTAACGGTAACGGTTCAGGCGGGACTGGAGCAGGAGTTGAAGTCCCCATCTGAGACTGGTGCTGTTGCATCTGAGCCATCAGCCCCAGAAGGCTCTGGTTCGTAGCCTCTGCGGCCGCTAGTAGCTCGGAGTGCCAGTGGGTGCCAGTGCCAGTGGGCCTCCAATCGCTCCAGACAATCTAGGGGGTTAGGTGGTGTATCGTGTGCTGGGTCCATGTTGGTCAGACCGTACTGTAAGGAACCAGTACAGATGACCCAAAAGCAACACGTTAAATCACCAACAGTTTATTAAGGATAGGGGTGAAAGGGAGTGTGTGGATGCTCTTCAGGTGGTGAGTCGGGTAAGCCGGGGCAGGAGAGCAGAGCAGAGGTCGTGGGCAGGCAGCTGGTCAGAAACCGGGGCAGGAGAGCAGAGCAGAGGTCGTGGACAGACAGCGGGTCAGAAGCCGGGGCAGGAGAGCAGAGCAGAGGTCGTTGGACAGGCAGCGGGTCAGAAGCCGGGGCAGGAGAGCAGAGCAGAGGTTGTGGACAAACGGAGGTCGTTACCAGGGGCAGGAGAGCAGGGCGGTAGTCAATCGGTCCGGGATCGTCAACAGGACGGCAATCCGACAGGATACAAAGAACAGTGGACGGGAGCAGGCAGGAGAACAGGACAGAAATGCAGGAACAGACGGACGACAGAAACACAGGATCTTCGGGAAACGGGTTTCGGGAGCAGGAACAGGAGTCAGGGTCTTAAATACTTGCCTTGCGTGAATAGCAGTAGGTTCGCGGACAGTCTGACAGGGAACACTGGAAGACAGGGGTTTAAATAGAGGACAGACAACAGATAACGAGCAACAGGTGGAAGTAATGATTGAGGCAGATTAGCGAGAGTGAGTGGGAGGGGCAAGTGATCAGGGAGAGAACGGGTGATACAGACAGACAGACATGACAAAGGACAAGGACAACTGTTAGATACATCTCATAGATAGATGAAAACTTTTAGTGTGAGTCATTTTTATTGAATGGTTCAAAGATATTTTTTCCTTTCAAGGCAGCTTTAGGGAACATATTGACCTAGCGAATTCAAATGATATGGTGAAATTGATGTTCCTTTTATCAAATACTTTTTACTCATTTTACTGTGAGTTCCTCTAAAAACAACAAAAAAAAAGCGAAACACAAGCTGGAGCCCTCAATTTATGACAAACTACAGGTTTCAGACAGTATTAGTAAGCCGTCCAAAAACCAACCAAGCAGGGGAGAGAGTGTGTCAGAAAAGCATGCGACTTATTATGTCCTATAACCCTTTGCTCGGATATGTGAGTAATGGAACACTTAATCAAATACACTGAGAGGATTTTTCATTCCCAGGGTGATGGTCAATAAAAAGCCAGGTAATTGATTTGCACAAAGCAAGCACCCCGTCTTTTCTAATGGATGACATTTACTGCCAGCAGTCAAAGTGAGAGCAAGCTGAGGGATCCCCCACCAGTCTGCAGAAGAGCTTTTGGAGAGAAAGAGGCACACTCTCACTCACCAAAAAAAAAAAAAAAAAAAAAATTAACATGATAGCAAATCAGTATATGCGGTTTGATCACATATAGTCACTACAGAGATGTTAAGCAGCATAAAATGCTGCCCAGTTTCGCTTTAAAATAATTGGTTTTGCCTTCAACCTCTGCTCACTGATTGGATGCTTAAAAATGAGTTAAATTAGTAATTAGAGAAACTGAAGCCTGTATCAACAAAATACATTATTGTAGTACTACTGCAGGACTACCCTAGCTACATTCTACTGGTTCTCTTTTAAAACCATAACATTTCTCTTTTTATTAAATTTGCTCAAAAGCTCAGGTCATTTTAAATATGTGGTTTGAGGGGTGCAAATGTCAAACTCAGTCACAATGTAAAGTTAAGAATAAAATAATTCATTTTTGTGGTCTGGCCCAATTTTTTCTCAGTCAGTTACGGCAAATGAACATCATTATAAGCATGGCCTTAGTGGTTCAGGCTGCCTGTAAGGGAGGCTATGGCACATGTCTCACTCTTCTTCTTTGTGACTGCTGGTAGGACTCCCTCTGCCTGGTATACCAAGAGCTTTCACCTCATTTCACTTTGTGCAAAGCGTCCCAACAAAACCCTATTTTTATACCTGTAACTATGTAGGCCTTTTTAGAGTGTGACAGATTAAATATCAGCAAGTAACCGACTACGCCAGCCCCTAAGGGGCAATGTTGACAACAGGGATTGACGCGGACACACTAGGTTCGTTCAAGCTTGTGGCTGGTTAATAAACACTCAGAAATAAAATCAAGTTTACATTTATTTACGTATACAAAAGTGTTAGAATAGCATAGCTTTTACATGGGAAGGCAATGTCTCATCCACGACCCCATATTCAAGAATACACCGGAAAAAAGAGCCTTTGGCAAGCATAACATCCCGGACTCCGGTTACGTCATTTACACAGGCAATTGCTACTAAGTAACAACACCGCTAAACCCGCTATACACATTCAACGTAAATACATGCAGTACATATCACCTCCGGAGGTCAGAAGGCCTTAAAGAAGGCAAAGAAGCACAGGAATCAGCGTGCCTGGTGGAATAACTCCCCAGGTGAAAAAGGACCTGCAGCCGGAGGCGCGGCGGGAGATACTGGAGACCAGAAAACAAAACCTTGAACAAAACGTTGCCGCTCCGTTGCTACCAGGACGCTGGGGATTCCGGCAGTACACTGCAGTACACTCTTTGACAATCGTTGCATCCATACACTACGCTACTTCCTTATTTACATCTAGTGCCACACGTGACTAGACCACTACACCCCAAAAAAATAGATAAAGCCCCGTTACACCTATATCCTAATTATGTTTTTTTTTTGAGAATAACTGTTCCTGTTTTACTACCGCCTTATAAGCCCCTTACTGAGCAAAGCATATTGAGATCAAAAATCATATACAACAACTATCTTACTTACTATGAATAAGCTGGAACTAAGAGTTTATAGGTCTACTGGAGAAAGTCTAGTTAATGGACTACTATGGGTAGAATAAGATCATGTGGAGAAGTTTCTCAGAAAAACCCAAAGTAGCAGAGAAGTTTGTCTTGTTCAACCAAGTCTTTAATGCGTTCACCGAGAGAATGGCTATACATCGATGATCCTCAACCATTCTAACCTTTTACCTTATCTGTCTACCTTAAATACTCCTAACAGTAGATGATGTAGCTGGAACAGAGCCAATCCTACACGAGATCTCAGTCTCTGTCCTTTTACGATGATGCTCCAAACATGGTTTCAACATGGTTTTCCAAAGAAGTCTACTGTCATGCACAAAAATCTCTTGTACATTCCTTTTATAGCACACACTCTACTGCATGCACTATTCTATTCTTGTATACACTCAACACACATATATTACTTGTTCTTACAGAAATTCCCACAATCATGCAGAATAAGATATTAATAAGCAACTTCTAATGACTAACAATTGTTATTAATTTGCATGGTAATAAGCTGCTAGTTAATGGTGATTATGTGCACCCAAATCTAAAGTTCTACCAATAACCCAAAATACATACATACACTCTATTGTGTGGCTTTCATGAAGACACAAAAAAGTT